>CAKMUF010000005.1:195121-211770 GCA_928718305.1 Tetramorium bicarinatum | reverse complement strand
ACCAAGTAAGCGAGATGACAACGGCCGCTTAGAACGTACTTGTTCAAAGATAGTGCACGCATTGAACCAAGCCATCGAAATGACAACGGCCGCTGAGGACGTACTAGTTCAAAGATAGGAAACGCATTGAACCAAGCCAGCAAAATGACAACGGCAACTGAGAACGTTCTAGTTCAAAGATAGTGCACGCATTGAACCAAACCTGCGAGATGACAACGGCCGCTGAAAACGTACTAGCTCAAAGACAAGAAACGCATTGAACCAAGCTTGCGAAATTAAAAGTCCGCTGAGGACGTACTAGTTCAAAGATAGGAAAAGCATTGAACCAAGCCAGCAAAATGACAACGGCAACTGAGCACGTTCTAGTTCAAAGATAGTGCACGCATTGAACCAAACCTGCGAGATGACAACGGCCGCTGAAAACGTACTAGCTCAAAGACAAGAAACGCATTGAACCATGCTTGCGAAATTAAAAGTCCGCTGAGGACGTACTAGTTCAAAGATAGGAAATGCATTGAACAAATCCTGCGAAGTGGCAACGGCCGCTGAGGACGTACTAGTTCAAAGATAGGGAACGCATTGAACCAAGCCAGCGAAATGACTACGGCCGCTGAGGACGTACTAGTTCAAAGATAGAAGACGAATTGAACCAAGCCTGCGAGATGACAACGGCCTCTGAAAACTTACTAGTTCAAAGATAGTGCACGCATTGAACCAAGCCATCGAAATGACAACGGCCGCTGAGGACGTACTAGTTCAAATATAGGAAACGCATGGAACCAAGTAAGCGAGATGACAACGGCCGCTTAGAACGTACTTGTTCAAAGATAGGAAACGCATTGAACCAAGCCAGCGAAATGACTACGGCCGCTGAGGACGTACTAGTTCAAAGATAGGAAACGAATTGAACCAAGCCTGCGAGATGACAACGGCCTCTGAAAACATACTAGTTCAAAAATAGGAAACGCATTGAACCAAGCCAGCGAAATGAGGGCCGCTGAGGACGTACTAGTTCAAAGATAGGAAACGAATTGAACCAAGCTGCGAGATGACAACGGCCGCTGAAAACGTACTAGTTCAAAGATAGGAAACGCATTGAACCAAGCAGCGAGATGACAACGGTCGCTTTAAATGTACTAGTTCAAAGATAGGGAACGCATTGAACCAAGCCAGCGAGATGACAACGGCCGCTGAGGTAATAGTTCAAAGATAGGAAACGCATTGAACAAAGCTTGCGAAGTGGCAATGGCCGCTGAGGACGTACTAGTTCAAAGATAGGAAACGCATTGATCCAAGCCTGCGAAGTGGCAACGGCCGCTGAAGACGTACTAGTTCAAAGATAGGAAACGAATTGAACCAAGCTTGCGAAATGAAAACGGCCGCAGAGGACGTACTAGTTCAAAGATAGGAAACGCATTGAATCAAGCAAGCGAGAATACAACGGCCGCTGAAAACGTAATAGTTAAAAGATAGTAAACGCACTGAACAAATCTTGCGAAGGGGCAATAAGACGTACTAGTTCAAAAATAGGAAACGCATTGAACAAAGCCTGCGAAATGGCAACGGCCGCTGAGGACGTACTAGTTCAAAGATAGGAAACGCATTGAACCAAGCCAGCGAGATGACAACGGCCGCTGAGAACGTACTAGTTCAAAGATAAGAAACGCATTGAGTGAAAACGGCCGCTGAGGACGTACTAGTTCAAAGATAGGAAACGCATTGAACCAAGCCTGCGAAGTGGGAACGGCCGCTGAGGACTCTATAGTTCAAAGATAGGAAACGCGTTGAACCAAGCTTGCGAAATGAAAACGGCCGCTGAGAACGTACTAGTTCAAAGATAGGAAACGCATTGAACCAAGCCAGCGAAATGACAACGGACGCTGAGGACGTAATAGTTCAAAGATAGGAAACGCATTGAACCAAGCCAGCGAGATGACAACGGCCGCTGAGGATGTACTAGGTCAAAGATAGGAAACGCATTGAACCAAGTTTGCGAAATGAAAACGGCCGCTGAGAACGTACTAAATCAAAGATAGGAAACGCATTGAACCAAGCCAGCGAGATGACAACGCCCGCTTAAAACGTACTAGTTCAAAGATCGAAAACGCATTGAACCAAGCCTGCGAGATGACAACGGCCTCTGAAAACTTACTAGTTCAAAGATAGTGCACGCATTGAACCAAGCCATCGAAATGACAACGGCCGCTGAGGACGTACTAGTTCAAATATAGGAAACGCATGGAACCAAGTAAGCGAGATGACAACGGCCGCTTAGAACGTACTTGTTCAAAGATAGGAAACGCATTGAATAAATCCTGCGAAGAACAAACGGCCGCTGAAGACGTAATAGTTCAAAGATAGGAAACGCATTGAACCAAGTTTGCGAAGTGGCAACGGCCGCTGAGGACGTACTAGTTCAAAGATAGGAAACGCATTGAACCAATCCAGCGAGATGACAACGGCCGCTGAGGACCTACTAGTTCATAGATAGGGAACGCATTGAACCAAGCCAGCGAAATGACTACGGCCGATGAAGACGTACTAGCTCAAAGATAGAAAACGAATTGAACCAAGCCTGCGAGATGACAACGGCCTCTGAAAACTTACTAGTTCAAAGATAGTGCACGCATTGAACCAAGCCATCGAAATGACAACGGCCGCTGAGGACGTACTAGCTCAAAGATAGGAAAAGCATTGAACCAAGCCAGCAAAATGACAACGGCAACTGAGAACGTTCTAGTTCAAAGATAGTGCACGCATTGAACTAAACCTGCGAGATGACAACGGCCGCTGAAAACGTACTAGCTCAAAGACAAGAAACGCATTGAACCAAGCTTGCGAAATTAAAAGTCCGCTGAGGACGTACTAGTTCAAAGATAGGAAATGCATTGAACAAATCCTGCGAAGTGGCAACGGCCGCTGAGGACGTACTAGTTCAAATATAGGAAACGCATGGAACCAAGTAAGCGAGATGACAACGGCCGCTTAGAACGTACTTGTTCAAAGATAGGGAACGCATTGAACCAAGCCAGCGAAATGACTACGGCCGCTGAGGACATACTAGTTCAAAGATAGAAAACGAATTGAACCAAGCCTGCGAGATGACAACGGCCTCTGAAAACATACTAGTTCAAAGATAGGGAACGCATTGAACCAAGCCAGCGAAATGAGAACGGCCGCTGAGGACGTACTAGTTCAAAGATAGGAAACGAATTGAACCAAGTCTGCGAGATGACAACGGCCTCTGAAAACGTACTAGTACAAAGATAGGAAACGCATTGAACCAAGTAAGCGAGATGACAACGGTCGCTTTAAATGTACTAGTTCAAAGATAGGGAACGCATTGAACCAAGCCAGCGAGATGACAACGGCCGCTGTGGATGTAATAGTTCAAAGATAGGAAACGCATTGAACAAAGCTTGCGAAGTGGCAATGGCCGCTGAGGACGTACTAGTTCAAAGATAGGAAACGCATTGATCCAAGCCTGCGAAGTGGCAACGGCCGCTGAAGACGTACTAGTTCAAAGATAGGAAACGAATTGAACCAAGCTTGCGAAATGAAAACGGCCGCAGAGGACGTACTAGTTCAAAGATAGAAAACGCATTGAATCAAGCAAGCGAGAATACAACGGCCGCTGAAAACGTAATAGTTAAAAGATAGTAAACGCACTGAACAAATCTTGCGAAGGGGCAATGGCCGCAGAAGACGTACTAGTTCAAAAATAGGAAACGCATTGAACAAAGTCTGCGAAATGGCAACGGCCGCTGAGGACGTACTAGTTCAAATATAGGAAACGCATGGAACCAGGTAAGCGAGATGACAACGGCCGCTTAGAACGTACTTGTTCAAAGATAGGAAACGCATTGAATAAATCCTGCGAAGTAACAACGGCCGCTGAAGACGAAATAGTTCAAAGATAGGAAACGCATTGAACCAAGTTTGCGAAGTGGCAACGGCCGCTGAGGACGTACTAGTTCAAAGATAGGAAACTCATTGAACTAATCCAGCGAGATGACAACGGCCGCTGAGGACCTACTAGTTCATAGATAGGGAACGCATTGAACCAAGCCAGCGAAATGACTACGGCCGCTGAGGACGTACTAGCTCAAAGATAGAAAACGAATTGAACCAAGCTTGCGAGATGACAACGGCCTCTGAAAACTTACTAGTTCAAAGATAGTGCACGCATTGAACCAAGCCATCGAAATGACAACGGCCGCTGAGGACGTACTAGTTCAAAGATAGGAAAAGCATTGAACCAAGCTTGCGAAATTAAAAGTCCGCTGAGGACGTACTAGTTCAAAGATAGGAAATGCATTGAACAAATCCTGCGAAGTGGCAACGGCCGCTGAGGACGTACTAAATCAAAGATAGGAAACGCATTGAACCAAGCCAGCGAGATGACAACGCCCGCTTAAAACGTACTAGTTCAAAGATAGAAGACGAATTGAACCAAGCCTGCGAGATGACAACGGCCTCTGAAAACATACTAGTTCAAAAATAGGAAACGCATTGAACCAAGCCAGCGAAATGAAAACGGCCGCTGAGAACGTACTAGTTCAAAGATAGGAAACGCATTGAACCAAGCAAGCGAAATGACAACGGACACTGAGGACGTAATAGTTCAAAGATAGGAAACGCATTGAACCAAGCTAGCGAGATGACAACGGCCGCTGAGGATGTACTAGGTCAAAGATAGGAAACGCATTGAACCAAGTTTGCGAAATGAAAACGGCCGCTGAGAACGTACTAAATCAAAGATAGGAAACGCATTGAACCAAGCCAGCGAGATTACAACGCCCGCTTAAAACGTACTAGTTCAAAGATCGGAAATGCATTGAACCAAGCCTGCGAGATGACAACGGCCTCTGAAAACTTACTAGTTCAAAGATAGTGCACGCATTGAACCAAGCCATCGAAATGACAACGGCCGCTGAGGACGTACTAGTTCAAATATAGGAAACGCATGGAACCAAATAAGCGAGATGACAACGGCCGCTTAGAACGTACTTGTTCAAAGATAGTGCACGCATTGAACCAAGCCATCGAAATGACAACGGCCGCTGAGGACGTACTAGTTCAAAGATAGGAAAAGCATTGAACCAAGCCAGCAAAATGACAACGGCAACTGAGAACGTGCTAGTTCAAAGATAGTGCACGCATTGAACCAAACCTGCGAGATGACAACGGCCGCTGAAAACGTACTAGCTCAAAGACAAGAAACGCATTGAACCAAGCTTGCGAAATTAAAAATCCGCTGAGGACGTACTAGTTCAAAGATAGGAAATGCATTGAACAAATCCTGCGAAGTGGCAACGGCCGCTGAGGACGTACTAGTTCAAAGATAGGGAACGCATTGAACCAAACCTGCGAGATGACAACGGCCGCTGAAAACGTACTAGCTCAAAGACAAGAAACGCATTGAACCAAGCTTGCGAAATTAAAAGTCCGCTGAGGACGTACTAGTTCAAAGATAGGAAATGCATTGAACAAATTCTGCGAAGTGGCAACGGCCGCTGAGGACGTACTAAATCAAAGATAGGAAACGCATTGAACCAAGCCAGCGAGATGACAACGCCCGCTTAAAACGTACTAGTTCAAAGATAGAAGACGAATTGAACCAAGCCTGCGAGATGACAACGGCCTCTGAAAACTTTCTAGTTCAAAGATAGTGCACGCATTGAACCAAGCCATCGAAATGACAACGGCCGCTGAGGACGTACTAGTTCAAATATAGAAAACGCATGGAACCAAGTAAGCGAGATGACAACGGCCGCTTAGAACGTACTTGTTCAAAGATAGGGAACGCATTGAACCAAGCCAGCGAAATGACTACGGCCGCTGAGGACATACTAGTTCAAAGACAGGAAACGAATTGAACCAAGCCTGCGAGATGACAACGGCCTCTGAAAACGTACTAGTTCAAAGATAGGAAACGCATTGAACCAAGTAAGCGAGATGACAACGGCCGCTGTAAACGTACTAGTTCAAAGATAGGAAACGCATTGAACCAAGCCAGCGAGATGACAACGGCCGCTGAGGATGTAATAGTTCAAAGATAGGAAACGCATTGAACAAAGCTTGCGAAGTGGCAATGGCCGCTGAGGACGTACTAGTTCAAAGATAGGAAACGCATTGATCCAAGCCTGCGAAGTGGCAACGGCCGCTGAGAACGTACTAGTTCAATGATAGGAAACGAATTGAACCAAGCTTGCGAAATCAAAACGGCCGCAGAGGACGTACTAGTTCAAAGATAGGAAACGCATTGAATCAAGCAAACGAGAATACAACGGCCGCTGAAAACGTAATAGTTAAAAGATAGTAAACGCACTGAACAAATCTTGCGAAGGGGCAATGGCCGCAGAAGACGTATTAGTTCAAAAATAGGAAACGCATTGAACAAAGTCTGCGAAATGGCAACGGCCGCTGAGGACGTACTAATTCAAAGATAGGAAACGCATTGAACCAAGCCAGCGAGATGACAACGGCCGCTGAGAACGTACTAGTTCAAAGATAGGAAACGCATTGATCCAAGCTTGCGAAATAAAAACGGCCGCTGAGGACGTACTAGTTCAAAGATAGAAAACGCATTGAATCAAGCAAGCGAAATGACAACGGCCGCTGAAGACGTACTAGTTCAAAGATAGGAAACGCATTGAACCAATCCAGCGAGATGACAACGGCCGCTTAGAACGTACTTGTTCAAAGATAGGAAACGCATTGAATAAATCCTGCGAAGTAACAACGGCCGCTGAAGACGTAATAGTTCAAAGATAGGAAACGCATTGAACCAAGTTTGCGAAGTGGCAACGGCCGCTGAGAACGTACTAGTTCAAAGATAGGAAACGCATTGAACCAATCCAGCGAGACGACAACGGCCGCTGAGGACCTACTAGTTCATAGATAGGGAACGCATTGAACCAAGCCAGCGAAATGACTACGGCCGCTGAGGACGTACTAGCTCAAAGATAGAAAACGAATTGAACCAAGCCTGCGAAATGACAACGGCCTCTGAAAACTTACTAGTTCAAAGATAGTGCACGCATTGAACCAAGCCATCGAAATGACAACGGCCTCTGAGGACGTACTAGTTCAAAGATAGGAAAAGCATTGAACCAAGCCAGCAAAATGACAACGGCAACTGAGAACGTTCTAGTTCAAAGATAGTGCACGCATTGAACCAAACCTGCGAGATGACAACGGCCGCTGAAAACGTACTAGCTCAAAGACAAGAAACGCATTGAACCAAGCTTGCGAAATTAAAAGTCCGCTGAGGACGTACTAGTTCAAAGATAGGAAATGCATTGAACAAAGCCTGCGAAGTGGCAACGGCCGCTGAGGACGTACTAGTTCAAAGATAGGGAACGCATTGAACCAAGCCAGCGAAATGACTACGGCCGCTGAGGACGTACTAGTTCAAAGATAGAAAACGAATTGAACCAAGCCTGCGAGATGACAACGGCCTCTGAAAACTTACTAGTTCAAAGATAGTGCACGCATTGAATTAAGCCATCGAAATGACAACGGCCGCTGAGGACGTACTAGTTCAAATATAGGAAACGCATGGAACCAAGTAAGCGAGATGACAACGGCCGCTTAGAACGTACTTGTTCAAAGATAGTGCACGCATTGAACCAAGCCATCGAAATGACAACGGCCGCTGAGGACGTACTAGTTCAAAGATAGGAAAAGCATTGAACCAAGCCAGCAAAATGACAACGGCAACTGAGAACGTTCTAGTTCAAAGATAGGGAACGCATTGAACCAAACCTGCGAGATGACAACGGCCGCTGAAAACGTACTAGCTCAAAGACAAGAAACGCATTGAACCAAGCTTGCGAAATTAAAAGTCCGCTGAGGACGTACTAGTTCAAAGATAGGAAATGCATTGAACAAATCCTGCGAAGTGGCAACGGCCGCTGAGGACGTACTAGTTCAAAGATAGGGAACGCATTGAACCAAACCTGCGAGATGACAACGGCCGCTGAAAACGTACTAGCTCAAAGACAAGAAACGCATTGAACCAAGCTTGCGAAATTAAAAGTCCGCTGAGGACGTACTAGTTCAAAGATAGAAAATGCATTGAACAAATCCTGCGAAGTGGCAACGGCCGCTGAGGACGTACTAGTTCAAAGATAGGGAACGCATTGAACCAAGCCAGCGAAATGACAACGGCCGCTGAGGACGTACTAGTTCAAAGATAGAAGACGAATTGAACCAAGCCTGCGAGATGACAACGGCCTCTGAAAACTTACTAGTTCAAAGATAGTGCACGCATTGAACCAAGCCATCGAAATGACAACGGCCGCTGAGGACGTACTAGTTCAAATATAGGAAACGCATGGAACCAAGTAAGCGAGATGACAACGACCGCTTAGAACGTACTTGTTCAAAGATAGGGAACGCATTGAACCAAGCCAGCGAAATGACTACGGCCGCTGAGGACATACTAGTTCAAAGACAGGAAACGAATTGAACCAAGCCTGCGAGATGACAACGGCCTCTGAAAACGTACTAGTTCAAAGATAGGAAACGCATTGAACCAAGTAAGCGAGATGACAACGGTCGCTTTAAATGTACTAGTTCAAAGATAGGGAACGCATTGAACCAAGCCAGCGAGATGACAACGGCCGCTGAGGATGTAATAGTTCAAAGATAGTAAACGCATTGAACAAAGCTTGCGAAGTGGCAATGGCCGCTGAGGACGTACTAGTTCAAAGATAGGAAACGCATTGATCCAAGCCTGCGAAGTGGCAACGGCCGCTGAGAACGTACTAGTTCAAAGATAGAAAACGAATTGAACCAAGCTTGCGAAATGAAAACGGCCGCAGAGGACGTACTAGTTCAAAGATAGGAAACGCATTGAATCAAGCAAGCGAGAATACAACGGCCGCTGAAAACGTAATAGTTAAAAGATAGTAAACGCACTGAACAAATCTTGCGAAGGGGCAATGGCCGCAGAAGACGTACTAGTTCAAAAATAGGAAACGCATTGAACAAAGTCTGCGAAATGGCAACGGCCGCTGAGGACGTACTAATTCAAAGATAAGAAACGCATTGAACCAAGCCAGCGAGATGACAACGGCCGCTGAGAACGTACTAGTTCAAAGATAGGAAACGCATTGATCCAAGCTTGCGAAATAAAAACGGCCGCTGAGGACGTACTAGTTCAAAGATAGGAAACGCATTGAACCAAGCCTGCGAAGTGGGAACGGCCGCTGAGGACTCTATAGTTCAAAGATAGGAAACGCGTTGAAACAAGCTTGCGAAATGAAAACGGCCGCTGAGAACGTACTAGGTCAAAGATAGGAAACGCATTGAACCAAGCAAGCGAAATGACAACGGACACTGAGGACGTAATAGTTCAAAGATAGGAAACGCATTGAACCAAGCCAGCGAGATGACAACGGCCGCTAAGAACGTACTAGCTCAAAGACAAGAAACGCATTGAACCAAGCTTGCGAAATGAAAAGTCCGCTGAGGACGTACTAGTTCAAAGATAGGAAATGCATTGAACAAATCCTGCGAGATGACAACGGCCGCTGAGGACCTACTAGTTCAAAGATAAGAAACGCATTGAACAAAGCTTGCGAAGTGGCAATGGCCGCTGAGGACGTACTAGTTCAAAGTTAGGAAACGCATTGAACCAAGCCTGCGAAGTGGGAACGGCCGCTGATGACTCTATAGTTCAAAGATAGGAAACGCGTTGAACCAAGCTTGCGAAATGAAAACGGCCGCTGAGAACGTACTAGTTCAAAGATAGGAAACGCATTGAACCAAGCAAGCGAAATGACAACGGACACTGAGGACGTAATAGTTCAAAGATAGGAAACGCATTGAACCAAGCTAGCGAGATGACAACGGCCGCTGAGGATGTACTAGGTCAAAGATAGGAAACGCATTGAACCAAGTTTGCGAAATGAAAACGGCCGCTGAGAACGTACTAAATCAAAGATAGGAAACGCATTGAACCAAGCCAGCGAGATTACAACGCCCGCTTAAAACGTACTAGTTCAAAGATCGGAAACGCATTGAACCAAGCCTGCGAGATGACAACGGCCTCTGAAAACTTACTAGTTCAAAGATAGTACACGCATTGAACCAAGCCATCGAAGTGGCAACGGCCGCTGAGGACGTACTAGTTCAAAGATAGGGAACGCATTGAACCAAGCCAGCGAAATGACTACGGCCGCTGAGGACGTACTAGTTCAAAGATAGAAGACGAATTGAACCAAGCCTGCGAGATGACAACGGCCTCTGAAAACTTACTAGTTCAAAGATAGTGCACGCATTAAACCAAGCCATCGAAATGACAACGGCCGCTGAGGACGTACTAGTTCAAATATAGGAAACGAATTGAACCAAGCTTGCGAAATAAAAACGGCCGCAGAGGACGTACTAGTTCAAAGATAGGAAACGCATTGAATCAAGCAAGCGAGAATACAACGGCCGCTGAAAACGTAATAGTTAAAAGATAGTAAACGCACTGAACAAATCTTGCGAAGGGGCAATGGCCGCAGAAGACGTACTAGTTCAAAAATAGGAAACGCATTGAACAAAGCCTGCGAAATGGCAACGGCCGCTGAGGACGTACTAATTCAAAGATAGGAAACGCATTGAACCAACCCAGAGAGATGACAACGGCCGCTGAGAACGTACTAGTTCAAAGATAGGAAACGCATTGATCCAAGCTTGCGAAATAAAAACGGCCGCTGAGGACGTACTAGTTCAAAGATAGAAAACGCATTGAACCAAGCCTGCGAAGTGGGAACGGCCGCTGAGGACGTACTAGTTCAATGATAGGAAACGCATTGAATCAATCCAGCGAGATGACAACGGCCGCTGAGGACCTACTAGTTCAAAGATAAGAAACGCATTGAACAAAGCTTGCGAAGTGGCAATGGCCGCTGAGGACGTACTAGTTCAAAGTTAGGAAAAGCATTGAACCAAGCCTGCGAAGTGGGAACGGCCGCTGAGGACTCTATAGTTCAAAGAGAGGAAACGCGTTGAACCAAGCTTGCGAAATGAAAACGGCCGCTGAGAACGTACTAGTTCAAAGATAGGAAACGCATTGAACCAAGCAAGCGAAATGACAACGGACACTGAGGACGTAATAGTTCAAAGATAGGAAACGCATTGAACCAAGCCAGCGAGATGACAACGGCCGCTGAGGACGTACTAGTTCAAAGATAGGAAACGAATTGAGCCAAGCCTGCGAAGTGGCAACGGCCGCTGAGGACGTACTAGTTCAAAGATAGAAAACGAATTGAACCAAGCTTGCGAAATAAAAACGGCCGCAGAGGACGTACTAGTTCAAAGATAGGAAACGCATTGAATCAAGCAAGCGAAATGACAACGGCAACTGAGAACGTTCTAGTTCAAAGATAGTGCACGCATTGAACCAAACCTGCGAGATGACAACGGCCGCTAAGAACGTACTAGCTCAAAGACAAGAAACGCATTGAACCAAGCTTGCGAAATGAAAAGTCCGCTGAGGACGTACTAGTTCAAAAATAGGAAATGCATTGAACAAATCCTGCGAAGTGGCAACGGCCGCTGAGGACGTACTAGTTCAATGATAGTAAACGCATTGAATCAATCCAGCGAGATGACAACGGCCGCTGAGGACCTTCTAGTTCAAAGATAAGAAACGCATTGAACAAAGCTTGCGAAGTGGCAATGGCCGCTGAGGACGTACTAGTTCAAAGTTAGGAAACGCATTGAACCAAGCCTGCGAAGTGGGAACGGCCGCTGATGACTCTATAGTTCAAAGATAGGAAACGCGTTGAACCAAGCTTGCGAAATGAAAACGGCCGCTGAGAACGTACTAGTTCAAAGATAGGAAACGCATTGAACCAAGCAAGCGAAATGACAACGGACACTGAGGACGTAATAGTTCAAAGATAGGAAACGCATTGAACCAAGCCAGCGAGATGACAACGGCCGCTGAGGATGTACTGGGTCAAAGATAGGAAACGCATTGAACCAAGTTTGCGAAATGAAAACGGCCGCTGAGAACGTACTAAATCAAAGATAGGAAACGCATTGAACCAAGCCAGCGAGATTACAACGCCCGCTTAAAACGTACTAGTTCAAAGATCGGAAATGCATTGAACCAAGCCTGCGAGATGACAACGGCCTCTGAAAACTTACTAGTTCAAAGATAGTGCACGCATTGAACCAAGCCATCGAAATGACAACGGCCGCTGAGGACGTACTAGTTCAAATATAGGAAACGCATGGAACCAAGTAAGCGAGATGACAACGGCCGCTTAGAACGTACTTATTCAAAGATAGGAAACGCATTGAATAAATCCTGCGAAGTAACAACGGCCGCTGAAGACGTAATAGTTCAAAGATAGGAAACGCATTGAACCAAGTTTGCGAAGTGGCAACGGCCGCTGAGGACGTACTAGTTCAAAGATAGGAAACGCATTGAACCAATCCAGCGAGATGACAACGGCCGCTGAGGACCTACTAGTTCATAGATAGGGAACGCATTGAACCAAGCCAGCGAAATGACTACGGCCGCTGAGGACGTACTAGCTCAAAGATAGAAAACGAATTGAACCAAGCCTGCGAAATGACAACGGCCTCTGAAAACTTACTAGTTCAAAGATAGTGCACGCATTGAACCAAGCCATCGAAATGACAACGGCCTCTGAGGACGTACTAGTTCAAAGATAGGAAAAGCATTGAACCAAGCCAGCAAAATGACAACGGCAACTGAGAACGTTCTAGTTCAAAGATAGTGCACGCATTGAACCAAACCTGCGAGATGACAACGGCCGCTGAAAACGTACTAGTTCAAAGATAGAAGACGAATTGAACCAAGCCTGCGAGATGACAACGGCCTCTGAAAACATACTAGTTCAAAAATAGGAAACGCATTGAACCAAGCCAGCGAAATGAAAACGGCCGCTGAGAACGTACTAGTTCAAAGATAGGAAACGCATTGAACCAAGCAAGCGAAATGACAACGGACACTGAGGACGTAATAGTTCAAAGATAGGAAACGCATTGAACCAAGCCAGCGAGATGACAACGGCCGCTGAGGATGTACTAGGTCAAAGATAGGAAACGCATTGAACCAAGTTTGCGAAATGAAAACGGCCGCTGAGAACGTACTAAATCAAAGATAGGAAACGCATTGAACCAAGCCAGCGAGTTGACAACGCCCGCATAAAACGTACTAGTTCAAAGATCGGAAACGCATTGAACCAAACCTGCGAGATGACAACGGCCGCTAAGAACGTACTAGCTCATAGACAAGAAACGCATTGAACCAAGCTTGCGAAATGAAAAGTCCGCTGAGGACGTACTAGTTCAAAGATAGGAAATGCATTGAACAAATCCTGCGAAGTGGCAACGGCCGCTGAGGACGTACTAGTTCAATGATAGGAAACGCATTGAACCAAGTTTGCGAAATGAAAAATGCCGCTGAGAACGTACTAAATCAAATATAGGAAACGCATTTAACCAAGCCAGCGAGATGACAACGGCCGCTGAGAACATACTAGTTCAAAGAAAGGAAACGCATTGATCCAAGCTTGCGAAATGAAAACGGCCTCTGAAAACTTACTAGTTCAAAGATAGGAAAAGCATTGAACCAAGCCAGCGAAATGACAACGGCAACTGAGAACGTTCTAGTTCAAAGAGAGTGCACGCATTGAACCAAACCTGCGAGATGACAACGGCCGCTGAGAACGTACTAGCTCAAAGACAAGAAACGCATTGAACCAAGCTTGCGAAACGAAAAGTCCGCTGAGGACGTACTAGTTCAAAGATAGGAAATGCATTGAACAAATCCTGCGAAGTGGCAACGGCCGCTGAGGACGTACTAGTTCAAAGATAGGAAACGCATTGAACCAAGCAAGCGAAATGACAACGGACACTGAGGACGTAATAGTTCAAAGATAGGAAACGCATTGAACCAAGCTTGCGAAATTAAAAGTCCGCTGAGGACGTACTAGTTCAAAGATAGGAAATGCATTGAACAAATCCTGCGAAGTGGCAACGGCCGCTGAAGACGTACTAGTTCAAAGATAGGGAACGCATTGAACCAAGCCAGCGAAATGACTACGGCCGCTGAGGACGTACTAGTTCAAAGATAGAAAACGAATTGAACCAAGCCTGCGAGATGACAACGGCCTCTGAAAACATACTAGTTCAAAAGTAGGAAACGCATTGAACCAAGCCAGCGAAATGACAACGGCCGCTGAGGACGTACTAGTTCAAAGATAGGAAACGAATTGAACCAAGCCTGCGAGATGACAACGGCCTCTGAAAACGTACTAGTTCAAAGATAGGAAACGCATTGAACAAAGTAAGCGAGATGACAACGGCCGCTTTAAATGTACTAGTTCAAAGATAGGGAACGCATTGAACCAAGCCAGCGAGATGACAACGGCCGCTGAAGACGTACTAGTTCAAAGATAGGAAACGCATTGAACCAAGCCAGCGAGATGACAACGGCCGCTGAGGACCTACTAGTTCAAAGATAGGGAACGCATTGAACCAAGCCAGCGAAATGACTACGGCCACTGAGGACGTACTAGTTCAAAGATAGAAAACGAATTGAACCAAGCCTGCGAGATGACAACGGCCTCTGAAAACCTACTAGTTCAAAGATAGGTTCCATTGAACCGCCTTTCTCGAAGCGAGATGACAACGCCCGCATAAAACGTACTAGTTCAAAGATCGGAAACGCATTGAACCAAACCTGCGAGATGACAACGGCCGCTAAGAACGTACTAGCTCATAGACAAGAAACGCATTGAACCAAGCCAGCGAAATGACTACGGCCGCTGAGGACGTACTAGTTCAAAGATAGAAAACGAATTGAACCAAGCCTGCGAGATGACAACGGCCTCTGAAAACATACTAGTTCAAAGATAGGAAACGCATTGAACCAAGCCAGCGAAATGACAACAGCCGCTGAGGACGTACTAGTTCAAAAATAGGAAACGCATTGAACCAAGCCAGCGAGATGACAACGGCCGCTGAGAACGTACTAGTTCAAAGATAGGAAACGGATTGTACCAAGCCAGCGAAATGACAACGGCCACTGAGGACGTAATAGTTCAAAGATAGGAAACGCATTGAACCAAGCTTGCGAAATGAAAACGGCCGCTGAAGACGTAATAGTTCGTAGATAGGAAACGCATTGAACCAAGCCAGCGAGATGACAACGGCCGCTGAGAACGTACTAGTTCAAAGATAGGAAACGCATTGAATATATCCTGCAGAGTGGCAACGGCCGCTGAGGACGTACTAGTTCAAAGATAGAAAACGAATTGAACCAAGCCTGCGAGATGACAACGGCCTCTGAAAACTTACTAGTTCAAAGATAGTGCACGCATTGAATTAAGCCATCGAAATGACAACGGCCGCTGAGGACGTACTAGTTCAAATATAGGAAACGCATGGAACCAAGTAAGCGAGATGACAACGGCCTCTGAAAACTTACTAGTTCAAAGATAGTGCACGCATTGAACCAAGCCATCGAAATGAAAACGGCCGCTGAGGACGTACTAGTTCAAATATAGGAAACGCATGGAACCAAGTAAGCGAGACGACAACGGCCGCTGAGGACGTACTAGTTGTAACAAACGCCAAACCACCTGTAATTTTTGCCAAAGTATGTTTCGCCAAAGTTCAATAGTTGATAATTAGTGGCTAATTAAAACATAATTGTAAGCTAAGTAGATCTTTTCTCTTCTTAACAATCAATACGCAACTCCCTTAATATAGGATTCAACAGATTATCATAAGTAAATAATTATAACATAAATTGATAAATCATGATTAGGTATTAAAGATAAGTATAAGAATATAAGTATTAAAGCTAACCTTTCACCCCTTTTAGCAAATATCATAAGTAAAACAGCGTAAAACGCTCATTGGTCAAAATCTGTGACGTAGCATACTGACGTCACACGGTCAGCCAATAAGAGCGCTCGACCATGCGGCTTAGCCTTAAGCCATAGCGACCATGCGGACCCGCCGCGCACCGGCGGAACCCCGAACCGCGACCCGAAAATGGCAACGGGCACGGGCGCAGTAGGCAATTGCGCCCCTTTCCGACGCCAGGCTCCGAGAGGCTCTTCGTGGCACGCGGCCAGGCCTCGGCCTCTTTCTGCGCCGGGCTTTCGTAGAGTCAAGACATCCCTCTTCCAGGGTCTGCTATTTCTAGTGTTAAGTCAGTAACTGTAGCATACTTGTAGTTTTACTTTTCTTGAATATACATATTTGTACTTTAACTTAGAGTCAGTGAATTTCCACTTTACATCCTAAATCCAGTTCCATATCATTCTAAATCTCATCGCCGAACTCGAATTACGCGATCATTTCTAATTCTTGAAATCGCCACGTGGCATATTTATAAATCAAGCATAAATATTCATTCGTAACGCAATCGGTGCGAAACCTACATTATTGAGCTACGATATCCAACGAAAGAAGCTGCAGCACCACGAGACGAAACCAGGAAGCCGAATTTCCAGCAAGGAGAGAAAGGACGCCAACGACCACGTGGTGACGCCACGCCATCTTCCCACGCTTGAGCTGACGCCGTTCTCAGGCCCAACGAAAGGTAGAACTGTTATATTACTACACGATAATTCCTTGCGCGATAGAAAACCGTTAAT
>CAKMUF010000005.1:177621-194621 GCA_928718305.1 Tetramorium bicarinatum | reverse complement strand
CAATGCATTTCCTATCTTTGAACTAGTAGGTCCTCAGCGGCCGTTTTCATCTCGCTCGATTAATTTAATGCGTTTCCTATTTTTGAACTAGTACGTCCTCAGCGACCGTTTTCATTTCGCAAGCTTGGATCAATGCGTTTTTTATCTTTGAACTAGTACGTTCTCAGCGGCCGTTGTCATCTCGCAGGCTTGGTTCAATGCGTTTCCTATCTTTGAACTAGTACGTTCTCAGCGGCCGTAGTCATTTCGCTGGCTTGGTTCAATGCATTCCCTATTTTTGAACAAGTACGTTCTAAGCGGCCGTTGTCATCTCGCAGGCTTGGTTCAATTCGTTTTCTATCTTTGAACTAGTACGTCCTCAGCGGCCGTAGTCATTTCGCTGGCTTGGTTCAATGCATTCCCTATTTTTGAACAAGTACGTTCTAAGCGGCCGTTGTCATCTCGCTTACTTGGTTCCATGCGTTTCCTATATTTGAACTAGTACGTCCTCAGCGGCCGTTGTCATTTCGCTGGCTTGGTTCAATGCGTGCACTATCTTTGAACTAGTAAGTTTTCAGAGGCCGTTGTCATCTCGCTGGCTTGGTTCAATGCGTTTCCTATCTTTGAACTAGTACGTCCTCAGCGGCCGTAGTCATTTCGCTGGCTTGGTTCAATGCGTTCCCTATCTTTGAACTAGTAGGTCCTCAGCGGCCGTAGTCATCTCGCTGGATTGGTTCAATGCGTTTCCTATCTTTGAACTAGTACGTCCTCAGCGGCCGTTGCCACTTCGCAAGCTTGGTTCAATGCGTTTCCTATCTTTGAACTAGTACGTCTTCAGCGGCCGTTGTTACTTCGCAGGATTTATTCAATGCGTTTCCTATCTTTGAACAAGTACGTTCTAAGCGGCCGTTGTCATCTCGCTTACTTGGATCCATGCGTTTCCTATATTTGAACTAGTACGTCCTCAGCGGCCGTTGTCATTTCGATGGCTTGGTTCAATGCGTGCACTATCTTTGAACTAGTAAGTTTTCAGAGGCCGTTGTCATTTCGCAGGCTTGGTTCAATTCGTTTTCTATCTTTGAGCTAGTACGTCCTCAGCGGCCGTTGTCATTTCGCTGGCTTGGTTCAATGCGTTCCCTATCTATGAACTAGTAGGTCCTCAGCGGCCGTTGTCATCTCGCTGGATTGGTTCAATGCGTTTCCTATCTTTGAACTAGTACGTCCTCAGCGGCCGCTGCCACTTCGCAAACTTGGTTCAATGCGTTTCCTATCTTTGAACTATTACGTCTTCAGCGGCCGTTGTTACTTCGCAGGATTTATTCAATGCGTTTCCTATCTTTGAACAAGTACGTTCTAAGCGGCCGTTGTCATCTCGCTTACTTGGTTCAATGCGTTCACTATCTTTGAACTAGTACGTTCTCAGCGGCCGTTTTCATTTCGCAAGCTTGGTTCAATGCGTTTCCTATCTTTGAACTAGTACGTTCTCAACTGCCGTTGTCATCTCGCTGGCTTGGTTCAATGCGTTTCCTATCTTTGAACTAGTACTTTCTCAGCGGCCGTTGTCATCTCGCTGGCTTGGTTCAATGCGTTTCCTATCTTTGAACTAGTACGTCCTCAGCGGCCGTTGCCACTTCGCTGGCTTGGTTCAATGCGTTTTCTATCTTTGAACTAGTACGTCCTCAGCGGCCGTTTTCATCTCGCTTGATTGATTCAATGCGTTTCCTTTTTTTGAACTAGTACGTCCTCAGCGACCGTTTTCATTTCGCAAGCTTGGATCAATGCGTTTTTTATCTTTGAACTAGTACGTTCTCAGCGGCCGTTGTCATCTCGCAGGCTTGGTTCAATGCGTTTCCTATCTTTGAACTAGTACGTTCTCAGCGGCCGTTGCCACTTCGCAGGAATTATTCAATGCATTTCCTATCTTTGAACTAGTACGTCCTCAGCGGCCGTTGACATCTCGATGGCTTGGTTCAATGCGTTTCTTATTTTTGAATTAGTTCGTCCTCAGCGGCCGTTGCCACTTCGCAAGCCTTGTTCAATGCGTTTCCTATCCTTGAACTAGTACGTCCTCAGCGGCCGTTGACATCTCGATGGCTTGGTTCAATGCGTTTCTAATTTTTGAATTAGTTCGTCCTCAGCGGCCGTTGCCACTTCGCAAGCTTTGTTCAATGCGTTTCCTATCCTTGAACTAGTACGTCCTCAGCGGCCGTTGCCACTTCGCAGGATTTATTCAATGCATTTCCTATCTTTGAACTAGTAGGTCCTCAGCGGCCGTTTTCATCTCGCTCGATTAATTTAATGCGTTTCCTATTTTTGAACTAGTACGTCCTCAGCGACCGTTTTCATTTCGCAAGCTTGAATCAATGCGTTTTTTATCTTTGAACTAGTACGTTCTCAGCGGCCGTTGTCATCTCGCAGGCTTGGTTCAATGCGTTTCCTATCTTTGAACTAGTACGTTCTCAGCGGCCGTTGACATCTCGATGGCTTGGTTCAATGCGTTTCTTATTTTTGAATTAGTTCGTCCTCAGCGACCGTTTTCATTTCGCAAGCTTGAATCAATGCGTTTTTTATCTTTGAACTAGTACGTTCTCAGCGGCCGTTGTCATCTCGCAGGCTTGGTTTATTGCGTTTTCTATCTTTAAACTAGTACGTCCTCAGTGTTCGTTGTCATCTCGCTGGCTTGGTTCAATGCGTGCACTATCTTTGTTCTAGTACTCTCTAAGCGGCCGTTGACATTAGAAAGGCTTAGTTCAAAGCGTGCCCTATCTTTGAACTAGTACGTCCTCAGCCGCCGTTGACATCTCGATGGCTTGGTTCAATGCGTTTCTTATTTTTGAATTAGTTCGTCCTCAGCGGCCGTTGCCACTTCGCAAGCTTTGTTCAATGCGTTTCCTATCCTTGAACTAGTACGTCCTCAGCGGCCGTTGCCACTTCGCAGGATTTATTCAATGCATTTCCTATCTTTGAACTAGTAGGTCCTCAGCGGCCGTTTTCATCTCGCTCGATTAATTTAATGCGTTTCCTATTTTTGAACTAGTACGTCCTCAGCGACCGTTTTCATTTCGCAAGCTTGGATCAATGCGTTTTTTATCTTTGAACTAGTACGTTCTCAGCGGCCGTTGTCATCTCGCAGGCTTGGTTCAATGCGTTTCCTATCTTTGAACTAGTACGTTCTCAGCGGCCGTAGTCATTTCGCTGGCTTGGTTCAATGCATTCCCTATCTTTGAACTAGTAGGTCCTCAGCGGCCGTTTTCATCTCGCTCGATTAATTTAATGCGTTTCCTATTTTTGAACTAGTACGTCCTCAGCGACCGTTTTCATTTCGCAAGCTTGAATCAATGCGTTTTTTATCTTTGAACTAGTACGTTCTCAGCGGCCGTTGTCATCTCGCAGGCCTGGTTCAATGCGTTTCCTATCTTTGAACTAGTACGTCCTCAGCGGCCGTTGTCATTTCGCTGGCGTGGTTCAATGCGTTTCCTATTTTTGAACTAGTATGTTTTCAGAGGCCGTTGTCATCTCGCAGGCTTGGTTCAATTCGTCTTCTATCTTTGAACTAGTATGTCCTCAGCGGCCGTAGTCATTTCGCTGGCTTGGTTCAATGCGTTCCCTATCTTTGAACAAGTACGTTCTAAGCGGCCGTTGTCATCTCGCTTACTTGGTTCCATGCGTTTCCTATATTTGAACTAGTACGTCCTCAGCGGCCGTTGTCATTTCGATGGCTTGGTTCAATGCGTGCACTATCTTTGAACTAGTAAGTTTTCAGAGGCCGTTGTCATCTCGCAGGCTTAGTTCAATTTGTTTTCTATCTTTGAACTAGTACGTCCTCAGCGGCCGTAGTCATTTCGCTGGCTTGGTTCAATGCGTTCCCTATCTTTGAACTAGTAGGTCCTCAGCGGCCGTTGTCATCTCGCTGGATTGGTTCAATGCGTTTCCTATCTTTGAACTAGTACGTCCTCAGCGGCCGCTGCCACTTCGCAAACTTGGTTCAATGCGTTTCCTATCTTTGAACTATTACGTCTTCAGCGGCCGTTGTTACTTCGCAGGATTTATTCAATGCGTTTCCTATCTTTGAACAAGTACGTTCTAAGCGGCCGTTGTCATCTCGCTTACTTGGTTCAATGCGTGCACTATCTTTGAACAAGTAAGTTTTCAGAGGCCGTTGTCATCTCGCAGGCTTGGTTCAATGCGTTTCCGATCTTTGAACTAGTACGTTTTAAGCGGCCGTTGTAATCTCGCTGGCTTGGTTCAATGCGTTTCCTATCTTTGATTTAGTACGTTCTCAGCGGCCGTTTTCATTTCGCAAACTTGGTTCAATGCGTTTACTATTTTTGAACTAGTACATCCTCAACGGCCGTTGTCATCTCGCTGGCTTGGTTCAATGCGTTTCCTATCTTTGAACTATTACGTCCTCAGTGGCCGTTTTCATCTCGCTTGCTTGGTTCAATGCGTTTCCTTTTTTTGAACTAGTACGTCCTCAGCGACCGTTTTCATTTCGCAAGCTTGGATCAATGCGTTTTTATCTTTGAACTAGTACGTTCTCAGCGGCCGTTGTCATCTCGCAGGCTTGGTTCAATGCGTTTCCTATCTTTGAACTAGTACGTTCTCAGCGGCCGTTGCCACTTCGCAGGAATTATTCAATGCATTTCCTATCATTGAACTAGTACGTCCTCAGCGGCCGTTGACATCTCGATGGCTTGGTTCAATGCGTTTCTTATTTTTGAATTAGTTCGTCCTCAGCGGCCGTTGCCACTTCGCAAGCCTTGTTCAATGCGTTTCCTATCCTTGAACTAGTACGTCCTCAGCGGCCGTTGCCACTTCGCAGGATTTATTCAATGCATTTCCTATCTTTGAACTAGTAGGTTCTCAGCGGCCGTTTTCATCTCGCTCGATTGATTTAATGCGTTTCCTATTTTTGAACTAGTACGTCCTCAGCGACCGTTTTCATTTCGCAAGCTTGGATCAATGCGTTTTTTATCTTTGAACTAGTACGTTCTCAGCGGCCGTTGTCATCTCGCAGGCTTGGTTCAATGCCTTTCCTATCTTTGAACTAGTACGTTCTCAGCGGCCGTTGCCACTTCGCAGGAATTATTCAATGCATTTCCTATCTTTGAACTAGTACGTCCTCAGCGGCCGTTGACATCTCGATGGCTTGGTTCAATGCGTTTCTTATTTTTGAATTAGTTCGTCCTCAGCGGCCGTTGCCACTTCGCAAGCTTTGTTCAATGCGTTTCCTATCCTTGAACTAGTACGTCCTCAGCGGCCGTTGCCACTTCGCAGGATTTATTCAATGCATTTCCTATCTTTGAACTAGTAGGTCCTCAGCGGCCGTTTTCATCTCGCTCGATTAATTTAATGCGTTTCCTATTTTTGAACTAGTACGTCCTCAGCGACCGTTTTCATTTCGCAAGCTTGGATCAATGCGTTTTTTATCTTTGAACTAGTACGTTCTCAGCGGCCGTTGTCATCTCGCAGGCTTGGTTCAATGCGTTTCCTATCTTTGAACTAGTACGTTCTCAGCGGCCGTTTTCATCTCGCTTGATTGATTCAATGCGTTTCCTATTTTTGAACTAGTACGTCCTCAGCGGCCGTTGACATCTCGCAGGCTTGGTTCATTTCGTTTTCTATCTTTGAACTAGTACGTCCTCAGCGGCCGCTGCCACTTCGCAAACTTGGTTCAATGCGTTTCCTATCTTTGAACTATTACGTCTTCAGCGGCCGTTGTTACTTCGCAGGATTTATTCAATGCGTTTCCTATCTTTGAACAAGTACGTTCTAAGCGGCCGTTGTCATCTCGCTTACTTGGTTCAATGCGTGCACTATCTTTGAACAAGTAAGTTTTCAGAGGCCGTTGTCATCTCGCAGGCTTGGTTCAATGCGTTTCCGATCTTTGAACTAGTACGTTTTAAGCGGGCGTTGTCATCTCACTGGCTTGGTTCAATGCGTTTCCTATCTTTGATTTAGTACTTTCTCAGCGGCCGTTTTCATTTCGCAAACTTGGTTCAATGCATTTCCTATCTTTGAACTAGTACGTCCTCAGCGGCCGTTGCCACTTTGCAGGATTTATTCAATGCGTTTTCTATTTTTGAACTAGTACGTCCTCAGCGGCCGTTGTCATCTCGCTGGCTTAGTTCAATGTGTTTCCTATCTTTGAACTAGTACGTCCTCAGCGGCCGTTGCCACTACGCTGGCTTGGTTCAATGCGTTTTCTATTTTTGAACTAGTACGTCCTCAGCGGCCGTTTTCATCTCGCTTGATTGATTCAATGCGTTTCTTATTTTTGAATTAGTTCGTCCTCAGCGGCCGTTGCCACTTCGCAAGCTTTGTTCAATGCGTTTCCTATCCTTGAACTAGTACGTCCTCAGCGGCCATTGCCACTTCGCAAGCTATGTTCAATGCCTTTCCTATCTTTGAACTATTACGTCTTCAGCGGCCGTTGTCATTTCGCTTGCTTGATACAATGCGTTTCCTATCTTTGAACTAGTACGTCCTCAGCGGCCGTTTTCATCTCGCTTGATTGATTCAATGCGTTTCCTATTTTTGAACTAGTACGTCCTCAGCGACCGTTTTCATTTCGCAAGCTTGGATCAATGCGTTTTTTATCTTTGAACTAGTACGTTCTCAGCGGCCGTTGCCAATTCGCAGTAATTATTCAATGCATTTCCTATCTTTGAACTAGTACGTCCTCAGCGGCCGTTGACATCTCGATGGCTTGGTTCAATGCGTTTCCTATTTTTGAACTAGTATGTTTTCAGAGGCCGTTGTCATCTCGCAGGCTTGGTTCATTACGTTCCCTATCTTTGAACTAGTAGGTCCTCAGTGGCCGTAGTCATCTCGCAGGATTGGTTCAATGCGTTTCCTATCATTGAACTAGTACGTCCTCAGCGGCCGCTGCCACTTCGCAAACTTGGTTCAATGCGTTTCCTATCTTTGAACTATTACGTCTTCAACGGCCGTTGTTACTTCGCAGGATTTATTCAATGCGTTTCCTATCTTTGAACTAGTACGTCCTCAGCGGCCGTTGTCACTTCGCAAACTTGGTTCAATGCGTTTCCTATCTTTGAACTAGTACGTCTCAGCGGCCGTTGTCACTCGCTGGCTTGGTTCAATGCGTTTCCTATCTTTGAACTAGTACGTCCTCAGCGGCCGTTGTCATCTCGCTTACTTGGTTCAATGCGTTTACTATCTTTGAACTAGTAAGTTTTCAGAGGCCGTTGTCATCTCGCAGGCTTGGTTCAATGCGTTTCCGATCTTTGAACTAGTACGTTTTAAGCGGGCGTTGTCATCTCACTGGCTTGGTTCAATGCGTTTCCTATCTTTGATATAGTACTTTCTCAGCGGCCGTTTTCATTTCGCAAACTTGGTTCAATGCATTTCCTATCTTTGAACTAGTACGTCCTCAGCGGCCGTTGCCACTTTGCAGGATTTATTCAATGCGTTTTCTATCTTTGAACTAGTACGTCCTCAGCGGCCGTTGTCATTTCGCTGGCTTAGTTCAATGTGTTTCCTATCTTTGAACTAGTACGTCCTCAGCGGCCGTTGCCACTACGCTGGCTTGGTTCAATGCGTTTTCTATCTTTTGAACTAGTACGTCCTCAGCGGCCGTTTTCATCTCGCTTGATTGATTCAATGCGTTTCTTATTTTGAATTAGTTCGTCCTCAGCGGCCGTTGCCACTCCGCAGGGTTGGTTAAATGCGTTACCTATCTTTGAACTAGTACGTCCTCAGCAGCCATTGCCACTTCGCAAGCTATGTTCAATGCCTTTCCTATCTTTGAACTATTACGTCTTCAGCGGCCGTTGTCATTTCGCTTGCTTGATACAATGCGTTTCCTATCTTTGAACTAGTACGTCCTCAGCGGCCGTTTTCATCTCGCTTGATTGATTCAATGCGTTTCCTATTTTTGAACTAGTACGTCCTCAGCGACCGTTTTCATTTCGCAAGCTTGGATCAATGCGTTTTTTATCTTTGAACTAGTACGTTCTCAGCGGCCGTTGCCAATTCGCAGTAATTATTCAATGCATTTCCTATCTTTGAACTAGTACGTCCTCAGCGGCCGTTGACATCTCGATGGCTTGGTTCAATGCGTTTCCTATTTTTGAACTAGTACGTTCTCAGCGGCCGTTTTCATCTCGCTTGATTGATTCAATGCGTTTCCTATTTTTGAACTAGTACGTCCTCAGCGGCCGTTGACATCTTGCAGGCTTGGTTCATTTCGTTTTCTATCTTTGAACTAGTACGTCCTCAGCGGCCGCTGCCACTTCGCAAACTTGGTTCAATGCGTTTCCTATCTTTGAACTATTACGTCTTCAACGGCCGTTGTTACTTCGCAGGATTTATTCAATGCGTTTCCTATCTTTGAACTAGTACGTCCTCAGCGGCCGCTGCCACTTCGCAAACTTGGTTCAATGCGTTTCCTATCTTTGAACTATTACGTCTTCAGCGGCCGTTGTTACTTCGCAGGATTTATTCAATGCGTTTCCTATCTTTGAACAAGTACGTTCTAAGCGGCCGTTGTCATCTCGCTTACTTGGTTCAATGCGTGCACTATCTTTGAACAAGTAAGTTTTCAGAGGCCGTTGTTATCTCGCAGGCTTGGTTCAATGCGTTTCCGATCTTTGAACTAGTACGTTTTAAGCGGGCGTTGTCATCTCACTGGCTTGGTTCAATGCGTTTCCTATCTTTGATTTAGTACTTTCTCAGCGGCCGTTTTCATTTCGCAAACTTGGTTCAATGCATTTCCTATCTTTGAACTAGTACGTCCTCAGCGGCCGTTGCCACTTTGCAGGATTTATTCAATGCGTTTTCTATCTTTGAACCAGTACGTCCTCAGCGGCCGTTTTCATCTCGCTTGATTGATTCAATGCGTTTCCTTTTTTTGAACTAGTACGTCCTCAGCGACCGTTTTCATTTCGCAAGCTTGGATCAATGCGTTTTTTATCTTTGAACTAGTACGTTCTCAGCGGCCGTTGTCATCTCGCAGGCTTGGTTCAATGCGTTTCCTATCTTTGAACTAGTACGTTCTCAGCGGCCGTTGCCACTTCGCAGGAATTATTCAATGCATTTCCTATCATTGAACTAGTACGTCCTCAGCGGCCGTTGACATCTCGATGGCTTGGTTCAATGCGTTTCTTATTTTTGAATTAGTTCGTCCTCAGCGGCCGTTGCCACTTCGCAAGCCTTGTTCAATGCGTTTCCTATCCTTGAACTAGTACGTCCTCAGCGGCCGTTGCCACTTCGCAGGATTTATTCAATGCATTTCCTATCTTTGAACTAGTAGGTTCTCAGCGGCCGTTTTCATCTCGCTCGATTGATTTAATGCGTTTCCTATTTTTGAACTAGTACGTCCTCAGCGACCGTTTTCATTTCGCAAGCTTGGATCAATGCGTTTTTTATCTTTGAACTAGTACGTTCTCAGCGGCCGTTGTCATCTCGCAGGCTTGGTTCAATGCCTTTCCTATCTTTGAACTAGTACGTTCTCAGCGGCCGTTGCCACTTCGCAGGAATTATTCAATGCATTTCCTATCTTTGAACTAGTACGTCCTCAGCGGCCGTTGACATCTCGATGGCTTGGTTCAATGCGTTTCTTATTTTTGAATTAGTTCGTCCTCAGCGGCCGTTGCCACTTCGCAAGCTATGTTCAATGCCTTTCCTATCTTTGAACTATTACGTCTTCAGCGGCCGTTGTCATTTCGCTTGCTTGATACAATGCGTTTCCTATCTTTGAACTAGTACGTCCTCAGCGGCCGTTTTCATCTCGCTTGATTGATTCAATGCGTTTCCTATTTTTGAACTAGTACGTCCTCAGCGACCGTTTTCATTTCGCAAGCTTGGATCAATGCGTTTTTTATCTTTGAACTAGTACGTTCTCAGCGGCCGTTGCCAATTCGCAGTAATTATTCAATGCATTTCCTATCTTTGAACTAGTACGTCCTCAGCGGCCGTTGACATCTCGATGGCTTGGTTCAATGCGTTTCCTATTTTTGAACTAGTATGTTTTCAGAGGCCGTTGTCATCTCGCAGGCTTGGTTCATTACGTTCCCTATCTTTGAACTAGTAGGTCCTCAGTGGCCGTAGTCATCTCGCAGGATTGGTTCAATGCGTTTCCTATCATTGAACTAGTACGTCCTCAGCGGCCGCTGCCACTTCGCAAACTTGGTTCAATGCGTTTCCTATCTTTGAACTATTACGTCTTCAGCGGCCGTTGTTACTTCGCAGGATTTATTCAATGCGTTTCCTATCTTTGAACAAGTACGTTCTAAGCGGCCGTTGTCATCTCGCTTACTTGGTTCAATGCGTGCACTATCTTTGAACAAGTAAGTTTTCAGAGGCCGTTGTCATCTCGCAGGCTTGGTTCAATGCGTTTCCGATCTTTGAACTAGTACGTTTTAAGCGGGCGTTGTCATCTCACTGGCTTGGTTCAATGCGTTTCCTATCTTTGATTTAGTACTTTCTCAGCGGCCGTTTTCATTTCGCAAACTTGGTTCAATGCATTTCCTATCTTTGAACTAGTACGTCCTCAGCGGCCGTTGCCACTTTGCAGGATTTATTCAATGCGTTTTCTATCTTTGAACAAGTAAGTTTTCAGAGGCCGTTGTTATCTCGCAGGCTTGGTTCAATGCGTTTCCGATCTTTGAACTAGTACGTTTTAAGCGGGCGTTGTCATCTCACTGGCTTGGTTCAATGCGTTTCCTATCTTTGATTTAGTACTTTTTCAGCGGCCGTTTTCATTTCGCAAACTTGGTTCAATGCATTTCCTATCTTTGAACTAGTACGTCCTCAGCGGCCGTTGCCACTTTGCAGGATTTATTCATTGCGTTTTCTATCTTTGAACTAGTACGTCCTCAGCGGCCGTTTTCATCTCGCTTGATTGATTCAATGCGTTTCCTTTTTTTGAACTAGTACGTCCTCAGCGACCGTTTCCATTTCGCAAGCTTGGATCAATGCGTTTTTTATCTTTGAACTAGTACGTTCTCAGCGGCCGTTGTCATCTCGCAGGCTTGGTTCAATGCGTTTCCTATCTTTGAACTAGTACGTTCTCAGCGGCCGTTGCCACTTCGCAGGAATTATTCAATGCATTTCCTATCATTGAACTAGTACGTCCTCAGCGGCCGTTGACATCTCGATGGCTTGGTTCAATGCGTTTCTTATTTTTGAATTAGTTCGTCCTCAGCGGCCGTTGCCACTTCGCAAGCCTTGTTCAATGCGTTTCCTATCCTTGAACTAGTACGTCCTCAGCGGCCGTTGCCACTTCGCAGGATTTATTCAATGCATTTCCTATCTTTGAACTAGTAGGTTCTCAGCGGCCGTTTTCATCTCGCTCGATTGATTTAATGCGTTTCCTATTTTTGAACTAGTACGTCCTCAGCGACCGTTTTCATTTCGCAAGCTTGGATCAATGCGTTTTTTATCTTTGAACTAGTACGTTCTCAGCGGCCGTTGTCATCTCGCAAGCTTGGTTCAATGCGTTTCCTATCTTTGAACTAGTACGTTCTCAGCGGCCGTTGCCACTTCGCAGGAATTATTCAATGCGTTTCCTATTTTTGAATTAGTTCGTCCTCAGCGGCCGTTGCCACTTCGCAAGCTTGTTCAATGCGTTTCATTTTGAATAGTACGTCCTCAGCGGCCATTGCCACTTCGCAAGCTATGTTCAATGCCTTTCCTATCTTTGAACTATTACGTCTTCAGCGGCCGTTGTCATTTCGCTTGCTTGATACAATGCGTTTCCTATCTTTGAACTAGTACGTCCTCAGCGGCCGTTTTCATCTCGCTTGATTGATTCAATGCGTTTCCTATTTTTGAACTAGTACGTCCTCAGCGACCGTTTTCATTTTGCAAGCTTGGATCAATGCGTTTTTTATCTTTGAACTAGTACGTTCTCAGCGGCCGTTGCCACTTCGCAGGAATTATTCAATGCATTTCCTATTTTTGAACTAGTACGTCCTCAGCGGCCGTTGACATCTCGATTGCTTGGTTCAATGCGTTTCCTATTTTTGAACTAGTATGTTTTCAGAGGCCGTTGTCATCTCGCAGGCTTGGTTCATTACGTTTTCTATCTTTGAACTAGTAGGTCCTCAGCGGCCGTAGTCATCTCGCAGGCTTGGTTCAATGCGTTTCCTATCATTGAACTAGTACGTCCTCAGCGGCCGCTGCCACTTCGCAAACTTGGTTCAATGCGTTTCCTATCTTTGAACTATTACGTCTTCAGCGGCCGTTGTTACTTCGCAGGATTTATTCAATGCGTTTCCTATCTTTTGAACTAGCATGTCCTCAGCGGCCGTTGTCATCTCGCTGGCTTAGTTCAATGTGCGTTTCCTATCTTTGAACTAGTACGTCCTCAGCGGCCGTTGCCACTACGCTGGCTTGGTTCAATGCGTTTTCATCTTTGAACTAGTACGTCCTCAGCGGCCGTTTTCATCTCGCTTGATTGATTCAATGCGTTTCTTATTTTGAATTAGTTCGTCCTCAGCGGCCGTTGCCACTTCGCAGGGTTGGTTAAATGCGTTACCTATCTTTGAACTAGTACGTCCTCAGCAGCCATTGCCACTTCGCAAGCTATGTTCAATGCCGTTCCTATCTTTGAACTATTACGTCTTCAGCGGCCGTTGTCATTTCGCTTGCTTGATACAATGCGTTTCCTATCTTTGAACTAGTACGTCCTCAGCGGCCGTTTTCATCTCGCTTGATTGATTCAATGCGTTTCCTATTTTTGAACTAGTACGTCCTCAGCGACCGTTTTCATTTCGCAAGCTTGGATCAATGCGTTTTTTATCTTTGAACTAGTACGTTCTCAGCGGCCGTTGCCAATTCGCAGTAATTATTCAATGCATTTCCTATCTTCGAACTAGTACGTCCTCAGCGGCCGTTGTCATCTCGCTTACTTGGTTCAATGCTTTTCCTATCTTTGAACTAGTACGTTTTCAGAGGCCGTTGTCATCTCGCAGGCTTGGTTCAATTCGTTTCCTATCTTTGAACTAGTACGTCCTCAGCGGCCGTTGTCATTTCGCTGGATTGGTTCAATGCGTTTCCTATCTTTGAACTAGTACGTCCTCAGCGGCCGTTGTCATTTCGATGGCTTGGTTCAATGCGTGCATTATCTTTGAACTAGTAAGTTTTCAGAGGCCGTTGTTATCTCGCAGGCTTGGTTCAATGCGTTTCCGATCTTTGAACTAGTACGTTTTCAGAGGCCGTTGTCATCTCGCAGGCTTGGTTCAATTCGTTTTCTATCTTTGAACTAGTACGTCCTCAGCGGCCGTAGTCATTTCGCTGGCTTGGTTCAATGCGTTCCCTATCTTTGAACAAGTACGTTCTAAGCGGCCGTTGTCATCTCGCTTACTTGGTTCCTTGCGTTTCCTATTTTTGAACTAGTACGTCCTCAGCGACCGTTTTCATTTCGCAAGCTTGGATCAATGCGTTTTTTATCTTTGAACTAGTACGTTCTCAGCGGCCGTTGCCAATTCGCAGTCATTATTCAATGCATTTCCTATCTTTGAACTAGTACGTCCTCAGCGGCCGTTGACATCTCGATGGCTTGGTTCAATGCGTTTCCTATTTTTGAACTAGTATGTTTTCAGAGGCCGTTGTCATCTCGCAGGCTTGGTTCATTTCGTTTTCTATCTTTGAACTAGTACGTCCTCAGCGGCCGTAGTCATTTCGCTGGCTTGGTTCAATGCGTTCCCTATCTTTGAACTAGTACGTCTTCAGCGGCCGTTGCCACTTCGCAGGATTTGTTCAATGCATTTCCTATTTTTGAACTAGTACGTCCTCAGCGAACTTTTAATTTCGCAAGCTTGGTTCAATGCGTTTCTTGTCTTTGAGCTAGTACGTTTTCAGCGGCCGTTGTTATTTCGCAGGTTTTATTCAATGCGTTTCCTATCTTTGAACAAGTACGTTCTAAGCGGCCGTTGTCATCTCGCTTACTTGGTTCCATGCGTTTCCTATATTTGAACTAGTACATCCTCAGCGGCCGTTGTCATTTCGATGGCTTGGTTCAATGCGTGCACTATCTTTGAACTAGTAAGTTTTCAGAGGCCGTTGTCATCTCGCAGGCTTGGTGCAATTCGTTTTCTATCTTTGAACTAGTACGTCCTCAGCGGACGTAGTCATTTCGCAAACTTGGTTCAATGCGTTTCCTATCTTTGAACTATTACGTCTTCAGCGGCCGTTGTTACTTCGCAGGATTTATTCAATGCGTTTCCTATCTTTGAACAAGTACGTTCTAAGCGGCCGTTGTCATCTCGCTTACTTGGTTCCATGCGTTTCCTATATTTGAATTAGTACGTCCTCAGCGGCCGTTGTCATTTCGATGGCTTGGTTCAATGCGTTCCCTATCTTTGAACTAGTAGGTCCTCAGCGGCCGTAGTCATCTCGCTGGATTGGTTCAATGCGTTTCCTATCTTCGAACTAGTACGTTCTCAGCGGCCGTTGCCACTTCGCAAACTTGGTTCAATGCGTTTCCTATCTTTGAACTAGTACGTCCTCAGCGGCCATTGCCCCTTCGCAAGCTTTGTTCAATGCGTTTCCTATCATTGAACTATTACGTCCTCAGCGGCCGTTGTCATATCGCTTTCTTGATTCAATGCGTTTCCTATCTTTGAACTAGTACGTTCTCAGCGGCCGTTTTCATTTCGCAAGATTGGTTCAATGCGTTTCCTATCTTTGAACTATAAAGTCCTCAGCGGCCGTTCCCACTTCGCAGGCTTGGTTCAATGCGTTTCCTAACTTTGAACTAGTTCGTCCTCAGCGGCCATTGCCACTTCGCAAGCTTTGTTCAATACGTTTCTTATCTTTGAACTAGTAGGCGGCCGTTTTCATCTCGCTTGATTGATTCAATGCGTTTCCTATTTTTGAACTAGTACGTCCTCAGCGACCGTTTTCATTTCGCAAGCTTGGATCAATGCGTTTTTTATCTTTGAACTAGTACGTTCTCAGCGGCCGTTGCCATTTCGCAGTAATTATTCAATGCATTTCCTATCTTTGAACTAGTACGTCCTCAGCGGCCGTTGACATCTCGATGGCTTGGTTCAATGCGTTTCCTATTTTTGAACTAGTATGTTTTCAGAGGCCGTTGTCATCTAGCAGGCTTGGTTCATTACGTTCCCTATCTTTGAACTAGTAGGTCCTCAGTGGCCGTAGTCATCTCGCAGGATTGGTTCAATGCGTTTCCTATCATTGAACTAGTACGTCCTCAGCGGCCGCTGCCACTTCGCAAACTTGGTTCAATGCGTTTCCTATCTTTGAACTATTACGTCTTCAGCGGCCGTTGTTACTTCGCAGGATTTGTTCAATGCGTTTCCTATCTTTGAACAAGTACGTTCTAAGCGGCCGTTGTCATCTCGCTTACTTGGTTCAATGCGTGCACTATCTTTGAACAAGTAAGTTTTCAGAGGCCGTTGTCATCTCGCAGGCTTGGTTCAATGCGTTTCCGATCTTTGAACTAGTACGTTTTAAGCGGGCGTTGTCATCTCACTGGCTTGGTTCAATGCGTTTCCTATCTTTGATTTAGTACTTTCTCAGCGGCCGTTTTCATTTCGCAAACTTGGTTCAATGCATTTCCTATCTTTGAACTAGTACGTCCTCAGCGGCCGTTGCCACTTTGCAGGATTTATTCAATGCGTTTTCTATTTTTGAACTAGTACGTCCTCAGCGGCCGTTGTCATCTCGCTGGCTTAGTTCAATGTGTTTCCTATCTTTGAACTAGTACGTCCTCAGCGGCCGTTGCCACTACGCTGGCTTGGTTCAATGCGTTTTCTATCTTTGAACTAGTACGTCCTCAGCGGCCGTTTTCATCTCGCTTGATTGATTCAATGCGTTTCTTATTTTTGAATTAGTTCGTCCTCAGCGGCCGTTGCCACTTCGCAAGCTTTGTTCAATGCGTTTCCTATCCTTGAACTAGTACGTCCTCAGCGGCCATTGCCACTTCGCAAGCTATGTTCAATGCCTTTCCTATCTTTGAACTATTACGTCTTCAGCGGCCGTTGTCATTTCGCTTGCTTGATACAATGCGTTTCCTATCTTTGAACTAGTACGTCCTCAGCGGCCGTTTTCATCTCGCTTGATTGATTCAATGCGTTTCCTATTTTTGAACTAGTACGTCCTCAGCGACCGTTTTCATTTCGCAAGCTTGGATCAATGCGTTTTTTATCTTTGAACTAGTACGTTCTCAGCGGCCGTTGCCAATTCGCAGTAATTATTCAATGCATTTCCTATCTTTGAACTAGTACGTCCTCAGCGGCCGTTGACATCTCGATGGCTTGGTTCAATGCGTTTCCTATTTTTGAACTAGTATGTTTTCAGAGGCCGTTGTCATCTCGCAGGCTTGGTTCATTACGTTCCCTATCTTTGAACTAGTAGGTCCTCAGTGGCCGTAGTCATCTCGCAGGATTCGTTCAATGCGTTTCCTATCATTGAACTAGTACGTCCTCAGCGGCCGCTGCCACTTCGCAAACTTGGTTCAATGCGTTTCCTATCTTTGAACTATTACGTCTTCAACGGCCGTTGTTACTTCGCAGGATTTATTCAATGCGTTTCCTATCTTTGAACTAGTACGTCCTCAGCGGCCGCTGCCACTTCGCAAACTTGGTTCAATGCGTTTCCTATCTTTGAACTATTACGTCTTCAGCGGCCGTTGTTACTTCGCAGGATTTATTCAATGCGTTTCCTATCTTTGAACTAGTACGTTTTAAGCGGGCGTTGTCATCTCACTGGCTTGGTTCAATGCGTTTCCTATCTTTGATTTAGTACTTTCTCAGCGGCCGTTTTCATTTCGCAAACTTGGTTCAATGCATTTCCTATCTTTGAACTAGTACGTCCTCAGCGGCCGTTGCCACTTTGCAGGATTTATTCAATGCGTTTTCTATCTTTGAACCAGTACGTCCTCAGCGGCCGTTTTCATCTCGCTTGATTGATTCAATGCGTTTCCTTTTTTTGAACTAGTACGTCCTCAGCGACCGTTTTCATTTCGCAAGCTTGGATCAATGCGTTTTTTATCTTTGAACTAGTACGTTCTCAGCGGCCGTTGTCAT
>CAKMUF010000005.1:146271-177121 GCA_928718305.1 Tetramorium bicarinatum | reverse complement strand
ATTACGTCTAACAACGAATACATGGTCTCCTGGACGATCTCTCTTTCAGTTATTTCAGAGACGCTTTCCTTTACTACTAGGGCTATCAAAGATTTACTGTTCCCGTATGGCGTTACTTTAGCTCTACCTAACATAGCATTTCTTATTAATGGCATGCGCCCTGCTATTGTTAAGATTCCTGCTCCGGTGTCACAAGGGTCCCCGGATTGGGTTACGAAAACAACGACGTTGTCTTTTCTCGTTAATATATTATCTCGATTATAGTCGAACCGTATATGTGAACGTCTTTCGAACCGAGGGTTCGGTGTTTCAAATATCGATTCGTCACTTGATTCCAAACCAACGCTATCACAGTCCGGGTCAGTATCCGGTAACGTGATCTCGTCGGCCGAAGTATGCGACGTATCGAGGGGGCAAGCGTCTGGATCTTCTCGACTTTCGTTATGTGATGTTTGGATGTTTGGAGTCGGCGTAGGATCTCTTACAGAATGGCCCTCGACGGGGTCGAGTGGTATGGGGATATTTATTTCGACAGGGCCGGTGGGGAGCGTGGTGGAGTCGGGTTTAGTTTTCGTCGTTGATTTCCGCGGCCTGGCTTCGAATATCTCCTCACTGGAGTCACTATTTACGATCATGACTGCCGCATGTCTTTTTACAGGCTCTCGATCCTCAAGTGTCGATTCGTATCCTATCGGGTTACGTGATAGGGCATCTGCGTTAGAGTTTATTTTACCGGCTTTATAGACGACTGTGTAGTCGTATTCGGCGAGTTTAAGGCGCCAACGTATGAGACGTGACGTCGGATCCTTAACGTTATGGAGCCACACGAGCGGTTTGTGGTCCGTTACTAACGTGAATTTACTGCCGTACAGATAAGGCCTGAAATGATTTACGCAGTAGACAATAGCCAAGAGTTCTTTTTCGATGGTTGAATAATTCTGCTCGGCTTTGTTTAGTAGGCGCGACGCGTAAGCTATAGGTTTATCTTTCCCTACAGGGCCTTGACTAAGTATGCCTCCCACGGCGTACCCGGACGCATCGGTCGTAAGGACAAAAGGCTTTGTGAAATCTGGGTGTTGCAACAGAGGTTCTGTGCATAATTTGTCACGGAGCGTCGTAAAAGCAATTTCCTGGGCTTCTTCCCAGACAAAAGGTTCGTCTTTCTTTAAAAGGTTTGTAAGAGGTTTCGCTGTTTTAGAAAAGTCGTTTAGGAACCGTCTATAGTATCCTGCCAGACCTAAAAATTGTTTAATATTTTTTGCGTTGACCGGTCTCGGGAAATTCGAAACTGCCTCGACCTTTTTCGGGTCGGGTTTTACTCCCTCTTGATTTATAACATGGCCCAGATACGAAACTTCTTTTCTTAAGAACTCGCACTTATCCGGTTGAAGGCGGAGGTTTGCAGCGCGTAACCTTTCAGCTAATTTATTAAATTTAGTTTCATGCTCTTTTAGTGAACTGGCGTATATTACTATATCGTCCAAGTATACGAACAGCGATATCCCCTGCATACCGCTTAAGACGCGGTCCATGAGTCGTTGGAACGTCGCGGGCGCGTTTTTAAGCCCGAATGGCATTCTTTTAAATTCGTAGTGTCCGAACGGCGTAGAGAACGCCGTCTTCTCCGCGTCCGACTCATGCATGGGAATTTGGTGGAAGCCCGACGCTAGATCGAACACGCTAAAGTACTTCGCGCTCCCTAATTGGTCTAGAATATCAGTAATGTTAGGAAGGGGGTACGCATCCCCCAGCGTTTTTTCATTTAGAGCCCGGAAGTCTATTACCAGCCTCCACCTTTTGTTCCCTTTTGAGTCCGCTTTTTTCGGGACTATCCACAACGGCGAATTGTATGGGGATACTGACGGCTCGATAACGCCGGTTTTTAACATTTCCCCTACTTGTCGATTTATTTCGTCTTTATGAACCGGTGGGAACCGATACTGTTTCGTATTGATAGGCTGGCTGTCGGTCGTGTTGATTTTATGCGCTATTACGTTCGTGTGACTTAATTCCTCTCCGGGCAAATGAAAAAGATCCCGGTTTTTATTAATGAGTCGTTTCACATGCTCTGACTCTTCGTCGTTTAAATGTTCTAATCGCAAGAGCTCGTGGAGTCGCTCGACCTGCTTTTCCGCGGTTTGGTTTTGGATTATACATATAGGACGGTTTCTTATTTCGCGCGTAGGACCCCTAGGGGATGCCTCCTCTATCTCCTGCAACTTTATGGTAGGGACTATTAGTTCCCTGTCTGTATCGCTCGTATTAATTACTCTGATATATGCTCTGCCCTGTCGGTTTGTAACGACGGCGTCTCCTAGGTAGACACCTTCGCAGACATTTAATCGGGGCACGTAGCCTTCGCTGACTTGCGAGTTTTCTATCCTAAGATAGAAAGTCGATTGAGATCTCGCGGGAACAACTATAGTCTCGCGGGATGCGAACGGGATGCGGGTGCCCTGCCATTCCACATATTTCTCCGATAGATTAATGTTAGTAGCGTCGCGCAGGAAGTCGGATCCTAGGATCCCCTCCTGAGCGATCGGGAAGTTATTTGGTACGATGTAGAATAGCACGGGGTGCCCTAGGATAAAAGCCTCGATTGACCCAAGCGTCTCTACCTTCCCGCTCGAAATACCGCTAAGGTAGAGCGGGTCGTCGTGATTAACGGGGACGTCGGGATGCAGGCTTCTTTGCTTTATTACGTTCGGAGCGGCTCCGGTATCTATCATGAAGTTGGTCTCTTGCAATAATTCGGCTGCCGATATTGTAACTGTCGGAGCATGCGAGAATTCGTCCGGATTCATGACTGCGACTCTTGCTCCTCGTTCTCCTCGGAGTTGATTAAATTTACCGGTCGCGTTTTCTTTGACTCGTCCGTGCGGGTCGCGTCCGGACGCCCCGACGGACCGCGCGCGTTTCCCGTCTCATCCTTTCGGGCGTTGTTGTATTGTCGCTTACGGCATTCTTCGATCGTATGCCCGAAATGCTTACAGTACCGACATTGAATACTATCGTTGCGCGAGTTTCCGATGCCGTCGCGTTGCGTATTGTTATCGCGTCGATAATTTCCGCTCGCGGCGGGCAACCGATTGTCATATGATCCGTAGGTTTGAGGTTTCGAGTTTCTATCAGGGGCAGCCGGGGATCGTACTGCGTTATCTCTTAATTGATTGTAATTGTACCTTTGAGGCGTGGAATGCGCGAGTGGTCGGCCTATCGGTTTCACATCTCTGTCGGCACGATATCTCCCTTCATATCTCTGTTTATCTAACTCTTGCCGCTTTGCTATCGCTTTAGCAGCGGCAAACGCGTCTGTATATGGCAAGTATTTGTCGGTCTTCATTTGTAATCTATATTCTAGAGGCAGCCCGTCACAAAATGATCGCGAGGTGAGATCATCTATATCGGCTTGAAAGCGAAGATCTACTTGCCCATGAGAGCGGCGTTCCAAGTCGAGTATGGAGGTTCGCAAATCTTTCACACGACTGATGTAATCTAATACATGCTCTTGCGGTTTTAAATATGTCGTGCTCAGCTCTCCTCGATACTGGTCTATTGTCTTGGGGTCACCAAAAGCGCCATTAAGTAGATCTATTAGTTGTGTTACCGAGTCGCATGGTTCATCCTCTACTGCGTAATACGCTCTACCCCGGAGTTTATTTATTAATAGCTTGGTTAAATTACGTTCGGAGGACGGTGGAACTATCTCACGGGCGCGGCGGCATGCGCGTGTAAATTGTGCTATCGGAATATTATAACCGTCGAAGCTAGGGACGGATTCCGTTGCCTCTCGGAACGATACCTTTGGTTGTAGGACGTTTAGATTCGCGTTACCGTAACTACCTGGGGGTATATGCCCGTAAGTGTGATTAACCGAGGGATCATGCGGGATTGTGTGATGGATATTTTCTACAGGGGTTTCGTCCACCGTATCTTGCCACTTTTTCTCTACTTCTTTTTCGCGCGCGGTAATTTCCGATTCGCGCATATCTAGCTCACGACTGTAGTGAGCTCTCTCTCGTTCGACCTTGGCGCGCATTGCTTCTATTTCCTCGAACTGTGTGCGGAGTTGGGTTTCTTGAGCTTTTAATCGCGTTTCTTTTTCTATCAGGCGCTGTTCATGCATCTGTATATCTTGAGAACGCGCTTGCAGTCTACGCGTTTCCTCCGCGGCTGCTTCAGTACTGGCGGCCATGGTTTTCTTATTACCACGTGTATCCGGCATTTATTTTTGTTATTGACGATAAAGTTGGATGCAGGTTTGGCGAAAAGGGCTAATTAACGTCTATCCCACCGCTGTCACCAATTTGTTATAGCCGCGGGGCGTCACGAGCTAGTTAAAAGTTATTCGAACGCCCAGGGGTATTTAGGTGGGTAAAATGTTGACTAATCTCCTTGACCTACGATTTGGGAATGGCCGATAATTACACAAACGCCTTCTGGCCGTTGCCAGGGAGTCTCTCCCGCGCTAACTAATGAATTTACAAAGTTATCGAGGATGGTGGGGCAGTCTATGCAAGCGAGAATAGGGGCTTCACGTGTAACGATGCGCTGGCATTCGAGGCACGACTCAATCTCTACACGAAAACCGGCCCGCAAATAATGTCGAATGTAATATTGGTAATGGCGTTGCTGAATGTAATCTTTGTGTTGGTAACACCGCGAACACAGGTAATCACCGCTATCCCGATTAATGTAAGAACGAAACGTGCAGCAAGTTGCGGTCGCTAACCACCTAGACGGGGGTTCGCTAGGAACGGGACTGGAGACGCGCGGAATTATCTCGTGCGGCGCGCTCATGCTACTCTATGGTAACGAATGTTCTATATTAGATTTGGAAGATTCAGAAGTTCACCGTTTATTACCTGCTGTTCAATAACTATATGGATCGGAGGTTGGTTTCGCGGCAATTCCTCAGCAATGAAATCGGGCTTGTAGATACAGATTTCGGTCGTGCAACGTTCACAACTTGATATCGGAAAAGTGTTGCCAAGCGGGGCACGACACTTGATACAGGTTTCTATATCGCGAGTATATCCTATACACAGGTAATGACGCACCAAGCCCTCGTAGCTTGTATCTTCTTCTTGTTCGGAAATATCCTCGTGGACGTAGCAGGAAATGCACATTAACTCATGCTTAACGAGATTACGGATGGCAAAAAGTCTAATGCATACGGCAGTATCTAACCACCTTTGAGTTGAAGTTAGAACCGAGTTAGGTGGGCACATAACAACGTGATATTGATCTAATATTGATATGAGTTCGCGAGTATAAGTTTAATAACGAAATTCAAGCCACGTTGCAGCTAGCGCAGTAGCAATGGTGCAGACGCGTGGAATCACGTGGCGATAGCGTCGCTTGGGCTGCGGCGGCTCGGCGCGTCGCCTGAGCGGCGACGGCGGTGGCGGCGTCGGTTGCGCGCGCACAGCAACGGCAACGCGTGGCTATCCAGCTATCGACGTGAAATTACGGCGAATGACTCTAATTGTTTATAATAATTGAAACTGTTGAAGCAATACCGCGGCAATGATTATTTAGATGGAGCTGTGCTTGTATAATTTATACGCTCCGAAGGCAGTTATAGAAATGGCGAATACTTAATGTCGTTACATGCATTAATTATTTATTGTTAACAATTATCTGATGGTTGTTAATATCAGTGGTAAAGATTGACAGTTTTCTATCGCGCACGGAATTACCGTGTAGTAATATAACAGTTCTACCTTTCGTTGGGCTTGAGAACGGCGTCAGCTCAAGCGTGGGAAGATGGCGTGGCGTCACCACGTGGTCGTTGGCGTCCTTTCTTTCCTTGCTGGAAATTCGGCTTCCTGGTTTCGTCTCGTGGTGCTGCAGCTTCTTTCGTTGGATATCGTAGCTCAATAATGTAAGTTTCGCGCCGATTGCGTTACGAATGAATATTTATGCTTGATTTATAAATATGCCACGTGGCGATTTTAAGAATTAGAAATGATCGCGTAATTCGAGTTCGGCGACGAGATTTAGAATGATATGGAACTGGAATTAGGATGTAAAGTGGAAATTCACTGACTCTAAGTTAAAGTACAAATATGTATATTCAAGAAAAGTAAAACTACAAGTATGCTACAGTTACTGACTTAACACTAGAAATAGCAGACCCTGGAAGAGGGATGTCTTGACTCTACGAAAGCCCGGCGCAGAAAGAGGCCGAGGCCTGGCCGCGTGCCACGAAGAGCCTCTCGGAGCCTGGCGTCGGGGAGGGGCGCAATTGCCTACTGCGCCCGTGCCCGTTGCCATTTTCGGGTCGCGGTTCGGGGTTCCGCCGGTGCGCGGCGGGTCCGCATGGTCGCTATGGCTTAAGGCTAAGCCGCATGGTCGAGCGCTCTTATTGGCTGACCGTGTGACGTCAGTATGCTACGTCACAGGTTCTGACCAATGAGCGTTTTACGCTGTTTTACTTATGATATTTGCTAGAAGGGGTGAAAGGTTAGCTTTAATACTTATATTCTTATACTTATCTTTAATACCTAATCATGATTTATCAATTTACGTTATAATTATTTACTTATGATAATCTGTTGAATCCTATATTAAGGGAGTTGCGTATTGATTGTTAAGAAGAGAAAAGATTTACTTAGCTTACAATTATGTTTTAATTAGCCACTAATTATCAACTATTGAACTTTGGCGAAACATACTTTGGCAAAAATTACAGGTGGTTTGGCGTTTGTTACATACGTCCTCAGCGGCCGTTGTCATCTCGCTTACTTGGTTCAATGCTTTTCCTATCTTTGAACTAGTACGTTTTCAGAGGCCGTTGTCATCTCGCAGGCTTGGTTCAATTCGTTTCCTATCTTTGAACTAGTACGTCCTCAGCGGCCGTTGTCATTTCGCTGGATTGGTTCAATGCGTTTCCTATCTTTGAACTAGTACGTCCTCAGCGGCCGTTGTCATTTCGATGGCTTGGTTCAATGCGTGCATTATCTTTGAACTAGTAAGTTTTCAGAGGCCGTTGTCATCTCGCAGGCTTGGTTCAATGCGTTTCCGATCTTTGAACTAGTATGTTCTCAGCGGCCGTTGTCATCTCGCTGGCTTGGTTAAATGCGTTTACTATATTTGATTTAGTACGTTCTCAGCGGCATTTTTCATTTCGAAAACTTGGTTCAATGCGTTTCCTATCTTTGAACTAGTACGTCCTCAGCGGCCGTTGTCATCTCGCTGGCTTCGTTCAATGCGTTTCCTATCTTTGAACTATTACGTCTTTAGCGGCCGTTGTCATCTCAGAGGCTTGGTTCAATGCCTTTCCTATCTTTGAACTTGTACGTCCTCAACGGCCGTTGCCACTTTGCAGGATTTATTCAATGCGCTTCCTATCTTTGAACTAGTACGTCCTCAGCGACCGTTGTCATCTCGCTGGCTTGGTTCAATGCGTTTCCTATCTTTGAACTAGTACGTCCTCAGCGGCCGTTGCCACTCCGCAGGGTTGGTTAAATGCGTTACCTATCTTTGAACTAGTACGTCCTCAGCAGCCATTGCCACTTCGCAAGCTATGTTCAATGCCTTTCCTATCTTTGAACTATTACGTCTTCAGCGGCCGTTGTCATTTCGCTTGCTTGATACAATGCGTTTCCTATCTTTGAACTAGTACGTCCTCAGCGGCCGTTTTCATCTCGCTTGATTGATTCAATGCGTTTCCTATTTTTGAACTAGTACGTCCTCAGCGACCGTTTTCATTTTGCAAGCTTGGATCAATGCGTTTTTTATCTTTGAACTAGTACGTTCTCAGCGGCCGTTGCCACTTCGCAGGAATTATTCAATGCATTTCCTATTTTTGAACTAGTACGTCCTCAGCGGCCGTTGACATCTCGATTGCTTGGTTCAATGCGTTTCCTATTTTTGAACTAGTATGTTTTCAGAGGCCGTTGTCATCTCGCAGGCTTGGTTCATTTCGTTTTCTATCTTTGAACTAGTACGTCCTCAGCGGCCGTAGTCATTTCGCTGGCTTGGTTCAATGCGTTCCCTATCTTTGAACTAGTAGGTCCTCAGCGGCCGTAGTCATCTCGCTGGATTGGTTCAATGCGTTTCCTATCTTTGAACTAGTACGTCCTCAGCGGCCGCTGCCACTTCGCAAGCTTGGTTCAATGCGTTTCCTATCTTTGAACTATTACGTCTTCAGCGGCCGTTGTTACTTCGCAGGATTTATTCAATGCGTTTCCTATCTTTGAACAAGTACGTTCTAAGCGGCCGTTGTCATCTCGCTTACTTGGTTCAATGCGTGCACTATCTTTGAACAAGTAAGTTTTCAGAGGCCGTTGTTATCTCGCAGGCTTGGTTCAATGCGTTTCCGATCTTTGAACTAGTACGTTTTAAGCGGGCGTTGTCATCTCACTGGCTTGGTTCAATGCGTTTCGTATCTTTGATTTAGTACTTTCTCAGCGGCCGTTTTCATTTCGCAAACTTGGTTCAATGCATTTCCTATCTTTGAACTAGTACGTCCTCAGCGGCCGTTGCCACTTTGCAGGATTTATTCATTGCGTTTTCTATCTTTGAACTAGTACGTCCTCAGCGGCCGTTTTCATCTCGCTTGATTGATTCAATGCGTTTCCTATTTTTGAACTAGTACGTCCTCAGCGACCGTTTTCATTTCGCAAGCTTGGATCAATGCGTTTTTTATCTTTGAACTAGTACGTTCTCAGCGGCCGTTGTCATCTCGCAGGCTTGGTTCAATGCGTTTCCTATCTTTGAACTAGTACGTTCTCAGCGGCCGTTGCCACTTCGCAGGAATTATTCAATGCATTTCCTATCATTGAACTAGTACGTCCTCAGCGGCCGTTGACATCTCGATGGCTTGGTTCAATGCGTTTCTTATTTTTGAATTAGTTCGTCCTCAGCGGCCGTTGCCACTTCGCAAGCTTTGTTCAATGCGTTTCCTATCTTTGAACTAGTACGTCCTACGCGGCCGTTGTTACTTCGCAGGATTTATTCAATGCGTTTCCTATCTTTGAACAAGTACGTTCTAAGCGGCCGTTGTCATCTCGCTGACTTGGTTCAATGCGTGCACTATCTTTGAACAAGTAAGTTTTCAGAGGCCGTTGTCATCTCGCAGGCTTGGTTCAATGCGTTTCCGATCTTTGAACTAGTACGTTCTCAGCGGCCGTTGTCATCTCGCAGGCTTGGTTCAATGCTTTTCCTCTCTTTGAACTAGTACGTTCTCAGCGGCCGTTGTCATCTCGCTGGCTTGGATCAATGCGTTTCCTATCATTGAACTAGTATGTTCTCAGCGGCCGTAGTCATTTCGCTGGCTTGGTTCAATGCGTTCCCTATCTTTGAACTAGTACGTCCTCAGCGGCCGTAGTCATTTCGCTGGCTTGGTTCAATGCGTTCCCTATCTTTGAACTAGTAGGTCCTCAGCGGCCGTAGTCATCTCGCTGGATTGGTTCAATGCGTTTCCTATCTTTGAACTAGTACGTCCTACGCGGCCGTTGTTACTTCGCAGGATTTATTCAATGCGTTTCCTATCTTTGAACAAGTACGTTCTAAGCGGCCGTTGTCATCTCGCTTACTTGGTTCAATGCGTGCACTATCTTTGAACAAGTAAGTTTTCAGAGGCCGTTGTCATCTCGCAGGCTTGGTTCAATGCGTTTCCGATCTTTGAACTAGTACGTTCTCAGCGGCCGTTGTCATCTCGCAGGCTTGGTTCAATGCTTTTCCTCTCTTTGAACTAGTACGTTCTCAGCGGCCGTTGTCATCTCGCTGGCTTGGATCAATGCGTTTCCTATCATTGAACTAGTATGTTCTCAGCGGCCGTAGTCATTTCGCTGACTTGGTTCAATGCGTTCCCTATCTTTGAACTAGTAGGTCCTCAGCGGCCGTTGTTACTTCGCAGGATTTATTCAATGCGTTTCCTATCTTTGAACTAGTACGTCCTCAGCGGCCGCTGCCACTTCGCAAACTTGGTTCAATGCGTTTCCTATCTTTGAACTATTACGTCTTCAGCGGCCGTTGTTACTTCGCAGGATTTATTCAATGCGTTTCCTATCTTTGAACTAGTACGTTCTCAGCGGCCGTTTTCATCTCGCTTGATTGAATCAATGCGTTTCTTATTTTTGAATTAGTTCGTCCTCAGCGGCCGTTGCCACTTCGCAAGCTTTGTTCAATGCGTTTCCTATCCTTGAACTAGTACGTCCTCAGCGGCCATTGCCACTTCGCAAGCTATGTTCAATGCCTTTCCTATCTTTGAACTATTACGTCTTCAGCGGCCGTTGTCATTTCGCTTGCTTGATACAATGCGTTTCCTATCTTTGAACTAGTACGTCCGCAGCGGCCGTTTTCATCTCGCTTGATTGATTCAATGCGTTTCCTATTTTTGAACTAGTACGTCCTCAGCGACCGTTTTCATTTCGCAAGCTTGGATCAATGCGTTTTTTATCTTTGAACTAGTACGTTCTCAGCGGCCGTTGCCAATTCGCAGTAATTATTCAATGCATTTCCTATCTTTGAACTAGTACGTCCTCAGCGGCCGTTGACATCTCGATTGCTTGGTTCAATGCGTTTCCTATTTTTGAACTAGTATGTTTTCAGAGGCCGTTGTCATCTCGCAGGCTTGGTTCATTTCGTTTTCTATCTTTGAACTAGTACGTCCTCAGCGGCCGTTTTCATCTCGCTGATTGATTCAATGCGTTTCCTATTTTTGAACTAGTACGTCCTCAGCGACCGTTTTCATTTCGCAAGCTTGGATCAATGCGTTTTTTATCTTTGAACTAGTACGTTCTCAGCGGCCGTTGTCATCTCGCAGGCTTGGTTCAATGCGTTTCCTATCTTTGAACTAGTACGTTCTAAGCGGCCGTTGCCACTTCGCAGGAATTATTCAATGCGTTTCCGATCTTTGAACTAGTACGTTTTAAGCGGGCGTTGTCATCTCACTGGCTTGGTTCAATGCGTTTCCTATCTTTGATTTAGTACTTTCTCAGCGGCCGTTTTCATTTCGCAAACTTGGTTCAATGCATTTCCTATCTTTGAACTAGTACGTCCTCAGCGGCCGTTGCCACTTTGCAGGATTTATTCAATGCGTTTTCTATCTTTGAACTAGTACGTCCTCAGCGGCCGTTGTCATCTCGCTGGCTTAGTTCAATGTGTTTCCTATCTTTGAACTAGTACGTCCTCAGCGGCCGTTGCCACTCGCTGGCTTGGTTCAATGCGTTTTCTATCTTTGAACTAGTACGTTTTCAGCGGCCGTTTTCATCTCGCTTGATTGATTCAATGCGTTTCTTATTTTTGAATTAGTTCGTCCTCAGCGGCCGTTGCCACTTCGCAAGCTTTGTTCAATGCGTTTCCTATCCTTTAACTAGTACGTCCTCAGCGGCCGTTGTTATCTCACTGGCTTGGATCAATGCATTTCCTATCTTTGAACTATTACGTCTTCAGCGGCCGTTGTCATTTCGCTTGCTTGATACAATGCGTTTCCTATCTTTGAACTAGTACGTCCTCAGCGGCCGTTTTTATCTCGCTTGATTGATTCAATGCGTTTCCTATTTTTGAACTAGTACGTCCTCAGCGACCGTTTTCATTTCGCAAGCTTGGATCAATGCGTTTTTTATCTTTGAACTAGTACGTTCTCAGCGGCCGTTGCCAATTCGCAGTAATTATTCAATGCATTTCCTATCTTTGAACTAGTACGTCCTCAGCGGCCGTTGACATCTCGATGGCTTGGTTCAATGCGTTTCCTATTTTTGAACTAGTATGTTTTCAGAGGCCGTTGTCATCTCGCAGGCTTGGTTCATTACGTTCCCTATCTTTGAACTAGTAGGTCCTCAGTGGCCGTAGTCATCTCGCTCGATTGATTTAATGCGTTTCCTATTTTTGAACTAGTACGTCCTCAGCGACCGTTTTCATTTCGCAAGCTTGGATCAATGCGTTTTTTATCTTTGAACTAGTACGTTCTCAGCGGCCGTTGTCATCTCGCAGGCTTGGTTCAATGCCTTTCCTATCTTTGAACTAGTACGTTCTCAGCGGCCGTTGCCACTTCGCAGGAATTATTCAATGCATTTCCTATCTTTGAACTAGTACGTCCTCAGCGGCCGTTGACATCTCGATGGCTTGGTTCAATGCGTTTCTTATTTTTGAATTAGTTCGTCCTCAGCGGCCGTTGCCACTTCGCAAGCTTTGTTCAATGCGTTTCCTATCCTTGAACTAGTACGTCCTACGCGGCCGTTGTTACTTCGCAGGATTTATTCAATGCGTTTCCTATCTTTGAACAAGTACGTTCTAAGCGGCCGTTGTCATCTCGCTTACTTGGTTCAATGCGTGCACTATCTTTGAACAAGTAAGTTCTCAGCGGCCGTTGTCATCTCGCAGGCTTGGTTCAATGCGTTTCCGATCTTTGAACTAGTACGTTCTCAGCGGCCGTTGTCATCTCGCAGGCTTGGTTCAATGCTTTTCCTCTCTTTGAACTAGTACGTTCTCAGCGGACGTTGTCATCTCGCTGGCTTGGATCAATGCGTTTCCTATCATTGAACTAGTATGTTCTCAGCGGCCGTTGTCATCTCGCTGGCTTGGTTAAATGCGTTTACTATATTTGATTTAGTACGTTCTCAGCGGCATTTTTCATTTCGCAAACTTGGTTCAATGCGTTTCCTATCTTTGAACTAGTACGTCCTCAGCTGCCGTTGTCATCTCGCTGGCTTCGTTCAATGCGTTTCCTATCTTTGAACTATTACGTCTTTAGCGGCCGTTGTCATCTCGGAGGCTTGGTTCAATGCCTTTCCTATCTTTGAACTTGTACGTCCTCAACGGCCGTTGCCACTTCGCAGGAATTATTCAATGCATTTCCTATCTTTGAACTAGTACGTTCTCAGCGGCCGTTGTCATCTCGCAGGCTTGGTTCAATGCGTTTCCTATCTTTGAATTAGTACGTTCTAAGCGGCCGTTGCCACTTCGCAGGAATTATTCAATGCATTTCCTATCTTTGAACTAGTACGTCCTCAGCGGCCGTTGCCAATTCGCAGTAATTATTCAATGCATTTCCTATCTTTGAACTAGTACGTCCTCAGCGGCCGTTGACATCTCGATTGCTTGGTTCAATGCGTTTCCTATTTTTGAACTAGTATGTTTTCAGAGGCCGTTGTCATCTTGCAGGCTTGTTCATTTCGTTTTCTATCTTTGAACTAGTACGTCCTCAGCGGCCGTTTTCATCTCGCTTGATTGATTCAATGCGTTTCCTATTTTTGAACTAGTACGTCCTCAGCGACCGTTTTCATTTCGCAAGCTTGGATCAATGCGTTTTTTATCTTTGAACTAGTACGTTCACAGCGGCCGTTGTCATCTCGCAGGCTTGGTTCAATGCGTTTCCTATCTTTGAACTAGTACGTTCTAAGCGGCCGTTGCCACTTCGCAGGAATTATTCAATGCGTTTCCGATCTTTGAACTAGTACGTTTTAAGCGGGCGTTGTCATCTCACTGGCTTGGTTCAATGCGTTTCCTATCTTTGATTTAGTACTTTCTCAGCGGCCGTTTTCATTTCGCAAACTTGGTTCAATGCATTTCCTATCTTTGAACTAGTACGTCCTCAGCGGCCGTTGCCACTTTGCAGGATTTATTCAATGCGTTTTCTATTTTTGAACTAGTACGTCCTCAGCGGCCGTTGTCATCTCGCTGGCTTAGTTCAATGTGTTTCCTATCTTTGAACTAGTACGTCCTCAGCGGCCGTTGCCACTACGCTGGCTTGGTTCAATGCGTTTTCTATCTTTGAACTAGTACGTCCTCAGCGGCCGTTTTCATCTCGCTTGCTTGATTCAATGCGTTTCTTATTTTTGAATTAGTTCGTCCTCAGCGGCCGTTGCCACTTCGCAAGCTTTGTTCAATGCGTTTCCTATCCTTGAACTAGTACGTCCTCAGCGGCCGTTGTCATCTCGCTGGCTTGGTTCAATGCGTTTCCTATCTTTGAACTAGTACGTCCTCAGCGGCCGTTGCCACTTCGCTGGCTTGGTTCAATGCGTTTTCTATCTTTGAACTAGTACGTCCTCAGCGGCCGTTTTCATCTCGCTTGATTGATTCAATGCGTTTCCTATTTTTGAACTAGTACGTCCTCAGCGACCGTTTTCATTTCGCAAGCTTGGATCAATGCGTTTTTTATCTTTGAACTAGTACGTTCTCAGCGGCCGTTGCCAATTCGCAGTAATTATTCAATGCATTTCCTATCTTCGAACTAGTACGTCCTCAGCGGCCGTTGTCATCTCGCTTACTTGGTTCAATGCTTTTCCTATCTTTGAACTAGTACGTTTTCAGAGGCCGTTGTCATCTCGCAGGCTTGGTTCAATTCGTTTCCTATCTTTGAACTAGTACGTCCTCAGCGGCCGTTGTCATTTCGCTGGATTGGTTCAATGCGTTTCCTATCTTTGAACTAGTACGTCCTCAGCGGCCGTTGTCATTTCGATGGCTTGGTTCAATGCGTGCATTATCTTTGAACTAGTACGTTTTCAGAGGCCGTTGTCATCTCGCAGGCTTGGTTCAATGCGTTTCCGATCTTTGAACTAGTATGTTCTCAGCGGCCGTTGTCATCTCGCTGGCTTGGTTAAATGCGTTTACTATATTTGATTTAGTACGTTCTCAGCGGCATTTTTCATTTCGCAAACTTGGTTCAATGCGTTTCCTATCTTTGAACTAGTACGTCCTCAGCGGCCGTTGTCATCTCGCTGGCTTCGTTCAATGCGTTTCCTATCTTTGAACTATTACGTCTTTAGCGGCCGTTGTCATCTCAGAGGCTTGGTTCAATGCCTTTCCTATCTTTGAACTTGTACGTCCTCAACGGCCGTTGCCACTTTGCAGGATTTATTCAATGCGCTTCCTATCTTTGAACTAGTACGTCCTCAGCGACCGTTGTCATCTCGCTGGCTTGGTTCAATGCGTTTCCTATCTTTGAACTAGTACGTCCTCAGCGGCCGTTGCCACTCCGCAGGGTTGGTTAAATGCGTTACCTATCTTTGAACTAGTACGTCCTCAGCAGCCATTGCCACTTCGCAAGCTATGTTCAATGCCTTTCCTATCTTTGAACTATTACGTCTTCAGCGGCCGTTGTCATTTCGCTTGCTTGATACAATGCGTTTCCTATCTTTGAACTAGTACGTCCTCAGCGGCCGTTTTCATCTCGCTTGATTGATTCAATGCGTTTCCTATTTTTGAACTAGTACGTCCTCAGCGACCGTTTTCATTTTGCAAGCTTGGATCAATGCGTTTTTTATCTTTGAACTAGTACGTTCTCAGCGGCCGTTGCCACTTCGCAGGAATTATTCAATGCATTTCCTATTTTTGAACTAGTACGTCCTCAGCGGCCGTTGACATCTCGATTGCTTGGTTCAATGCGTTTCCTATTTTTGAACTAGTATGTTTTCAGAGGCCGTTGTCATCTCGCAGGCTTGGTTCAATTCGTTTTCTATCTTTGAACTAGTATGTCCTCAGCGGCCGTAGTCATTTCGCTGGCTTGGTTCAATGCGTTCCCTATCTTTGAACTAGTAGGTCCTCAGCGGCCGTTGTCATCTCGCTGGATTGGTTCAATGCGTTTCCTATCTTTGAACTAGTACGTCCTCAGCGGCCGCTGCCACTTCGCAAACTTGGTTCAATGCGTTTCCTATCTTTGAACTATTACGTCTTCAGCGGCCGTTGTTACTTCGCAGGATTTATTCAATGCGTTTCCTATCTTTGAACAAGTACGTTCTAAGCGGCCGTTGTCATCTCGCTTACTTGGTTCAATGCGTGCACTATCTTTGAACAAGTAAGTTTTCAGCGGCCGTTGTCATCTCGCAGGCTTGGTTCAATGCTTTTCCTCTCTTTGAACTAGTACGTTCTCAGCGGCCGTTGTCATCTCGCTGGCTTGGATCAATGCGTTTCCTATCATTGAACTAGTATGTTCTCAGCGGCCGTTGTCATCTCGCTGGCTTGGTTAAATGCGTTTACTATATTTGATTTAGTACGTTCTCAGCGGCATTTTTCATTTCGCAAACTTGGTTCAATGCGTTTCCTATCTTTGAACTAGTACGTCCTCAGCGGCCGTTGTCATCTCGCTGGCTTCGTTCAATGCGTTTCCTATCTTTGAACTATTACGTCTTTAACGGCCGTTGTCATCTCGGAGGCTTGGTTCAATGCCTTTCCTATCTTTGAACTTGTACGTCCTCAACGGCCGTTGCCACTTTGCAGGATTTATTCAATGCGCTTCCTATCTTTGAACTAGTACGTCCTCAGCGACCGTTGTCATTTCGCTGGCTTGGTTCAATGCGTTTCCTATCTTTGAACTAGTACGTCCTCAGCGGCCGTTGCCACTCCACAAGGTTGGTTAAATGCGTTTCCTATCTTTGAACTAGTACGTCCTCAGCGGCCATTGCCACTTCGCTAGCTTTGATCAATGCGTTTTCTATCTTTGAACTATTACGTCTTCTGCGGCCGTTGTCATTTCGCTTGCTTGATACAATGCGTTTCCTATCTTTGAACTAGTACGTCCGCAGCGGCCGTTTTCATCTCGCTTGATTGATTCAATGCGTTTCCTATTTTGAAACTAGTACGTCCTCAGCGGCCGTTTTCATTTCGCAAGCTTGGATCAATGCGTTTTTTATCTTTGAACTAGTACGTTCTCAGCGGCCGTTGCCAATTCGCAGTAATTATTCAATGCATTTCCTATCTTCGAACTAGTACGTCCTCAGCGGCCGTTGTCATCTCGCTTACTTGGTTCAATGCTTTTCCTATTTTTGAACTAGTACGTTTCAGAGGCCGTTGTCATCTCGCAGGCTTGGTTCAGATTCGTTTCCTATCTTTGAACTAGTACGTCCTCAGCGGCCGTTGTCATTTCGCTGGCTTGGTTCAATGCGTTTCCTATCTTTGAACTAGTACGTCCTCAGCGGCCGTTGCCACTTCGATGGCTTGGTTCAATGCGTGCACTATCTTTGAACTAGTAAGTTTTCAGAGGCCGTTGTCATCTCGCAGGCTTGGTTCAATGCGTTTCCGATCTTTGAACTAGTATGTTCTCAGCGGCCGTTGTCATCTCGCTGGCTTGGTTAAATGCGTTTACTATATTTGATTTAGTACGTTCTCAGCGGCATTTTTCATTTCGAAAACTTGGTTCAATGCGTTTCCTATCTTTGAACTAGTACGTCCTCAGTGGCCGTTGTCATCTCGCTGGCTTCGTTCAATGCGTTTCCTATCTTTGAACTATTACGTCTTTAGCGGCCGTTGTCATCTCAGAGGCTTGATTCAATGCCTTTCCTATCTTTGAACTTGTACGTCCTCAACGGCCGTTGCCACTTTGCAGGATTTATTCAATGCGCTTCCTATCTTTGAACTAGTACGTCCTCAGCGACCGTTGTCATCTCGCTGGCTTGGTTCAATGAGTTTCCTATCTTTGAACTAGTACGTCCTCAGCGGCCGTTGCCACTCCGCAGGGTTGGTCAAATGCGTTTCCTATCTTTGAACTAGTTCGTCCTCAGCAGCCATTGCCACTTCGCAAGCTATGTTCAATGCCTTTCCTATCTTTGAACTATTACGTCTTCAGCGGCCGTTGTCATTTCGCTTGCTTGATACAATGCGTTTCCTATCTTTGAACTAGTACGTCCTCAGCGGCCGTTTTCATCTCGTTTGATTGATTCAATGCGTTTCCTATTTTTGAACTAGTACGTCCTCAGCGACCGTTTTCATTTTGCAAGCTTGGATCAATGCGTTTTTTATCTTTGAACTAGTACGTTCTCAGCGGCCGTTGCCACTTCGCAGGAATTATTCAATGCATTTTCTATCTTTGAACTAGTACGTCCTCAGCGGCCGTTGACATCTCGATTGCTTGGTTCAATGCGTTTCCTATTTTTGAACTAGTATGTTTTCAGAGGCCGTTGTCATCTCGCAGGCTTGGTTCATTTCGTTTTCTATCTTTGAACTAGTACGTCCTCAGCGGCCGTAGTCATTTCGCTGGCTTGGTTCAATGCGTTCCCTATCTTTGAACTAGTAGGTCCTCAGCGGCCGTAGTCATCTCGCTGGATTGGTTCAATGCGTTTCCTATCTTTGAACTAGTACGTCCTCAGCGGCCGCTGCCACTTCGCAAGCTTGGTTCAATGCGTTTCCTATCTTTGAACTATTACGTCTTCAGCGGCCGTTGTTACTTCGCAGGATTTATTCAATGCGTTTCCTATCTTTGAACAAGTACGTTCTAAGCGGCCGTTGTCATCTCGCTTACTTGGTTCAATGCGTTCACTATCTTTGAACAAGTAAGTTTTCAGAGGCCGTTGTCATCTCGCAGGCTTGGTTCAATGCGTTTCCGATCTTTGAACTAGTACGTTTTAAGCGGGCGTTGTCATCTCACTGGCTTGGTTCAATGCGTTTCGTATCTTTGATTTAGTACTTTCTCAGCGGCCGTTTTCATTTCGCAAACTTGGTTCAATGCATTTCCTATCTTTGAACTAGTACGTCCTCAGCGGCCGTTGCCACTTTGCAGGATTTATTCAATGCGTTTTCTATCTTTGAACTAGTACGTCCTCAGCGGCCGTTTTCATCTCGCTTGATTGATTCAATGCGTTTCCTATTTTTGAACTAGTACGTCCTCAGCGACCGTTTTCATTTCGCAAGCTTGGATCAATGCGTTTCTTATCTTTGAACTAGTACGTTCTCAGCGGCCGTTGTCATCTCGCAGGTGTCACAATTCAATTTGTTACGATATCTCGGCGAGTGACGTCTTAGTTGCTCGAATTGGTAAGGTTCGAACTCTGCTAAGAGCCCAGGCAAGATTCGAGAATTGTGGGGTCCGTTTTCCCGTTGGTTAAGGGCGCTAAAAGCCCAGGACAGTACTGTGAGTGATGAAAGGTCCTCTGAGTAAAGCTTCTTATTATTGAAGAACGAATATATTTTATTTGCTTCTTGTTCGACAGGGTTATACACTTATTGATGATTAGACAACTCGTTGAATTTTGTTCGTTGAATATAACTATTTTGTGCGTGCGGTTACAAGCGTAAAGTTCGGAATTTTGTCGGTACCGCGACGAAGTACTCTTTCTAGATGTTCAAAGAAGCACTAAGTCACAGCCAAAGAAACTCGCTAGTTCCTCGGTTATATACTACTTCGAACAAAGAGAATGGTTAAAGAAAAAGGAGGGGATGTTCTAGTTTCTATTTTAAGTAAGTTAACATGAGTCAGCGATTCTAACATTGCCTTATATGGTATGAAATTGCTAGTACTTGACGATTTTAAACGCTCTAACCTTGCGTCAAGTGGTTTCGTTGAATTCTACATAAGTTCGTGTGCAAATAGTTGAAGTTTAGTGCTTTTCTATGAACTAACGCTTTTGTTCAAATTCTATTGTTCAAATTCTAAGAGTGTCTAAATTTAGAAAGTGAACTCATATTACTGAGTTGCTAGGCGAAGCTTTTCTACATTCTAAATATTCGTATTTTCTAATATTGAATGTGCTAACGGAGAGAAAGATAAAATTGCAAAGAAATTCAAAATGAATTTCATAATTAAGTTTACTCGTTTGATTGTATATTCTCTCGGTGAACACATTTTAAAGTTTGCTATAATAATAATAATAATGTATAAAATATATCGGTAGGAAGGAAAAAGCTTTGCTTTGGATTTTATACTTCGCAAAATGAATCTTTGACATTTTATACTATTGAAAATAATAAACTTATATTCTTTATTTTTGTATTTTCTGAAAAGGCTTTACGTGTAGCTTGAGAAGTTAATAAAATAAGTCAATAAAATACGTATTGTTTAATAATCTATTTATACTGATTTGTGAAAATTATAAGTTAAAACGTTCTTTTTCCATCCTGTATTACTTATAATTAAAGAATATACTACATTCTGTAAGTCAGAAATTATTGTGGCGGAATATAAAATACTTTATGGTATGTCGGCTTTAACATAGGGGAGTATATCTATATATAAAGGAAAAGAATACTTTAAAAATTCATAGCGGTGAAATGGATAAACGGGAAGGAATGATTCGTGTATTTTTAGAAACTGCTTTTAATGGTGCATAATTTCCATAAGAAATATTATTTAGTTAAGATATTGTTTATAACAATATTTAAATTGTTGTTATTTTGATACTGTTTTATATTAAGAATCTGGTAGAGAATATTAGAATACATGTATAACCATGATTATAAGTTAAAGAAATTAGTATTGTGGTATTCATTAGTGAATATTTGAATTTATAAAAGTTAGAATATTTATATCACGAAAATTATTTAGATTTCGAGTTTGTTGAATATAATAAAAGTTATAAGACTTTTGATGTACTATAATATTACAAAGAAAAATTCAATTGTTAATGAATTCATTTATTCATAATAATTTATTGTTTAAATAATTGAATTGTATTTTAATCCTTGTTTTAGTGTAGGCGAGCTCTGATGGCTAGTCTACAGTTGTCTATGAACTTAAATGATCGTGCTTTAAGGTTTCGAAAGAACGGGAATAATAATAGTATACTGAAAACGTGTATTTAGTGAAAATGTCGGGTAAATGTTTAATTAATTAGGTGTACGGGTCGAATGAAAATTATGTTAAACATCTGGTTGGAAAGAGCAAGGTTTTAGCTTTGTTACGGTACCAAGGGCATAATTTTCGTTACTACGGTTTGTAAAATATAAAGAGAAATTCGCAAAGTGGTCCCATTTGTAACGTATAATTTCAATTATATGGCATAATCAACGTGTATTTCGCTTATACCGGGTGTCCTTCCCTTTGAAAATTTTTGTAGGCTTTCACATAGGTTTTACAGCTCTTAAAGGTATATGAAAGTTATTAGACTTATTGCGGGCTTTAAGTTAAAAATATTTATGAATGGCTTTAACTTGTTATTTAAGATTGTTTATAAAAATGAATTAGAAAAATGAGTAACCAGGTAGTAAGTATTTTCTTATCGCATGGTAAGTATAACGTGTGTTTATTTGTATCTGATGTGTTTTTGTGGCTAGCTTAAAGATTTCCTATTGTTATAAATTTTTGTTATTAACAATCCGGATTTGCAAGATACGGAAAAATTGTATAAACGAAAGTTACTTGACTTTTCATGATGCGTCAAATGTGTCTGGTGATAAATTTTAATTTATTAATGTTTTCATTTGTTTATAACAAATACATATGGAAAAATGACAATTGACTATTTGTTATTTTTATATAATAAGATTCTTTAGTTGTCAGAGAATATAAATCCGTTTTTTGTTTCTTTCTAACTCATCTTCATTTTTATTTGAATTTTGCAACATTATAAACAATATAACTCGAGAATTAGTTAAGATACGAACGCGGGAGTTTCACTAGTACACTCAGGATTATTTATTGTACTTTTACACGAAAGTAGTAAATTTTTATATTTTTATAATTATTTAATTGTTTAAACAATTTATTGAACTTTTATTCATGTTTATATGTTATAAACATTTAGCTCTATCATATAAGACTGATATAACAATTTGTTATTAACTTTTAGTTTTGCACTATATTCTCATGTACGGGATTCATGAAATGGCGGACTTTATATATATAGATATAGAAAGTACGGGTAATATGTAAAATCGTATTTGTTATTAATTATTTAGTTTCTTTGTATGGATAACAGATATAAATGAATTGTTTATTCCGTCATTATATAAGATTTAGTTAAACGTTATGAAAATATTATTTATTAAATTTTGTCCATTTTAATAGGGTAAGTGTACGCGGCATAAAAGTGTGCATGGGTTTAAATATAGCTTAAGGTGGGTGTTGGCTCTAAATAACATTGCGCATGCGCGACTGAAAATCATATGTTCGGCTAGTAATGTGCCAAGATCGTGTTTATGTGTGTAATATTTTAATATTTATTTCGTTTTTCAGGTGCGGAGCGTGTGTGTGAATAAGAAAAATAAAAAGCGAAAGAAAAATGCGTGAAGCGAAGAAATTTTTCAGGTATATCGGGGCAGTTAAGGCGAAGGATGTGACACAGGCTTGGTTCAATGCTTTTCCTATCTTTGAACTAGTACGTTCTCAGCGGCCGTTGTCATCTCGCTGGCTTGGATCAATGCGTTTCCTATCTTTGAACTAGTATGTTCTCAGCGGCCGTTGTCATCTCGCTGGCTTGGTTAAATGCGTTTACTATATTTGATTTAGTACGTTCTCAGCGGCATTTTTCATTTCGCAAACTTGGTTCAATGCGTTTCCTATCTTTGAACTAGTACGTCCTCAGCTGCCGTTGTCATCTCGCTGGCTTCGTTCAATGCGTTTCCTATCTTTGAACTATTACGTCTTTAGCGGCCGTTGTCATCTCGGAGGCTTGGTTCAATGCCTTTCCTATCTTTGAACTTGTACGTCCTCAACGGCCGTTCCCACTTCGCAGGAATTATTCAATGCATTTCCTATCTTTGAACTAGTACGTTCTCAGCGGCCGTTGTCATCTCGCAGGCTTGGTTCAATGCGTTTCCTATCTTTGAATTAGTACGTTCTAAGCGGCCGTTGCCACTTCGCAGGAATTATTCAATGCATTTCCTATCTTTGAACTAGTACGTCCTCAGCGGCCGTTGCCACATCGCAAGCTTTGTTCAATGCGTTTCCTATCCTTGAACTAGTACGTTTTCAGCGGCCGTTGCCACTTCGCAGGATTTATTCAATGCCTTTCCTATCTTTGAACTATTACGTCTTCAGCGGCCGTTGTCATTTCGCTTGCTTGATTCAATGCGTTTCCTATCTTTGAACTAGTACGTCCTCAGCGGCCGTTGTCATCTCGCTGGCATCGTTCAATGCGTTTCCTATCTTTGAACTACTACGTCTTTAGCGGCCGTTGTCATCTCAGAGGCTTGGTTCAATGCCTTTCCTATCTTTGAACTTGTACGTCCTCAACGGCCGTTGCCACTTTGCAGGATTTATTCAATGCGTTTTCTATCTTTGAACTAGTACGTCCTCAGCGGCCGTTTTCATCTCGCTTGATTGATTCAATGCGTTTCCTATTTTTGAACTAGTACGTCCTCAGCGACCGTTTTCATTTCGCAAGCTTGGATCAATGCGTTTCTTATCTTTGAACTAGTACGTTCTCAGCGGCCGTTGTCATCTCGCAGGCTTGGTTCAATGCGTTTCCTATCTTTGAACTAGTACGTTCTCAGCGGCCGTTGCCACTTCGCAGGAATTATTCAATGCATTTCCTATCTTTGAACTAGTACGTCCTCAGCGGCCGTTGACATCTCGATGGCTTGGTTCAATGCGTTTCTTATTTTTGAATTAGTTCGTCCTCAGCGGCCGTTGCCACTTCGCAAGCTTTGTTCAATGCGTTTCCTATCCTTGAACTAGTACGTCCTACGCGGCCGTTGTTACTTCGCAGGATTTATTCAATGCGTTTCCTATCTTTGAACAAGTACGTTCTAAGCGGCCGTTGTCATCTCGCTTACTTGGTTCAATGCGTGCACTATCTTTGAACAAGTAAGTTTTCAGAGGCCGTTGTCATCTCGCAGGCTTGGTTCAATGCGTTTCCGATCTTTGAACTAGTACGTTCTCAGCGGCCGTTGTCATCTCGCTGGCTTCGTTCAATGCGTTTCCTATCTTTGAACTATTACGTCTTTAGCGGCCGTTGTCATCTCGGAGGCTTGGTTCAATGCCTTTCCTATCTTTGAACTTGTACGTCCTCAACGGCCGTTGCCAATTCGCAGTAATTATTCAATGCATTTCCTATCTTTGAACTAGTACGTTCTCAGCGGCCGTTGTCATCTCGCAGGCTTGGTTCAATGCTTTTCCTCTCTTTGAACTAGTACGTTCTCAGCGGCCGTTGTCATCTCGCTGGCTTGGATCAATGCGTTTCCTATCATTGAACTAGTATGTTCTCAGCGGCCGTTGTCATCTCGCTGGCTTGGTTAAATGCGTTTACTATATTTGATTTAGTACGTTCTCAGCGGCATTTTTCATTTCGCAAACTTGGTTCAATGCGTTTCCTATCTTTGAACTAGTACGTCCTCAGCGGCCGTTGTCATCTCGCTGGCTTCGTTCAATGCGTTTCCTATCTTTGAACTATTACGTCTTTAACGGCCGTTGTCATCTCGGAGGCTTGGTTCAATGCCTTTCCTATCTTTGAACTTGTACGTCCTCAACGGCCGTTGCCACTTTGCAGGATTTATTCAATGCGCTTCCTATCTTTGAACTAGTACGTCCTCAGCGACCGTTGTCATCTCGCTGGCTTGGTTCAATGCGTTTCCTATCTTTGAACTAGTACGTCCTCAGCGGCCGTTGCCACTCCGCAGGGTTGGTTAAATGCGTTTCCTATCTTTGAACTAGTACGTCCTCAGCGGCCATTGCCACTTCGCAAGCTATGTTCAATGCCTTTCCTATCTTTGAACTATTACGTCTTCAGCGGCCGTTGTCATTTCGCTTGCTTGATACAATGCGTTTCCGATCTTTGAACTAGTACGTTCTCAGCGGCCGTTGTCATCTCGCAGGCTTGGTTCAATGCTTTTCCTATCTTTGAACTAGTACGTTCTCAGCGGCCGTTGTCATCTCGCTGGCTTGGATCAATGCGTTTCCTATCTTTGAACTAGTATGTTCTCAGCGGCCGTTGTCATCTCGCTGGCTTGGTTAAATGCGTTTACTATATTTGATTTAGTACGTTCTCAGCGGCATTTTTCATTTCGCAAACTTGGTTCAATGCGTTTCCTATCTTTGAACTAGTACGTCCTCAGCTGCCGTTGTCATCTCGCTGGCTTCGTTCAATGCGTTTCCTATCTTTGAACTATTACGTCTTTAGCGGCCGTTGTCATCTCGGAGGCTTGGTTCAATGCCTTTCCTATCTTTGAACTTGTACGTCCTCAACGGCCGTTGCCACTTCGCAGGAATTATTCAATGCATTTCCTATCTTTGAACTAGTACGTTCTCAGCGGCCGTTGTCATCTCGCAGGCTTGGTTCAATGCGTTTCCTATCTTTGAATTAGTACGTTCTAAGCGGCCGTTGCCACTTCGCAGGAATTATTCAATGCATTTCCTATCTTTGAACTAGTACGTCCTCAGCGGCCGTTGCCACATCGCAAGCTTTGTTCAATGCGTTTCCTATCCTTGAACTAGTACGTTTTCAGCGGCCGTTGCCACTTCGCAGGATTTATTCAATGCATTTCCTATCTTTGAACTAGTAGGTCCTCAGCGGCCGTTTTCATTTCGCTCGATTAATTTAATGCGTTTCCTATTTTTGAACTAGTACGTCCTCAGCGACCGTTTTCATTTCGCAAGCTTGGATCAATGCGTTTTTTATCTTTGAACTAGTACGTTCTCAGCGGCCGTTGTCATCTCGCAGGCTTGGTTCAATGCGTTTCCTATCTTTGAACTAGTATGTTCTCAGCGGCCGTTGTCATCTCGCTGGCTTGGTTAAATGCGTTTACTATATTTGATTTAGTACGTTCTCAGCGGCATTTTTCATTTCGAAAAATTGGTTCAATGCGTTTCCTATCTTTGAACTAGTACGTCCTCAGCGGCCGTTGTCATCTCGCTGGCTTCGTTCAATGCGTTTCCTATCTTTGAACTATTACGTCTTTAGCGGCCGTTGTCATCTCAGAGGCTTGGTTCAATGCCTTTCCTATCTTTGAACTTGTACGTCCTCAACGGCCGTTGCCACTTTGCAGGATTTATTCAATGCGCTTCCTATCTTTGAACTAGTACGTCCTCAGCGACCGTTGTCATCTCGCTGGCTTGGTTCAATGCGTTTCCTATCTTTGAACTAGTACGTCCTCAGCGGCCGTTGCCACTCCGCAGGGTTGGTTAAATGCGTTTCCTATCTTTGAACTAGTACGTCCTCAGCAGCCATTGCCACTTCGCAAGCTATGTTCAATGCCTTTCCTATCTTTGAACTATTACGTCTTCAGCGGCCGTTGTCATTTCGCTTGCTTGATACAATGCGTTTCCTATCTTTGAACTAGTACGTCCTCAGCGGCCGTTTTCATCTCGCTTGATTGATTCAATGCGTTTCCTATTTTTGAACTAGTACGTCCTCAGCGACCGTTTTCATTTCGCAAGCTTGGATCAATGCGTTTTTTATCTTTGAACTAGTACGTTCTCAGCGGCCGTTGTCATCTCGCAGGCTTGGTTCAATGCGTTTCCTATCTTTGAACTAGTACGTTCTAAGCGGCCGTTGCCACTTCGCAGGAATTATTCAATGCGTTTCCGATCTTTGAACTAGTACGTTTTAAGCGGGCGTTGTCATCTCACTGGCTTGGTTCAATGCGTTTCCTATCTTTGATTTAGTACTTTCTCAGCGGCCGTTTTCATTTCGCAAACTTGGTTCAATGCATTTCCTATCTTTGAACTAGTACGTCCTCAGCGGCCGTTGCCACTTTGCTGGATTAGTTCAATGCGTTTTCTATCTTTGAACTAGTACGTCCTCAGCGGCCGTTTTCATCTCGCTGGCTTGTTCAATGCGTTTCCTATTTTTGAACTAGTACGTCCTCAGCGGCCGTTTTCATCTCGCTTGATTGATTCAATGCGTTTCTTATTTTTGAATTAGTTCGTCCTCAGCGGCCGTTGCCACTTCGCAAGCTTTGTTCAATGCGTTTCCTATCCTTGAACTAGTACGTCCTCAGCGGCCATTGCCACTTCGCAAGCTATGTTCAATGCCTTTCCTATCTTTGAACTATTACGTCTTCAGCGGCCGTTGTCATTTCGCTTGCTTGATCAATGCGTTTCCTATCTTTGAACTAGTACGTCCTCAGCGGCCGTTTTCATCTCGCTTGATTGATTCAATGCGTTTCCTATTTTTGAACTAGTACGTCCTCAGCGACCGTTTTCATTTCGCAAGCTTGGATCAATGCGTTTTTTATCTTTGAACTAGTACGTTCTCAGCGGCCGTTGCCAATTCGCAGTAATTATTCAATGCATTTCCTATCTTTGAACTAGTACGTCCTCAGCGGCCGTTGTCATCTCGCTTACTTGGTTCAATGCTTTTCCTATCTTTGAACTAGTACGTTTTCAGAGGCCGTTGTCATCTCGCAGGCTTGGTTCAATTCGTTTCCTATCTTTGAACTAGTACGTCCTCAGCGGCCGTTGTCATTTCGCTGGATTGGTTCAATGCGTTTCCTATCTTTGAACTAGTACGTCCTCAGCGGCCGTTGTCATTTCGATGGCTTGGTTCAATGCGTGCATTATCTTTGAACTAGTAAGTTTTCAGAGGCCGTTGTCATCTCGCAGGCTTGGTTCAATGCGTTTCCGATCTTTGAACTAGTATGTTCTCAGCGGCCGTTGTCATCTCGCTGGCTTGGTTAAATGCGTTTACTATATTTGATTTAGTACGTTCTCAGCGGCATTTTTCATTTCGAAAACTTGGTTCAATGCGTTTCCTATCTTTGAACTAGTACGTCCTCAGCGGCCGTTGTCATCTCGCTGGCTTCGTTCAATGCGTTTCCTATCTTTGAACTATTACGTCTTTAGCGGCCGTTGTCATCTCAGAGGCTTGGTTCAATGCCTTTCCTATCTTTGAACTTGTACGTCCTCAACGGCCGTTGCCACTTTGCAGGATTTATTCAATGCGCTTCCTATCTTTGAACTAGTACGTCCTCAGCGACCGTTGTCATCTCGCTGGCTTGGTTCAATGCGTTTCCTATCTTTGAACTAGTACGTCCTCAGCGGCCGTTGCCACTCCGCAGGGTTGGTTAAATGCGTTACCTATCTTTGAACTAGTACGTCCTCAGCAGCCATTGCCACTTCGCAAGCTATGTTCAATGCCTTTCCTATCTTTGAACTATTACGTCTTCAGCGGCCGTTGTCATTTCGCTTGCTTGATACAATGCGTTTCCTATCTTTGAACTAGTACGTCCTCAGCGGCCGTTTTCATCTCGCTTGATTGATTCAATGCGTTTCCTATTTTTGAACTAGTACGTCCTCAGCGACCGTTTTCATTTTGCAAGCTTGGATCAATGCGTTTTTTATCTTTGAACTATTACGTCTTCAGCGGCCGTTGTCATTTCGCTTGCTTGATACAATGCGTTTCCTATCTTTGAACTAGTACGTCCTCAGCGGCCGTTTTCATCTCGATTGCTTGGTTCAATGCGTTTCCTATTTTTGAACTAGTATGTTTTCAGAGGCCGTTGTCATCTCGCAGGCTTGGTTCATTTCGTTTTCTATCTTTGAACTAGTACGTCCTCAGCGGCCGTAGTCATTTCGCTGGCTTGGTTCAATGCGTTCCCTATCTTTGAACTAGTAGGTCCTCAGCGGCCGTAGTCATCTCGCTGGATTGGTTCAATGCGTTTCCTATCTTTGAACTAGTACGTCCTCAGCGGCCGCTGCCACTTCGCAGACTTGGTTCAATGCGTTTCCTATCTTTGAACTATTACGTCTTCAGCGGCCGTTGTTACTTCGCAGGATTTATTCAATGCGTTTCCTATCTTTGAACAAGTACGTCCTCAGCGGCCGTTGTCATTTCGCTTGCTTGGTTCTTGGTTCAATGCGTTCACTATCTTTGAACAAGTAAGTTTTCAGAGGCCGTTGTCATCTCGCAGGCTTGGTTCAATGCGTTTCCGATCTTTGAACTAGTACGTTTTAAGCGGGCGTTGTCATCTCACTGGCTTGGTTCAATGCGTTTCGTATCTTTGATTTAGTACTTTCTCAGCGGCCGTTTTCATTTCGCAAACTTGGTTCAATGCATTTCCTATCTTTGAACTAGTACGTCCTCAGCGGCCGTTGCCACTTTGCAGGATTTATTCAATGCGTTTTCTATCTTTGAACTAGTACGTCCTCAGCGGCCGTTTTCATCTCGCTTGATTTATTCAATGCGTTTCCTATTTTTGAACTAGTACGTCCTCAGCGGCCGTTGACATCTCGATTGCTTGGTTCAATGCGTTTCCTATTTTTGAACTAGTATGTTTTCAGAGGCCGTTGTCATCTCGCAGGCTTGGTTCATTTCGTTTTCTATCTTTGAACTAGTACGTCCTCAGCGGCCGTAGTCATTTCGCTGGCTTGGTTCAATGCGTTCCCTATCTATGAACTAGTAGGTCCTCAGCGGCCGTTGTCATCTCGCTGGATTGGTTCAATGCGTTTCCTATCTTTGAACTAGTACGTCCTCAGCGGCCGTTGCCACTTCGCAGGCTTGGTTCAATTCGTTTCCTATCTTTGAACTAGTATGTCCTCAGCGGCCGTAGTCATTTCGCTGGCTTGGTTCAATGCGTTCCCTATCTTTGAACAAGTACGTTCTAAGCGGCCGTTGTCATCTCGCTTACTTGGTTCCATGCGTTTCCTATATTTGAACTAGTACGTCCTCAGCGGCCGTTGTCATCTCGCAAGCTTGGGTCAATGCGTTTCCGATCTTTGAACTAGTACGTTTTAAGCGGACGTTGTCATCTCGCTGGCTTGGTTCAATGCGTTTCCTATCTTTGAACTAGTACGTCCTCAGCGGCCGTTGTCATCTCGCTGGCTTGGATCAATGCGTTTCCTATCTTTGAACTAGTACGTCCTCAGCGGTCATTGCCACTTCGCAAGCTTTGTTTAATGCGTTTCCTATATTTGATTTAGTACGTTCTCAGCGGCATTTTCATTTCGCTTGCTTGATACAATGCGTTTCCTATCTTTGAACTAGTACGTCCTTAGCGGCCGTTGTCATCTCGCTGGCTTTGTTCAATGCGTTTTCTATCTTTGAACTATTACGTCTTTAGCGGCCGTTGTCATCTCGGAGGCTTGGTTCAATGCCTTTCCTATCTTTGAACTTGTACGTCCTCAACGGCCGTTGCCACTTTGCAGGATTTATTCAATGCGCTTCCTATCTTTGAACTAGTACGTCCTCAGCGACCGTTGTCATTTCGCTGGCTTGGTTCAATGCGTTTCCTATCTTTGAACTAGTACGTCCTCAGCGGCCGTTGCCACTCCACAAGGTTGGTTAAATGCGTTTCCTACCTTTGAACTAGTACGTCCTCAGCGGCCATTGCCACTTCGCTAGCTATGATCAATGCGTTTTCTATCTTTGAACTATTACGTCTTCTGCGGCTGTTGTCATTTCGCTTGCTTGATACAATGCGTTTCCTATCTTTGAACTAGTACGTCTTCAGCGGCCGTTGCCATCTCGCTTGCTTGGTTCAATGCGTTTCCTATCTTTGAACTAGTACGTCTTCAGCGGACTTTTCATTTCGCAAGCTTGGTTCAATGCGTTTCTTGTCTTTGAGCTAGTACGTTCTCAGCGGCCGTTGTCATATCGCAGGGTTGGTTCAATGCGTGCACTATCTTTGAACTAGAACGTTCTCAGTTGCCGTCGTCATTTCGCTGGCTTGGTTCAATGCTTTTCCTATCTTTGAACTAGTACGTCCTCAGCGGCCGTTGCCACTTTGCAGGCTTGGTTCAATTCGTTTCCTATCTTTGAACTAGTACGTCCTCAGCGGCCGTTGCCACTTCGCAGGCTTGGATCAATGCGTTTCCTATCTTTGAACTAGTACGTCCTCAGCGGCCGTTGTCATTTCGATGGCTTGGTTCAATGCGTGCATTATCTTTGAACTAGTAAGTTTTCAGAGGCCGTTGTCATCTCGCAGGCTTGGTTCAATGCGTTTCCGATCTTTGAACTAGTATGTTCTCAGCGGCCGTTGTCATCTCGCTGGCTTGGTTAAATGCGTTTACTATATTTGATTTAGTACGTTCTCAGCGGCATTTTTCATTTCGAAAAATTGGTTCAATGCGTTTCCTATCTTTGAACTAGTACGTCCTCAGCGGCCGTTGTCATCTCGCTGGCTTCGTTCAATGCGTTTCCTATCTTTGAACTATTACGTCTTTAGCGGCCGTTGTCATCTCAGAGGCTTGGTTCAATGCCTTTCCTATCTTTGAACTTGTACGTCCTCAACGGCCGTTGCCACTTTGCAGGATTTATTCAATGCGCTTCCTATCTTTGAACTAGTACGTCCTCAGCGACCGTTGTCATCTCGC
>CAKMUF010000005.1:128924-145771 GCA_928718305.1 Tetramorium bicarinatum | reverse complement strand
ATTTTCAATGGTTGAATGCAGACGTCTGTGATGGCGCCTCACTCTCAGATGGTACGGAGTTCCCTTCCGAGTGACTGGGTTATATCGTCTAGGATGATTTACCATCTACCATGTTTAATGATAATGGATGAGATTAATGAATGAATAAAATATTAAAGAAAATTAAATGATTGAATGAACTTACGTTTGCAAGTTTCTTTTCTATATGAATTTGTGAATTGTTATATAAGAAGCCACCACCACCAACACCTCTACAAATATATAGATTATGTTAATGATAATAAAATAAAACGCATTAAAGATGGAATAAGGGAAAAGGTTAAAATAATATAATTTATTTATTTCAAGAAAAGGAAAGGAATTTTAATTATAATGATTCTTTATCAACCAACAATGATAGATAGACGTCACGTCACTCAGCTCAGATACGGCCGAGGAAGCTCACAGGGGCCTCAAATCATCAGAGTTGATTGTAAAGTTGAATAAAAGTTATTTTCGCGATTTCGAATTGAATTAATAAAGATTATCGTATGACAAGCAGTACCAGTGTAACCATTTCAGATCACACAGCACTGCGGCATCGTTTGCGACCGGGCTAAGTCATCCAACCTCGGATAAGATTGGAGAAATCTCTTAAGGAGATCTTCGAATCGCAAATGTCAGCCGTCAGCGATAATATAGACTTGCAATAATTTAATCTCGACACTTGAATTTAATTAAGGAAACGAACGACTTATTGTGTGACAAGCAGCGGCGAAAAGAGTACGCAGCACTGCGGTATCATCTACGGGAAGTCTCTCGAGAAGTGAGGAAATATCGTAGGGATATTCTTCGATCGTAGAGTCAACCGTCACACAATAAGATAAATTATCTCGCAATTGTATAAAAATTCGATTGTCAACTCAGCACGTGAATGATCGTATTAAACGAAAGCATGTATTATCCTATCAGGACTCAACATAAAGGAGATCACTGAGAGGCTTGATTGACAATCACTTCACTGGCTGATCGGCAAAAGAATTCACTCCCGAAATTGTTTGAATTAATTATTTACTTATAAAACACTTGATTTTCGAATTAAGACGGAATGGAATGGTTGCTGAAAAGGGTGACAGGAAAAACAATCATTGAATTAACTGTCTTAAAATCTATAAAATGTTAGTATTATAATATATTGGCATGCAGGAATAGATTAGGGATCGGTCTCGTAAGCTCAAATAGCTCTTATAAATTATAGGTGCTGTTAGATGATTTTAGATAATGTGAATCTCAACTTTATATTTATATGAAATAATCTTGTTAATTATTATAAATTATTAAAGAAAAGTTAATAACAATGTCTAAAACGATGTTACAAAGGCTGTTGATAAATAATATTTAAGAATAATCAGTTGATTCTAAACTTGAGTTTTAACATTGACAGTATATCTATATATATGGGTACTCGTATATATAGATATAGTAGCTACAGTAAATCAAATTAATTAAATAAAATTTATTTCGATGAGTTAAAGTTAGCTCTGCGGTTGAGGGATGATAATAGAAAGAAATAATACTTACTTAAATGAATCGGCAAAGTTATATTTTATTTTGGGCAGGAACCAGAATTACAAATTCGATGCTCCAGGCTGCAGTGGTACAGTTGAATACAAAATTAATGTAGAATCTTGATCGAGTTTTCACAATGATAGAATTTAAAGAAATAAAATAAAGAACGCAACTAAAATGCGCGAGGTTGAGGAAGTAATAATCGTGACGCGAATATACGTGAACAAATGTTATAACAAAATGTTAGCCGTAGTAAAAATACGCAAACTGATTTTGACGAAGTATACCTGAGTGGAAGTATAACTCCGGACACCGCGGAAGAATATTATATATTAAAACTGAATTGCTATATGAAAAATTACCGATGCTATAATGAAAAAAAAACTTTCAACGAAATGTTATAACGAAAAAACTTTCAACGAAATGTCATAACGAAAAACTTTCCGGCGAATGCGGCGCGCTCCGGAATTTTGCGCCTTCTTATACTATGAGCTTGTAGGCCGCGGGGTGTGGAACGACAGTGAGCTTGTAGGCCGCGGGGAGTGGAACGGATTCTCCCTTTGCGACAATGCCGCTATGATTTTGTAAGATGCTTAATACGAATATAATATTCAATCGAAAATCTTATTTTTCTTTTGTAATAATAAGAGAACGGTTACTTGTAAAAATATTTTTATAAGAGATCTTTTGTTCAGAAATTTTTCCTCTTCCAGGAGAATTTGAATTTATTTGAGAATTGTAAATTTTATGTTCTCTTATTGTTACATTACATAGTGAATATTCATTATATCCTTGATTGAGGGACTAAAAGAAAAGTTTTATTAATATTATTAGTTAATTATTCAATGGTTAATTTACTTTACGTTTCACATTTAATTGTTTGGTCATCCCTCGATCATTGATGAATATATATATATATATATATATATATATATATATATCGTGATTTTAATAACGATTCCCATTTTACTTTAATTATTAACGCTTGACCTCGACAATATTTCGACAATTAATTATAATAACAATATTTGTTGCAGGAACTTTTGGAGACCATGAAGAGGTGCGCTCTCGATAGAGTTATTAGTGAATTTAATTTGAAAGTTGTAGCTCTATTGTGTGAATTTTAAATTAGATTTATAAATTTTAAATGCTCTCACACATATATACATATGTGTGTGTGTAATACATGTATGTCAAATGCTTGCCAAAGTGAAGTTTTAATTAATTAATACAATTACAACTGCTGAATATTATTACATTTAATATTACTATTCGTGTGCGCTCACACCTGGCGAATAGAATAGTTATTCTTTAAATTTATTAATATGTAATTACTGAGTTTTAATGACAATTAATGTATGTGAGTTTTATTGTAAGTTAATTATTTCTTGTAAAATAAAATAAAAGATTTTAACTAATATTAATTATGTGATTGCTTGCGCTCTTACTTTTACTTTTAATTAAACCTTTCCAAAGTAATAAATATTTATTCCTTCTATTTTTAATAATGATAAATGTAATTTTGACCTTCATTTGACATTGTGAAATTTGAATTGTTAATAAAAATGAAAGTTTAGTGATCTCAATAATTTTGATGATATAGTTAGTTGCGCTCTCGCTTCAGCTAACCATTGGCTCTTTTCAGAATCTCCAAATGTAGTCGAAAACAATTTTACTTAATATTTTAAATTATATATAGGTCTTATAATTACGACGGTATTAAACTATCTCTTTCTAACGCATAGTAGGAGGTATAACGGGATGTAATGCTGTATTAAACTATCCTTCTCTTACACATTGTAAAAGGTCGTCCTGTATTAAACTATCTCGCTCTTACACATATGAGAGTACGAACGGTCCTTATTAAACTATCTCTCTCTTACACATTGTAAAGCATATGGGGACATGGTCCTCTATTAAACTATCTCCTTCTAACTCATTGCCGAAATTTTATTCTTTAATAATTAATAACTTTTAAACGAAAAGGCTTAGCGATCTGAAATTTGGTAAATGGATTATTGTTAATGTTATATATTGAAAAATGGAATTTTGCAATGCGCGATATTGTTAATTAGCAATTTGTTAACAACAATTAATAATTTTTAATAGTCAATGTAGTTGTTTATATATGTTAAATAATTTTTATAATTTTTAATAATATTCAGGGCCGTATTACAAGTATGTGGGGCCCTTTGTTAACCTGCTATTAATAATTATTTAAATAAATTAAACTTTGAGCGTGTATAACTAGTGAACGCGTTGAGATATTGAAGCAGGGTAACTTGCATAGCATTCAGAACGTCTTAGAGAGTAAATGCGCGAAAGTAGTGAAAAATTTTGAATTGTTAATATTTCGGAAACGGTTATAGGTAGAGAGATAAAATTTTGATTTTTGGATTCGGGAGATTCTAATCTAGGTGTATACCGAGTTTCAGCCCAATCGGACCACATTTAAATTTTGGGTCCGCCATTTTTGATTTTCATATAGATTGGAATATCGACTTGAGATTTTACATACGGACTCTATAAAGGTAGGCTAAGGTCTGTTCAGAACCTCCGACCAATCAGAGAACGTTTCGGTTTATAATTTTTTATAAATTCAATTTTGAAGATTTTCAACTGAAATTTGGTATACTTGTTTCTTAGGGCGTAAGACATAATTTATAATTTTTTGGAAATGTTTTGTTGACTTTTATGGTCCGCCATTTTGTTTTTCCTAGGATGTTTAAACTAATATTTTCGTGTTCCCTGGGGTACAAATAAAGTGTTCCTTCAATTTGGAGAGAATTGACCCTAATTTTGAGGGTTTAAAGCCTGCTCGTTTCCTATTGGCTGATGGCCGTACGAGGAAAACGGTTGGTCGTAGAGATATGGGGTTTTTTGCGTTAAACTTGACTTTTGATATATAATGTAACCACGCAGTTTGATACTTGTCGGTTAACTAATTTCTAAGTTCTCGTATCCAAAATGTCAATTTTTGCTAAGAAAGAATTCGGATGAATTTGATTGGTTTAACATAATCCTTTGAAGTTATGCCAATAAATTTTTGATATTTTAATGAAAGAATTCAACTTAATATATTAAATAAAAGTTAGAATTTAAAATTATTGTTTGCCAATCCGATTTCTTTAACAATATATCATCAACACCTTTTGAATATAGCATGCAATACTAACAACTATAATGATTATATCAATATAACGCATTAATATATTTTGCGTCGTGTAAGAATATTATAAGGAATAAAAGAACGATAATTAATATAATATTAGAAATAATAAAACGATAATAATAATGATAGTAGCGATAACTTGTTGGTTGCGATAAAAATAGTATTGATTAATATGTGTGTAATAATTAATATTAAGAGTGCTATTATATTCACTCTCGATAGTGTCATTAAAGAATAATAAAAGAACGATAGTATTAGCTTGATTATTATTAATGCTTAAGGCATTTATACGAACCTTGGTAAATGATAATATTTAAGAACGAAATTTCTGTGCTTAGTAATAGTAATAATAGTAATAGTAAAGATAATGATAAGATGGTGATAATAATAATAATAATAGTAATAGTAATCCAAAATATGGATTCAAACTTAGCGTTACTTGAATTAAGCGTTATTTGCTTTATGTGAGATTGCAATAGTATGACTTACAATCAGTACAATATATAATTCTTATTTTATTTTATTTTATATTATATAATTTTTATTTTTATTTTTTCAGTTATGCCAGAATTGGAATTCGAGATTAAAGAATATAGTTAAGAAAAGCGAAATTTTGTCGGGACGTAACACTGGCTTAATTCAATGCGTTTTCTATCTTTGAACTAGTACGTCCTCAGCAGTCCTTGTCATTTCGCTGGGTTGGTTCAATGCGTTTCCTATCTTTGAACTAGTACGTCCTCAGCGGCCGTTGCCACTTCGCAAACTTTATTCAATGCGTTTCCTATCTTTGAACTAGTACGTCCTGAGCAGTTGTTGTCATCTCGCAGGCTTGGTTCAATGCGTTTTTTATCTTTGAACTAGTACGTTCTCAGCGGCCGTTGTCATTTAGCTGGCTTAATTCAATGCGTTTCCTATCTTTGAACTATTACGTCCTCAGCGGCCGTTTTCATTTCGCAAGCTTGGTTCAATGCGTTTCCTATCTTTGAACTAGTTCGTTCTCAGCGGCCGTTGTTATCTCTCTGGCTTGGTTCAATGCGTTTCCTATCTTTGAACTAGTACGTCCTCAGCGGCCGTAGCCACTTCGCAAACTTTATTCAATGCGTTTCCTATCGTTGAACTAGTACGTCTTGAGCAGTTGTTGTCATCTCGCAGGCTTGGTACAATGCGTTTCCTATCTTTGAACTATTACATCCTCAGCGGCCGTTTTCATTTCGCAAGCTTGGTTCAATATGTTTCCTATCGTTGAACTATTACGTCCTCAGCGGCCGTTGTCATCTCGCAAGCTTGGTTCAATGCGTTTCCTATCTTTGAACTAGTACGTCCTCAGCGGCCGTTGTCATCTCGCTGGCTTGATACATTGCGTTTCCTATCTTTGAATTAGTACGTTTTTAGCAGTCCTTGTCATTTCGCTGGGTTGGTTCAATGCGTTTCCTATCTTTGTACTGGTACGTTCTCAGCGGCCGTTCTTATCTCTCTGGCTTGGTTCAATGCGTTTCCTATCTTTGAACTAGTACGTTCACTGCGGCCGTTTTCATTTCGCAAGCTTGGTTCAATGCGTTTCCTATCTTTGAACTATTACGTTCTCAGCGGCCGTTTTCATTTCGCAAGCTTGGTTCAATGCGTTTTTTATCTTTGAACTAGTACGTTCTCAGCGGCCGTTGTTATCTCTCTGGCTTGGTTCAATGCGTTTCCTATCTTTGAACTAGTACGTTCTCAGCGGCCGTTGCCACTTCGCAGGCTTTATTCAATGCGTTTCCTATCTTTGAACTAGTACGTTCACAGCGGCCGTTGTGATCTTGCTGGCTTAATTCAATGCGTTTTCTATCTTTGAACTAGTACGTCCTCAGCAGTCCTTGTCATTTCGCTGGGTTGGTTCAATGCGTTTCCTATCTTTGAACTAGTGTAACGTCTCGGCTGTGATCGTGAAACAGTTATTGAATTAAGAGAAAAAAGGATTTGACTGCTAAATAATTTGAAGTTTGAATTAATTAATTGAGCTGCCACCAAGAATTGTGTAATTATTGACAGCTTGAATTATATGAATCAAGTTGAAAGAGAATTGATTTGTCGTAAATAAAAATGCTGCCACCAATTTTTAATGTAATGTGTATGATGTGGCGTAATAATGTGAATAAAACTGTTCCAGGATCAGACGTCCTTCTTCCACCGCAGCGACCTCGGTGCCGTGGCGAAAGGTGCTCTCCTTTGTTTTTGGTCAACCTGCATTCACCGGCTTTACCAGGGATTGGGCGAGAGCTTTGTCCTAGCCGCGTATGAGAGAATGATGGAATTGAGAGTAGAGAGGATTGTAGAATAAAGTAGATCGTTTCAAAGAAAAGCTTGATTTATTATATCATAATAAAAGGAAAAATGAATATATATATATATATATATAGAAGGTTTATTAATTAAACATAAGAATTTCCTGTCCAAAGAGATTCGAAAAACGACGTTGTATAGCTTCGTCAGCCTTGCTGCTAACAGACGTAAAGAGATTTAAAGAATTAAAGAGGATGGTACGTAGCGAATGTACGCTCACGAACCAGAGTAAGAATGACAGGAATAATATGAATGCTCAAACGGATAGCGAATGGACGCTTCACGCTTAGCAATTAATTCAGGAAAGCGTCAGCGGATTAGCCAGCGGGCGAATGAACGCTCGAAAGCTTTCGCTAACACCTGTGATGTAAGGTTAAAGGAGATAGTCGAGGCGGATATACGCCACAGACAAGAATGACGGAAATGTAACGCTCAGACGGACAGCGGATGAACGCTTCACGTCTAGCGGTTGTATCGTTCCGACGGATAGCGGATACTCGCTTTCACGTAGAACGATTTAGGATTTTGAGGAAAGATAGGAGACAGAAATTCCTTTTGTTAAATTAGATGAAGTAAGAAAATTAGAAATAAGAGGCAAGAGTCCAAGCGAATTTCACGCTATGGTACTCACACTCGGTCCTGCACCGTTATTCATTACGACCAGGCTGTTATTTGCGCGTTGAAAAAGGAATCTGTTGAATTTATAGCTCGATAAATCGTATGATCTTGAATTAAGTATTCGATAGAGAATATCAATGATTTAAGAAATAGAATCGAAGTTGAATTGACAGCAACAAGTGATTATAAGATTTACGAATATTTTGCAAAGTAACGAGTTAGCGACGGTATCTGCTAACGTGAATTTAAAGTTTGAGAAATTGAATTATTTACGTTAACTAACGATAAACAGAATTTCACTTTACAATGCTCGTATAATAAAATTGAATTGAATTGAAATTAAACGCGAATGCGCGGAAACGAAAGTCTATTTCAAGTTGGTGAAGGCGTCGGTGATCGCGTTAGCGAAGACGTCGGCCGTCGGAGACAATCGCTTGCATCTGCGGCGCGAGCCTGCAGCGTAGGAAAGTCTCTTGAAAATTATGAACAACTTGGAATAGTACGACACGCGAATCTTTATTGCAAGAAACACCACGCAGTTCGGCTCACCGATCAGTGGGTAGAGCGGATTATTCGCTCCGGGTTGAACCACACTGGCGGCTCACGTCAGTCGTAGGTAGCAATAAAATTATGAATAAATTAATAAATGTACTCGCAGCGAAGGGGACCGCTGACAAGTAAGAATTGTCGAACAAGACGAGCAATTGAAAACTGAAATATTAATAAAAGCACTTGTTCATTCGCGACGCGTGCGCGAAGCGACGGTACTCGCGAAGCGACGGCACTCGCGGAGCGACGGCACACGCGGAGCGACGGCAAACGCGAAGCGACGGCACTTGATATGTCAAGCGACGGGAGCCGTCGGCAAATAATGACGTTCGTAAATCACTTGCTGTTGCGAAAAAATATTTAATTAGATAGCTCACAATGAAATCAAATGCATAAAAATACAATTGATGTGAAAGAATTAAATTAATTTGTGTTGGGTTGATTTGATTTGCGTAATATATTAAGAGTTGGAATAGAAATTAAGAAATGTCAGAATAATATCAATTTCATATATGTAATTCGTAAAAATGTTTGAAATACAGAGTTACAAAATAGTAAAAATTGTTTGAACAGTACAGAGTTATATCGAATAATCGGGTTTCATAAAATAAATCAGAAGTAGTATAAGAAGTATTGAATAAGAAATTAAACAATGTAGTGTAAATGTAATTAAAGTTGCGAATTCGGAATATTGTACGGGCATTGATTCACACGAGGTGCATACAATATTCTTACTGATTTATAAAATAGTAATTGTTTCACTTCGCTATATCTCGTTTCGTTGAGTTTCGTTTATTTCGTTGGTTTCGCGTACAGAAAATTGTAATAATTGAAGTAAGTACCTGAAGTCCTCGGAATCAGGGGGAATTGAGCTCGTACAGAGAGTTGCGTCGAAATGCTCGTACGGCGTGAGATTGCGTTGAGTATGAGTTGCACTGACTCGATACAAAATTAAAATTGATTGAAGTACGCGAACTGAATTTAAAAGCGAAGTATAAGTACGATGCTCGCGGAGCAGTACGGAAGCTAAGTCGAAATTCGTGAAGTTGACTTTCAAGCCATCACGAATTATAAAGTACCGTGTCCGAGGTGACGGACAGAGTAACGACGACGACTAAATGCAAAGATGTTAACTGTACTAAAACTGAGGTTCAAATGCGAGGATCGCTCCGTGAGCGCGGTATATAAAGGGTTAGAGAACAAAGGCTGGAATCGTGGTGGGGTTGTTTGCGACGCTTTGGAATGTGGGAGGAGTTGGCTGTGAAAAACAGGATGCTCCGAGTAACACGATGCTTCTCTCGAGTTACCCGATACTTCTTGAGACAAACAAGTCCGAGAATTGGAGGGCGGAGATATCTTCCCTCGAGTTACTTGATACTTTCGTAGCAAACAACTCTGAGAATGGAGTGGGCGAGAACTGCAATAAACAGTTCCGAGAATTGTTTTTCTCGACAGTGAAATGAATATTTTTCTGTCAAGGGCAAAAAGTAAGAGTGGGAGTCGTTCTGGATGATTCTTTGTAGGAAGTAAAAGAGGGGATTTATTCTAGAAGCTTCCATGGACATAGAAGGGGATCCTTCTAGAATATTCTACGGAAGTGACGATGCTTCGAGAAGTTTCTATGAGAAAAGTGGGGGATCTGTCCAGAAGATTCGATATGAAGAGAAGGGGAGCCTCGTATGGAGGGGATGTTCTCTTAGGTGCGTTCGCACGTAGTAGGACTTATAAATTTTACTCTTGTATATGTAGTACATGTGTACTACGGGACTTAGTCTCTGGGGAATAAGGAAAAAACTTTAAAAATTAATAACTCGCGAACGGAGTGAGATAGAGAAGTGGGGGTAGGCTTACTTTTCCGGACGAAGGTCTGAGATTATAATTTCGGTCTTTCCAAAAATACGGAAATTTTGGTCGGTTTTCCAAAAATTTGGAAACACGATTTTTTCACGGATCTCCACGAATTAGACGATTTGGAGCATTTTTCATTTTTTCCGAAAATTTGGAAAAACATCAATTTTTCCAAATTTTTGGAAACAGGATTTTTAGATTCTACAGGGATTGAGGAATCACCTGAGACTAATTTGGCAACTCTACGATGATTGATTCTCGAGATATTCGCAACGAAAGAGAGGAAATTCTTGGAATTTCCGATAGATCGGTTCCAATGGAAATGCGTTCATAAAAGCATCGAGCTTTTCTCGTGCGTTCGTAAAGACATCAAGATTTTTCTGACAGTGCGGTAGCACGGTATATAGGGTGCCCTAGGCATGGTACAATTTCCAATGCCGTATCAAGAGAATTAGGGGCCCGAAATTTAGTATTTTATGAATTTAATAATTAACGTATTAATTATATGAGCGCATTACCCTTGGGTTTGTAAGTGTGCTTAAAGACTATATCGCGATCGACTGTAGGTCGGTATTACAGAAAGTTATCGACAATTAAATGTCGCATGGATAGTTCGATCGGATTTAAACTAAGTATATCTCATTGTACGCGAGTACTAGCATAGGTAGCGACGACAAAAGTCTGAGTTTATAGTTATAAAAATGCTTCTAAGCTTAAAGGATGAAATGTTGGAATCTTAAGACATCAAAATTCTATCGTTGCCACCATAAAATAATATAATAAAAACAGAATGGAACGAGACGTTTGCAAAAGAAGGTTTGCGAAACGCGTTATTTAGATTTTCGAGACTGGATTTACTCGTGTAACTCTGTGAATGAGTTAATAAGCTTTTATGTTTTTTATTTGATTTAGAAGTTTTATAATGTTTTTGCTGTTAGTTAAGAGAATATGTAAGCTTGTAAGAAAATAATTGAATGAACAAAATAACGAAAAAATTTTAGACGCGAGACGTCACACTAGTACGTCCTCAGCGGCCGTTGCCACTTCGCAAACTTTATTCAATGCGTTTCCTATCTTTGTACTAGTACGTCCTGAGCAGTTGTTGTCATCTCGCAGGCTTGGTTCAATGCGTTTTTTATCTTTGAACTAGTACGTTCTCAGCGGCCGTTGTCATTTAGCTGGCTTAATTCAATGCGTTTCCTATCTTTGAACTATTACGTCCTCAGCGGCCGTTTTCACTTCGCAAGCTTGGTTCAATGCGTTTCCTATCTTTGAACTAGTTCGTCCTCAGCGGCCGTTCTCATCTCGCAGGCTTGGTACAATGCGTTTCCTATCTTTGATCTATTACGTCCTCAGCGGCCGTTTTCATTTCGCAAGCTTGGTTCAATGCGTTTTATATCTTTGAACTAGTACGTTCTCAGCGGCCGTTGTTATCTCTCTGGCTTGGTTCAATGCGTTTCCTATCTTTGAACTAGTACGTCCTCAGCGGCCGTAACCACTTCGCAAACTTTATTCAATGCGTTTCCTATCTTTGAACTAGTACGTCTTGAGCAGTTGTTGTCATCTTGCAGGCTTGGTTCAATGCGTTTCCTATCTTTGAACTAGTACGTTCTCAGCGGCCGTTGTCATTTCGCTGGCTTAATTCAATGCGTTTCCTATCTTTGAACTAGTACGTTCACTGCGGCCGTTTTCATTTCGCAAGCTTGGTTCAATGCGTTTTCTATCTTTGAACTATTACGTTCTCAGCGGCCGTTTTCATTTCGCAAGCTTGGTTCAATGCGTTTCCTATCTTTGAACTATTACGTCCTCAGCGGCCGTTTCCACTTCGCAAGCTTGGTTCAATGCGTTTCCTATCTTTGAACTAATATGTCCTCAGCGGCCGTTTTCATCGCTATTGATACATTGCATGCGTTTCCTATCTTTGAACTATTTCGTCCTCAGCGGCCGTTGCCACTTCGCAGGCTTTATTCAATGCGTTTCCTATCTTTGAACTAGTACGTCCTCAGCAGTTGTTGTCAACTCGCAGGCTTGGTTCAATGCGTTTCCTATCTTTGAATTAGTACGTTCTCAGCGGCCGTTGTCATCTCGCTGGCTTAATTCAATGCGTTTCCTATCTTTGTACTAGTACGTTCACTGCGGCCGTTTTCATTTCGCAAGCTTGGTTCAATGCGTTTCCTATCTTTGAACTAGTACGTCCTCAGCGGCCGTAGCCACTTCGCAAACTTTATTCAATGCGTTTCCTATCTTTGAACTAGTACGTCTTGAGCAGTTGTTGTCATCTCGCAGGCTTGGTTCATTGCGTTTCCTATCTTTGAACTAGTACGTTCTCAGCGGCCGTTGCCATTTCGCTGGCTTAATTCAATGCGTTTCCTATCTTTGAACTAGTACGTCCTCAGCAGTCCTTGTCATTTCGCTGGGTTGGTTCAATGCGTTTCCTATCTTTGTACTAGTACGTTCTCAGCGGCCGTTCTTATCTCGCTGGCTTGGTTCAATGCGTTTCCTATCTTTGAACTAGTACGTTCACTGCGGCCGTTTTCATTTCGCAAGCTTGGTTCAATGCGTTTTCTATCTTTGAACTATTACGTTTTCAGCGGCCGTTTTCATTTCGCAAGCTTGGTTCAATGCGTTTCCTATCTTTGGTTAGTACGTTCTCAGCAGTCCTTGTCATTTCGCTGGGTTGGTTCAATGCGTTTCTATCTTTGTACTGGTACGTTCTCGGCAGCCGTTCTTATCTCGCTGGCTTGGTTCAATGCGTTTCCTATCTTTGAACTAGTACGTTCACTGCAGCCGTTATTCGCAAGCTTGGTTCAATGCGTTTCCTATCTTTGAACTATTACGTTCCTCAACGGCCGTTTTCATTTCGCAAGCTTGGTTCAATGCGTTTTTTATCTTTGAACTAGTACGTTCTCAGCGGCCGTTGTTATCTCTCTGGCTTGGTTCATAGCGTTTCCTATCTTTGAACTAGTACGTTCTCAGCGGCCGTTGCCACTTCGCAGGCTTTATTCAATGCGTTTCCTATCTTTGAACTAGTACGTTCACAGCGGCCGTTGTGATCTTGCTGGCTTAATTCAATGCGTTTTCTATCTTTGAACTAGTACGTCCTCAGCAGTCCTTGTCATTTCGCTGGGTTGGTTCAATGCGTTTCCTATCTTTGAACTAGTACGTCCTCAGCGGCCGTTGCCACTTCGCAAACTTTATTCAATGCGTTTCCTATCTTTGAACTAGTACGTCCTGAGCAGTTGTTGTCATCTCGCAGGCTTGGTTCAATGCGTTTTTTATCTTTGAACTAGTACGTTCTCAGCGGCCGTTGTCATTTAGCTGGCTTAATTCAATGCGTTTCCTATCTTTGAACTATTACGTCCTCAGCGGCCGTTTTCACTTCGCAAGCTTGGTTCAATGCGTTTCCTATCTTTGAACTAGTTCGTCCTCAGCGGCCGTTCTCATCTCGCAGGCTTGGTACAATGCGTTTCCTATCTCTGATCTATTACGTCCTCAGCGGCCGTTTTCATTTCGCAAGCTTGGTTCAATGCGTTTTTTATCTTTGAACTAGTACGTTCTCAGCGGCAGTTGTTATCTCTCTGGCTTGGTTCAATGCGTTTCCTATCTTTGAACTAGTACGTCCTCAGCGGCCGTAACCACTTCGCAAACTTTATTCAATGCGTTTCCTATCTTTGAACTAGTACGTCTTGAGCAGTTGTTGTCATCTTGCAGGCTTGGTTCAATGCGTTTCCTATCTTTGAACTAGTACGTTCTCAGCGGCCGTTGTCATTTCGCTGGCTTAATTCAATGCGTTTCCTATCTTTGAACTAGTACGTTCACTGCGGCCGTTTTCATTTCGCAAGCTTGGTTCAATGCGTTTTCTATCTTTGAACTATTACGTTCTCAGCGGCCGTTTCTCATTTCGCAAGCTTGGTTCAATGCGTTTCCTATCTTGAACTATTACGTCCTCAGCGGCCGTTTCTCTGCCTTCGCAAGCTGGGTTCAATGCGTTTCCTATCTTTTGAACCAGTTCGTCCAGCCGTTCTTATCTCGCAAGCTTGGTTCAATGCGTTTCCCATCTTTGAACTAGTACGTTCTCAGCGGCCGTTTTCATTTCGCAAGCTTGGTTCAATGCGTTTCCTATCTTTGAACTATTACGTTCTCAACGGCCGTTTTCATTTCGCAAGCTTGGTTCAATGCGTTTTTTATCTTTGAACTAGTACGTTCTCAGCGGCCGTTGTTATCTCTCTGGCTTGGTTCATAGCGTTTCCTATCTTTGAACTAGTACGTCCTCAGCGGCCGTTGCCACTTCGCAAACTTTATTCAATGCGTTTCCTATCTTTGAACTAGTACGTCCTGAGCAGTTGTTGTCATCTCGCAGGCTTGGTTCAATGCGTTTTTTATCTTTGGAATTTAGCATTGCCCTCAGCGGCCGTTGTCATTTAGCTGGCTTAATTCAATGCGTTTCCTATCTTTGAACTATTACGTCCTCAGCGGCCGTTTTCACTTTCGCAAAGCTTGGTTCAATGCGTTTCCTATCTTTGAACCAAGTTCGTCCTCAGCGGCCGTTCTCATCTCGCAGGCTTGGTACAATGCGTTTCCTATTCTTGACTTATTACGTCCCTAGCGGCCGTTTTCATTTCGCGTGCTTGGTTCATCGCGTGCTTTTTATCTTTGAACTAGTACGTTCTCAGCGGCAGTTGTTATCTCGCTGGCTTGGTTCAATGCGTTTCCTATCTTTGAACTAGTACGTCCTCAGCGGCCGTAACCACTTCGCAAACTTTATTCAATGCGTTTCCTATCTTTGAACTAGTACGTCTTGAGCAGTTGTTGTCATCTTGCAGGCTTGGTTCAATGCGTTTCCTATCTTTGAACTAGTACGTTCTCAGCGGCCGTTGTCATTTCGCTGGCTTAATTCAATGCGTTTCCTATCTTTGAACTAGTACGTTCACTGCGGCCGTTTTCATTTCGCAAGCTTGGTTAAATGCGTTTTCTATCTTTGAACTATTACGTTCTCAGCGGCCGTTTTCATTTCGCAAGCTTGGTTCAATGCGTTTCCTATCTTTGAACTATTACGTCCTCAGCGGCCGTTTTCATTTCGCAAGCTTGGTTCAATGCATTTCCTATCTTTGAACTAGTTCGTCCTCAGCGGCCGTTGTCATTTCGCTGGGTTGGTTCAATACGTTTCCTATCTTTGTACTAGTAGGTTCTCAGCGGCCGTTGTCATCTCGCTGGCGTGGTTCAATGCGTTTCCTATCTTTGTACTAGTACGTTCTCAGCGTCCGTTCTCATCTCGCTGGCTTGGTTCAATGCGTTCCCTATTTTTGAACTAGTACGTTCTCAGCGCCGTAATACTTTCGCAGGCTTTATTCAATGCGTTTCCTATCTTTGAACTAGTACGTCCTCAGCAGTTGTTGTCATCTCGCAGGCTTGGTTCAATGCGTTTCCTATCTTTGAAATAGTACGTTCTCAGCGGCCGTTGTCATCTCGCTGGCTTAATTCAATGCGTTTCCTATCTTTGAACTAGTACGTCCTCAGCAGTTGTTGTCTTTTCGCTGGCTTAATTCAATGCGTTTCTTATCTTTGAACTAGTACGTTCTCAGCGGCCGTTGTCATCTCGCTGGCTTAATTCAATGCGTTTCTTATCTTTGAACTAGTACGTTCTCAGCGGCCGTTGCCATCTCAGCAAGCTTGGTTCAATGCTTCCTATCTTTTGAACCAGTACGTCCTCAGCGGCCGTTGTCATCTCGCTGGCGATACATTGCGTTTCCTATCTTTGAATTAGTACGTTTTTAGCAGTCCTGTCATTTCGGGTTGGTTCAATGCGTTTCCTATCTTGTACTGGTACGTTCTCAGCGGCCGTTCTATTCGCTGGCTTGGTTCAATGCGTTTCCTATCTTGAACTAGTACGGGTTCATCGCCGTTTTCATTTCGCAAGCTTGGTTCAATGCGTTTCCTATCTTTGAACTATTACGTTCTCAGCGCGGCCGTTTTCATTTCGCAAGCTTGGTTCAATGCGTTTTTTATCTTTGAACTAGTACGTTCTCAGCGCCGTTGTTATCTCTCTGGCTTGGTTCAATGCGTTTCCTATCTTTGAACTAGTACGTTCTCAGCGGCCGTTGCCACTTCGCCAGGCTTTATTCAATGCGTTTCCTATCTTTGAACTAGTACGTTCACAGCGGCCGTTGTGATCTTGCTGGCTTAATTCAATGCGTTTTCTATCTTTGAACTAGTACGTCCTCAGCAGTCCTTGTCATTTCGCTGGGTTGGTTCAATGCGTTTCCTATCTTTGAACTAGTTCGTCCTCAGCGGCCGTTTTCATTTCGCAAGCTTGGTTCAATGCGTTTCCTATCTTTGAACTATTACGTTCAGCGGCCGTTTTCATTTCGCTGGGTTGGTTCAATGCGTTTCCTATCTTTGTACTAGTACGTTCTCAGCGGCCGTTCTTATCTCGCTGGCTTGGTTCAATGCGTTTTCTATCTTTGAACTAGTACGTCCTCAGCAGTCCTTGTCATTTCGCTGGGTTGGTTCAATGCGTTTCCTATCTTTGAACTAGTACGTCCTCAGCGGCCGTTGCCACTTCGCAAACTTTATTCAATGCGTTTTCTATCTTTGAACTAGTACGTCCTGAGCAGTTGTTGTCATCTCGCAGGCTTGGTTCAATTCGTTTTTATCTTTGAACTAGTACGTTCTCAGCGGCCGTTGTCATTTAGCTGGCTTAATTCAATGCGTTTCCTATCTTTGAACTAGTACGTTTTCAGCAGTCGTTGTCATCTCACTGTCTTGGTTCAATACGTTTCCTATCTTTGAACTA
>CAKMUF010000005.1:106424-128424 GCA_928718305.1 Tetramorium bicarinatum | reverse complement strand
TAGTACGTTCTCAGCGGCCGTTCTCATCTCGCTGGCTTGGTTCAATATGTTTCCTATCTTTGAACTATTACGTCCTCAGCAGTCCTTGTCATTTCGCTGGGTTGGTTCAATGCGTTTTTTATCTTTGAACTAGTACGTTCTCAGCGGCCGTTCTCATTTCGCAGGCTTGGTTCAATGCGTTTCCTATCTTTGAACTAGTACGTTCACTGCGGCCGTTTTCATTTCGCAAGCTTAGTTCAATGCGTTTCATATCTTTGAACTAGTACGTTCTCAGCGGCCGTTGTTATCTCTCTGGCTTGGTTCAATGAGTTTTCTATCTTTGAACTAGTACGTCCTCAGCGGCCGTTGTTATCTCTCTGGCTTGGTTCAATGCGTTTTCTATCTTTGAACTAGTACGTCCTCAGCGGCCGCTGCCAATTCGCAGGCTTTATTCAATGCGTTTCCTACCTTTGAACTAGTACGTCCTCAGCAGTTGTTGTCATCTCGCTGGCTTGGTTCAATGCGTTTCCTATCTTTGAACTAGTACGTCCTCAGCGGCCGTTGTCATCTCGCTGGCTTGGTTCAATGCGTTTCCTATCTTTGAACTAGTACGTTTTCAGCGGCCGTTTTCATTTCGCAAGCTTGGTTCAATGCGTTTACTATCTTTGAACTATTACGTCTTCAGCAGCCGTTGTCATCTCGCAGGCTTGGTTCAATGAGTTTCCTATCTTTGAACTAGTACGTCCTAAGCGGCCGTTGTCATCTCGCTTGCTTTGTTCAATGCGTTTCCTATCTTTGAACTAGTACGTTCTCAGCGGCCGTTTTTATTTCGCAGGCTTGGTTCATTACGTTTCCTATATTTGAACTATTACGTTCTCAGTGGCCGTTGTTATCTCTCTGGCTTAATTCAATGTGTTTTCTATCTTTGAACTAGTACGTCCTTAGCGGCCGTTGCCACTTCGCAGGATTTATTCAATGCGTTTTCTATCTTTGAACTAGTACGTCCTTAGCGGCCGTTGCCACTTCGCAGGCTTTATTCAATGCGTTTCCTATCTTTGAACTAGTACGTCCTCAGCAGTTGTTGTCATCTCGCTGTGTTAATTCAATGCGTTTCCTATCTTTGAACTAGTGCGTTCTCAGCGGCCGTTTACATTTCGTAAGCTTGGTTCAATGCGTTTTCTATCTTTATACTAGTACGTCCTCAGCGGCCGTTGTTCTTTCGCAGGCTTTATTCAATGCGTTTCCTATCCTTCAACTAGTACGTCCTCAGCGGCCGTTGATACTTCGCAGGTTTTATTCAATGCGTTTCCTATCTTTGTACTAGTACGTTCACAGCGGCCGTTTTCATTTCGCAAGCTTGGTTCAATATGTTTCCTATCTTTGAACTAGTACGTTCTCAGCGGCCGTTGTCATCTCGCTGGTTTGGTTCAATGCGTTTCCTATCTTTGAACTAGTACGTCCTCAGCGGCCGTTGTCATCTCGCTGGCTTGGTTCAATGCGTTTCCTATCTTTGAACTAGTACGTTCTCAGCGGCCGTTTTCATTTCGCAAGCTTGGTTCAATGCGTTTACTATCTTTGAACTATTACGTCCTCAGCAGCCGTTGTCATCTCGCAGGCTTGGTTCAATGAGTTTCCTATCTTTGAACTAGTACGTCCTAAGCGGCCGTTGTCATCTCGCTTGCTTTGTTCAATGCGTTTCCTATCTTTGAACTAGTACGTTCTCAGCGGCCGTTTTTATTTCGCAAGCTTGGTTCATTACGTTTCCTATATTTGAACTATTACCTTCTCAGTGGCCGTTGTTATCTCTCTGGCTTAATTCAATGCGTTTCCTATCTTTGAACTAGTACGTCCTTAGCGGCCGTTGCCACTTCGCAGGCTTTATTCAATGCGTTTCCTATCGTTGAACTAGTACGTCCTCAGCAGTTGTTGTCATCTCGCTGTGTTAATTCAATGCGTTTCCTATCTTTGAACTAGTGCGTTCTCAGCGGCCGTTTACATTTCGTAAGCTTGGTTCAATGCGTTTTCTATTTTTATACTAGTACGTCCTCAGCGGCCGTTGTTCTTTCGCAGGCTTTATTCAATGCGTTTTCTATCTTTCAACTAGTACGTCCTCAGCGGCCGTTGATACTTCGCAGGTTTTATTCAATGCGTTTCCTATCTTTGAACTAGTACGTCTTTAGCAGCCGTTGTCATTTCGCTGGGTTGGTTCAATGCGTTTCCTATCTTTGTACTAGTACGTTCTCAGCGGCCGTTCTCATCTCGCTGGTTCAATGCGTTTCCTATCTTTGAACTAGTACGTTCACTGCGGCCGTTTTCATTTCGCAAGCTTGGTTCAATACGTTTCCTATCTTTGAACTATTACGTCCTCAGCAGCCGTTGTCATTTCGCTGGGTTGGTTCAATGCGTTTCCTATCTTTGTACTAGTACGTTCTCAGCGGCCTTTCTCATCTCGCTGGTTCAATGCGTTTCCTATCTTTGAACCAGTACGTTCTCAGCGGCCGTTGTTATCCATCTGGCTTGGTTCAGTGCGTTTCCTATCTTTGAACTAGTACGTTCTCAGCGGCCGTTTTCATTTTGCAAGCTTGGTTCAATGCGTTTCCTATCTTTATACTAGTACGTCCTCAGCGGTCGTTGCCATTTCGCAGGCTTTATTCAATGCGTTTCCTATCTTTGAACTAGTACGTCCTCAGCAGTCCTTGTCATTTCGCTGGGTTGGTTCATTGCGTTTCCTATCTTTGTACTAGTACGTTCTCAGCGGCCGTTCTCATCTCGCTGGCTTGGTTCAATGCGTTTCCTATCTTTGAACTAGTACGTTGTCAGCGGCCGTTTTCATTTCGCAAGCTTGGTTCAATGCGTTTCCTATCATTGTACTAGTACGTTCTTAGCGTCCGTTGTCATCTCGCTGGCTTGGTTACATGCGTTTTCTATCTTTGTACTAGTACGTTCTCAGCGGCCGTTTTCATTTCGCAAGCTTGGTTCAATATGTTTCCTATCTTTGAACTAGTACGTTCTCAGCGGCCGTTGTCATCTCGCTGGCTTGGTTCAATGCGTTTCCTATCTTTGAACTAGTACGTCCTCAGCGGCCGTTGTCATCTCGCTGGCTTGGTTCAATGCGGTTCCTATCTTTGAACTAGTACGTTCTCAGCGGCCGTTTTCATTTCGCAAGCTTGGTTCAATGCGTTTACTATCTTTGAACTATTACGTCCTCAGCAGCCGTTGTCATCTCGCAGGCTTGGTTCAATGAGTTTCCTATCTTTGAACTAGTACGTCCTAAGCGGCCGTTGTCATCTCGCTTGCTTTGTTCAATGCGTTTCCTATCTTTGAACTAGTACGTTCTCAGCGGCCGTTTTTATTTCGCAAGCTTGGTTCATTACGTTTCCTATATTTGAACTATTACGTTCTCAGTGGCCGTTGTTATCTCTCTGGCTTAATTCAATGCGTTTTCTATCTTTGAACTAGTACGTCCTTAGCGGCCGTTGCCACTTCGCAGGCTTTATTCAATGCGTTTCCTATCTTTGAACTAGTACGTCCTCAACAGTTGTTGTCATCTCGCTGTGTTAATTCAATGCGTTTCCTATCTTTGAACTAGTGCGTTCTCAGCGGCCGTTTACATTTCGTAAGCTTGGTTCAATGCGTTTCCTATCTTTATACTAGTACGTCCTCAGCGGCCGTTGTTCTTTCGCAGGCTTTATTCAATGCGTTTCCTATCTTTCAACTAGTACGTCCTCGGCGGCCGTTGATACTTCGCAGGCTTTATTCAATGCGTTTCCTATCTTTGAACTAGTACGTCTTTAGCAGCCGTTGTCATTTCGCTGGGTTGGTTCAATGCGTTTCCTATCTTTGTACTAGTACGTTCTCAGCGGCCGTTCTCATCTCGCTGGTTCAATGCGTTTCCTATCTTTGAACCAGTACGTTCTCAGCGGCCGTTGTTATCCATCTGGCTTGGTTCAGTGCGTTTCCTATCTTTGAACTAGTACGTTCTCAGCGGCCGTTTTCATTTTGCAAGCTTGGTTCAATGCGTTTCCTATCTTTATACTAGTACGTCCTCAGCGGCCGTTGCCATTTCGCAGGCTTTATTCAATGCGTTTCCTATCTTTGAACTAGTACGTCTTCAGCAGTCCTTGTCATTTCGCTGGGTTGGTTCATTGCGTTTCCTATCTTTGTACTAGTACGTTTTCAGCGGCCGCTCTCATCTCGCTGGCTTGGTTCAATGCGTTTCCTATCTTTGAACTATTACGTCCTCATCGGCCGTTTTCATTTTGCAAGCTTGGTTCAATGCGTTTCATATCTTTGAACTAGTACGTTCTCAGCGGCCGTTGTTATCTCTCTGGCTTGGTTCAATGCGTTTCCTATCTTTGAACTAGTACGTCCTCAGCAGTCCTTGTCATTTCGCTGGGTTGGTTCAATGCGTTTCCTATCTTTAAACTAGTACGTCCCCAGCGGCCGTTGCCACTTCGCAGGCTTTATTCAATGCGTTTCCTATCTGTGAACTAGTACGTCCTCAGCAGTTGTTGTCATCTCGCAGGCTTGGTTCAATTCGTTTCCTATCTTTGAAATAGTACGTTCTCAGCGGCCGTTGTCATCTCGCTGGCTTAATTCAATGCGTTTCCTATCTTTGAACTATTACGTTCTCAGCGGCCGTTTTCATTTCGCAAGCTTGGTTCAATGCGTTTCCTATCTTTGAACTAGTACGTTCTCAGCGGCCGTTGTTATCTCTCTGGCTTGGTTCAGTGCGTTTCCTATCTTTGAACTAGTACGTCCTCAGCGGCCCTTGTCATCTCGCTGGCTTAATTCAATGCGTTTCCTATCTTTGAACTAGTACGTTCTCAGCGGCCGTTTTCATTTCGCAAGCTTGGTTTAATGCATTTCCTATCTTTATACTAGTACGTCCTCAGCGGACGTTGCCATTTCGCAGGCTTTATTCAATGCGTTTCCTATCTTTGAACTAGTACGTCCTCAGCAGTCCTTGTCATTTCGCTGGGTTGGTTCAATGCGTTTCCTATCTTTATACTAGTACGTTCTCAGCGGCCGTTCTCATCTCGCAGGCTTGGTTCAATGCGTTTCCTATCTTTGAACTAGAACGTTCACTGCGGCCTTTTTCATTTCGCAAGCTTGGTTCAATGCGTTTCATATCTATGAACTAGTACGTTCTCAGCGGCCGTTGTTATCTTTCTGGCTTGGTTCAATGCGTTTCCTATCTTTGAACTAGTACGTCCTCAGCGGCCGTTGCCACTTTGCAGGATTTATTCAATGCGTTTCCTACCTTTGAACTATTACGTCCTCAGCAGCCGTTGTCATTTCGCAGGCTTGGTTCAATGCGTTTTTTATCTTTGAACTAGTACGTTCTCAGTGGCCGTTGTCATTTCGCTGGCTTGGTTCAATGCGTTTCCTATCTTTGAACTAGTACGTCCTCAGCGGCCGTTGTCATCTCGCTGGCTTGGTTCAATGCTTTTCCTATTTTTGAACTAGTACGTCCTTAGCAACCGTTGTCATCTCGCCGGCTTGGTTCAATGCGTTTCCTATCTTTGAACTAGAACGTCCTCAGCGGCCGTTGCCACTTCGCAAGATTTATTCAACGCGTTTTCTATCTTTGTACTAGTACGTCCTCAGAGGCCGTTGTCATCTCGCTGGCTTGGTTCAATGCGTTTCCTATCTTTGAACTATTACGTTCTCAGCGGCCGTTTTCATTTCGCAAGCTTGGTTCAATATGTTTCCTATCTTTGAACTATTACGTTCTCAGCGGCCGTTGTTATCTCTCTGGCTTAATTCAATGCGTTTTCTATCTTTGAACTAGTACGTCCTTAGCGGCCGTTGCCACTTCGCAGGCTTTATTCAATGCGTTTCCTATCTTTGAACTAGTACGTCCTCAGCAGTTGTTGTCATCTCGCTGTGTTAATTCAATGCGTTTCCTATCTTTGAACTAGTGCGTTCTCAGCAGCCGTTTACATTTCGTAATCTTGGTTCAATGCGTTTCCTATCTTTATACTAGTACGTCCTCAGCGGCCGTTGTTCTTTCGCAGGCTTTATTCAATGCGTTTCCTATCTTTCAACTAGTACGTCCTCAGCGGCCGTTGATACTTCGCAGGTTTTATTCAATGCGTTTCCTATCTTTGAACTAGTACGTCTTTAGCAGCCGTTGTCATTTCGCTGGGTTGGTTCAATGCGTTTCCTATCTTTGTACTAGTACGTTCTCAGCGGCCGTTCTCATCTCGCTGGTTCAATGCGTTTCCTATCTATGAACTAGTACGTTCACTGCGGCCGTTTTCATTTCGCAAGCTTGGTTCAATACGTTTCCTATCTTTGAACTATTACGTCCTCAGCAGCCGTTGTCATCTCGCAGGCTTGGTTCAATGCGTTTTTTATCTTTGAACTAGTACGTTTTAAGCGGCCGTTGTCATCTCGCTGGCTTGGTTCAATGCGTTTCCTATCTATGAACTAGTACGTTCCCAGCGGCCGTTTTCATTTTGCAAGCTTGGTTCAATGCGTTTCCTATCTTTGAACTATTACGTCCACAGCGGCCGTTGTCATCTCGCTGGCTTGGTTCAATGCGTTTCCTATCTTTTATCTATTACGTCCTCAGCGGCCGTTTTCATTTCGCAAGCTTGGTTCAATATGTTTCCTATCTTTGAACTAGTACGTTCTCAGCGGCCGTTGTCATCTCGCTGGCTTGGTTCAATGCGTTTCCTATCTTTGAACTAGTACGTTCTCAGCGGCCGTTTTCATTTCGCAAGCTTGGTTCAATGCGTTTTCTATCTTTGAACTATTACGTCCTCAGCAGCCGTTGTCATCTCGCAGGCTTGGTTCAATGAGTTTCCTATCTTTGAACTAGTACGTCCTAAGCGGCCGTTGTCATCTCGCTTGCTTTGTTCAATGCGTTTCCTATCTTTGTTATAATACGTTCTCAGCGGCCGTTGTCATCTCGATGGCTTGGTTCAATGCGTTTTCTATCTTTGAACTAGTACGTCCTCAGCGGCCGCTGCCACTTCGCAGGCTATTTTCGATGCGTTTCCTACCTTTGAACTAGTACGTCCTAAGCAGTTGTTGTCATCTCGCAGGCTTGGTTCAATGCCTTTCCAATCTTTGAACTAGTACGTTCCCAGCGGCCGTTTTCATTTTGCAAGCTTGGTTCAATGCGTTTCCTATTATTGAACTAGTACGTCCTCAGCGGCCGTTGTCATCTCGCTGGCTTAATTCAATGCGTTTCCTATCTTTGAACTAGTACGTTCTCAGCGGCCGTTTTCATTTCGCAAGCTTGGTTTAATGCATTTCCTATCTTTATACTAGTACGTCCTCAGCGGACGTTGCCATTTCGCAGGCTTTATTCAATGCGTTTCCTATCTTTGAACTAATACGTCCTCAGCAGTCCTTGTCATTTCGCTGGGTTGGTTCAATGCGTTTCCTATCTTTGTACTAGTACGTTCTCAGCGGCCGTTCTCATCTCGCAGGCTTGGTTCAATGCGTTTCCTATCTTTGAACTAGTACGTTCACTGCGGCCTTTTTCATTTCGCAAGCTTGGTTCAATGCGTTTCATATCTATGAACTAGTACGTTCTCAGCGGCCGTTGTTATCTTTCTGGCTTGGTTCAATGCGTTTCCTATCTTTGAACTAGTACGTCCTCAGCGGCCGTTGCCACTTTGCAGGATTTATTCAATGCGTTTCCTATCTTTGAACTTTTACGTCCTCAGCAGCCGTTGTCATTTCGCAGGCTTGGTTCAATGTGTTTCCTATCTTTGAACTAGTACGTCCTCAGCGGCCGTTGTCATCTCGCTGGCTTGGTTCAATGCTTTTCTTATTTTTGAACTAGAACGTCCTCAGCGGCCGTTGCCACTTCGCAAGATTTATTCAACGCGTTTTCTATCTTTGTACTAGTACGTCCTCAGAGGCCGTTGTCATCTCGCTGGCTTGGTTCAATGCGTTTCCTATCTTTGTACTAGTACGTCCTCAGAGGCCGTTGTCATCTCGCTGGCTTGGTTCAATGCGTTTCCTATCTTTGAACTATTACGTCCTCAGCGGCCGTTGCCACTTTGCAGGATTTATTCAATGCGTTTCCTATCTTTGAACTTTTACGTCCTCAGCAGCCGTTGTCATTTCGCTGGCTTGGTTCAATGCGTTTCCTATCTTTGAACTATTACGTCCTCAGCGGCCGTTTTCATTTCGCAAGCTTGGTTCAATATGTTTCCTATCTTTGAACTATTACGTTCTCAGCGGCCGTTGTTATCTCTCTGGCTTAATTCAATGCGTTTTCTATCTTTGAACTAGTACGTCCTTAGCGGCCGTTGCCACTTCGCAGGCTTTATTCAATGCGTTTCCTATCTTTGAACTAGTACGTTCCCAGCGGCCGTTTTCATTTTGCAAGCTTGGTTCAATGCGTTTCCTATCTTTGAACTATTACGTCCACAGCGGCCGTTGTCATCTCGCTGGCTTGGTTCAATGCGTTTTCTATCTTTTATCTATTACGTCCTCAGCGGCCGTTTTCATTTCGCAAGCTTGGTTCAATGCGTTTCCTATCTTTGAACTAGTACGTTCTCAACGGCCGTTGTTATCTCTCTGGCTTGGTTCAATGCGTTTTCTATCTTTGAACTAGTACGTCCTCAGCGGCCGCTGCCACTTCGCAGGCTATTTTCGATGCGTTTCCTACCTTTGAACTAGTACGTCCTAAGCAGTTGTTGTCATCTCGCAGGCTTGGTTCAATGCCTTTCCAATCTTTGAACTAGTACGTTCCCAGCGGCCGTTTTCATTTTGCAAGCTTGGTTCAATGCGTTTTTTATCTTTGAACTAGTACGTTTTAAGCGGCCGTTGTCATCTCGCTGGCTTGGTTCAATGCGTTTCCTATCTTTGAACTAGTTCGTTCTCAGCGGCCGTTTTCATTTTGCAAGCTTGGTTCAATGCGCTTCCTATCTCGAACTAGTACGTTCTCAGCGGCCGTTTTCATTTCGCAAACTTGGTTCAATGCGTTTCCTATCTTTGAACTAGTACGTCCTCAGCAGCCGTAGTCATTTCACTGGCTTGGTTCAATGCGTTTCCTATCTTTGAACTATTATGTCCTCAGCGGCCGTTTTCATTTCGCAAGCTTGGTTCAATGCGTTTACTATCTTTGAACTAGTACGTCCTCAGCGGCCATTTTCATTTCGCAAGCTTGGTTCAATGCGTTTCCTATCTTTGAACTATTACGTCCTCAGCGGCCGTTGCCACTTCGCAGGCTTTATTCAATGCGTTTCCTATCTTTGAACTAGTACGTCCTCAGCAGTTGCTGTCTTCTCGCTGGCTTAATTCAATGCGTTTCCTATCTTTGAACTAGTGCGTTCTCAGCGGCCGTTTACATTTCGTAAGCTTGGTTCAATGCGTTTCCTATCTTTATACTAGTACGTCCTCAGCGGCCGTTGTTCTTTCGCAGGCTTTATTCAATGCGTTTCCTATCTTTCAACTAGTACGTCCTCAGCGGCCGTTGATACTTCGCAGGCTTTATTCAATGCGTTTCCTATCTTTGAACTAGTACGTCTTTAGCAGCCGTTGTCATTTCGCTGGGTTGGTTCAATTCGTTTCCTATCTTTGTACTAGTACGTTCTCAGCGGCCGTTCTCATCTCGCTGGTTCAATGCGTTTCCTATCTTTGAACTAGTACGTTCACTGCGGCCGTTTTCATTTCGCAAGCTTGGTTCAATGCGTTTACTATCTTTGAACTATTACGTCCTCAGCAGCCGTTGTCATCTCGCAGGCTTGGTTCAATGAGTTTCCTATCTTTGAACTAGTACGTCCTTAGCGGCCGTTGCCACTTCGCAGGCTTTATTCAATGCGTTTCCTATCTTTGAACTAGTACGTTCACTGCGGCCTTTTTCATTTTGCAAGCTTGGTTCAATGCGTTTCATATCTATGAACTAGTACGTTCTCAGCGGCCGTTGTTATCTTTCTAGCTTGGTTCAATGCGTTTCCTATCTTTGAACTAGTACGTCCTCAGCGGCCGTTGCCACTTTGCAGGATTTATTCAATGCGTTTCCTATCTTTGAACTATTACGTCCTTAGCAGCCGTTGTCATTTCGCAGGCTTGGTTCAATGCGTTTCCTATCTTTGAACTAGTACGTTCTCAGCGGCCGTTGTCATCTCGCTGGCTTGGTTCAATGCGTTTCCTATCTTTGAACTAGTACGTTCTCAGCGGCCGTTTTCATTTCGCAAGCTTGGTTCAATGCGTTTACTATCTTTGAACTATTACGTCCTCAGCAGCCGTTGTCATCTCGCAGGCTTGGTTCAATAAGTTTCCTATCTTTGAACTAGTACGTCCTAATCGGCCGTTGTCATCTCGCTTGCTTTGTTCAATGCGTTTCCTATCTTTGAACTAGTACGTCTTTAGCAGCCGTTGTCATTTCGCTGGGTTGGTTCAATGCGTTTCCTATCTTTGTACTAGTACGTTCTCAGCGGCCGTTCTCATCTCGCTGGTTCAATGCGTTTCCTATCTTTGAACTAGTACGTTCACTGCGGCCGTTTTCATTTCGCAAGCTTGGTTCAATGCGTTTCCTATCTTTGAACTATTACGTCCTCAGCGGCCGTTTTCATTTCGCAAGCTTGGTTCAATATGTTTCCTATCTTTGAACTAGTACGTTCTCAGCGGCCGTTGTCATCTCGCTGGCTTGGTTCAATGCGTTTCCTATCTTTGAACTAGTACGTTCTCAGCGGCCGTTTTCATTTCGCAAGCTTGGTTCAATGCGTTTTCTATCTTTGAACTATTACGTCCTCAGCAGCCGTTGTCATCTCGCAGGCTTGGTTCAATGAGTTTCCTATCTTTGAACTAGTACGTCCTAAGCGGCCGTTGTCATCTCGCTTGCTTTGTTCAATGCGTTTCCTATCTTTGTTATAATACGTTCTCAGCGGCCGTTGTCATCTCGATGGCTTGGTTCAATGCGTTTTCTATCTTTGAACTAGTACGTCCTCAGCGGCCGCTGCCACTTCGCAGGCTATTTTCGATGCGTTTCCTACCTTTGAACTAGTACGTCCTAAGCAGTTGTTGTCATCTCGCAGGCTTGGTTCAATGCCTTTCCAATCTTTGAACTAGTACGTTCCCAGCGGCCGTTTTCATTTTGCAAGCTTGGTTCAATGCGTTTCCTATTATTGAACTAGTACGTCCTAAGCAGTTGTTGTCATCTCGCAGGCTTGGTTCAATGCCTTTCCAATCTTTGAACTAGTACGTTCCCAGCGGCCGTTTTCATTTTGCAAGCTTGGTTCAATGCGTTTCCTAATATTGAACTAATACGTCCTCAGCAGTCCTTGTCATTTCGCTGGGTTGGTTCAATGCGTTTCCTATCTTTGTACTAGTACGTTCTCAGCGGCCGTTCTCATCTCGCAGGCTTGGTTCAATGCGTTTCCTATCTTTGAACTAGTACGTTCACTGCGGCCTTTTTCATTTCGCAGGCTTGGTTCAATGCGTTTCATATCTATGAACTAGTACGTTCTCAGCGGCCGTTGTTATCTTTCTGGCTTGGTTCAATGCGTTTCCTATCTTTGAACTAGTACGTCCTCAGCGGCCGTTGCCACTTTGCAGGATTTATTCAATGCGTTTCCTATCTTTGAACTTTTACGTCCTCAGCAGCCGTTGTCATTTCGCAGGCTTGGTTCAATGTGTTTCCTATCTTTGAACTAGTACGTCCTCAGCGGCCGTTGTCATCTCGCTGGCTTGGTTCAATGCGTTTCCTATCTTTGAACTAGTACGTTCCCAGCGGCCGTTTTCATTTTGCAAGCTTGGTTCAATGCGTTTCCTATCTTTGAACTAGTACGTCCTCAGCTGCCGCTGTCATCTCGCTGGCTTGGTTCATTGCGTTTCCTATCTCTGAACTATTACGTCCTCAGCGGCCATTTTCATTTCGCACGTTTGGTTCAATGCCTTTCATATCTTTGAACTAGTACGTCCTCAGCAGTCCTTGTCATTTCGCTGGGTTGGTTCATTGCGTTTTCTATCTTTGTACTAGTACGTTCTCAGCGGCCGTTCTCATCTCGCTGGCTTGGTTCAATATGTTTCTTATCTTTGAACTATTACGTCCTCAGCGACCGTTGTCATTTCGCTGAGTTGGTTCAAAGCGTTTCCTATCTTTGTACTAGTAGGTTCTCAGCGGCCGTTGTCATCTCGCTGGCTTGGTTACATGCGTTTTCTATCTTTGTACTAGTACGTTCTCAGCGGCCGTTTTCATTTCGCAAGCTTGGTTCAATATGTTTCCTATCTTTGAACTAGTACGTTCTCAGCGGCCGTTGTCATCTCGCTGGCTTATTTCAATGCGTTTCCTATCTTTGAACTATTTCGTCCTCAGCGGCAGTTTTCATTTCGCAAGCTTGGTTCAATGCGTTTCTTATCTTTGTTATAATACGTTCTCAGCGGCCGTTGTCATCTCGATGGCTTATTTCAATGCGTTTCCTATCTTTGAACTATTTCGTCCTCAGCGGCAGTTTTCATTTCGCAAGCTTGGTTCAATGCGTTTCCTATCTTTGATCTATTACGTCCTCAGCGGCCGTTTTCATTTCGCAAGCTTGGTTCAATGCGTTTCCTATCTTTGAACTATTACGTCCTCAGCGGCCGTTTTCATTTCGCAAGCTTAGTTCAATGCGTTTCCAATCTTTGAACTATTACGTCCTCAGCGGCCGTTGTCATCTCGCTGTCTTGGTTCAATGCGTTTCCTATCTTTGAACTAGTACGTTGTCAGCGGCCGTTTTCATTTCGCAAGCTTGGTTCAATGCGTTTTTTATCTTTGTACTGGTACGTTCTCAGCGTCCGTTCTCATCTCGCTGGCTTGGCTCAATGCGTTCCCTATTTTTGAACTAGTACGTTCTCAGCAGTCCTTGTCATTTCGCTGGGTTGGTTCACTGCGTTTCCTATATTTGTACTAGTACGTTCTCAGCGGCCGCTGTCATCTCGCTGGCTTTGTTCAATGCGTTTCCTATCTTTGAACTATTACGTCCTCAGCAGTCCTTGTCATTTCGCTGGGTTGGTTCAATGCGTTTCCTATCTTTGAACTAGTACGTTCTCAGCGGCCGTTCTCATTTCGCAGGCTTGGTTCAATGCGTTTCCTCTCTTTGAACTAGTACGTTCACTGCGGCCGTTTTCATTTCGCAAGCTTAGTTCAATGCGTTTCATATCTTTGAACTAGTACGTTCTCAGCGGCCGTTGTTATCTCTCTGGCTTGGTTCAATGCGTTTCCTATCTTTGAACTAGTACGTCCTCAGCGGCAGTTTTCATTTCGCAAGCTTGGTTCAATGCGTTTCCTATCTTTGATCTATTACGTCCTCAGCGGACGTTGCCATTTCGCAGGCTTTATTCAATGCGTTTCCTATCTTTGAACTAGTACGTCCTCAGCAGTTGTTGTCATCTCGCTGTGTTAATTCAATGCGTTTCCTATCTTTGAACTAGTGCGTTCTCAGCAGCCGTTTACATTTCGTAATCTTGGTTCAATGCGTTTCCTATCTTTATACTAGTACGTCCTCAGCGGCCGTTGTTCTTTCGCAGGCTTTATTCAATGCGTTTCCTATCTTTCAACTAGTACGTCCTAAGCGGCCGTTGATACTTCGCAGGTTTTATTCAATGCGTTTCCTATCTTTGAACTAGTACGTCTTTAGCAGCCGTTGTCATTTCGCTGGGTTGGTTCAATGCGTTTCCTATCTTTGTACTAGTGCGTTCTCAGCGGCCGTTTTCATTTCGCAAGCTTGGTTCAATACGTTTACTATCTTTGAACTATTACGTCCTCAGCAGCCGTTGTCATCTCGCAGGCTTGGTTCAATGAGTTTCCTATCTTTGAACTAGTACGTCCTTAGCGGCCGTTGCCACTTCGCAGGCTTTATTCAATGCGTTTCCTATTTTTGAACTAGTACGTTCACTGCGGCCTTTTTCATTTCGCAAGCTTGGTTCAATGCGTTTCATATCTATGAACTAGTACGTTCTCAGCGGCCGTTGTTATCTTTCTGGCTTGGTTCAATGCGTTTCCTATCTTTGAACTAATACGTCCTCAGCGGCCGTTGCCACTTTGCAGGATTTATTCAATGCGTTTCCTATCTTTGAACTATTACGTCCTCAGCAGCCGTTGTCATTTCGCAGGCTTGGTTCAATGCGTTTTTTATCTTTGAACTAGTACGTTCTCAGTGGCCGTTGTCATCTCGCTGGCTTGGTTCAATGCGTTTCCTATCATTGAACTAGAACGTCCTCAGCGGCCGCTGCCACTTCGCAAGATTTATTCAACGCGTTTTCTATCTTTGTACTAGAACGTCCTCAGAGGCCGTTGTCATCTCGCTGGCTTGGTTCAATGCGTTTCCTATCTTTGAACTATTACGTCCTCAGCGGCCGTTTTCATTTCGCAAGCTTGGTTCAATATGTTTCCTATCTTTGAACTATTACGTTCTCAGCGGCCGTTGTTATCTCTCTGGCTTAATTCAATGCGTCTTCTATCTTTGAACTAGTACGTCCTAAGCGGCCGTTGCCACTTCGCAGGCTTTATTCAATGCGTTTCCTATCTTTGAACTAGTACGTCCTCAGCAGTTGTTGTCATCTCGCTGTGTTAATTCAATGCGTTTCCTATCTTTGAACTAGTGCGTTCTCAGCAGCCGTTTGCATTTCGTAAGCTTGGTTCAATGCGTTTCCTATCTTTATACTAGTACGTCCACAGCGGCCGTTGTTCTTTCGCAGGCTTTATTCAATGCGTTTCCTATCTTTCAACTAGTACGTCCTCAGCGGCCGTTGATACTTCGCAGGTTTTATTCAATGCGTTTCCTATCTTTGAACTAGTACGTCTTTAGCAGCCGTTGTCATTTTGCTGGGTTGGTTCAATGCGTTTCCTATCTTTGTACTAGTACGTTCTCAGCGGCCGTTCTCATCTCGCTGGTTCAATGCGTTTCCTATCTTTGAACTAGTACGTTCACTGCGGCCGTTTTCATTTCGCAAGCTTGGTTCAATACGTTTCCTATCTTTGAACTATTACGTCCTCAGCAGCCGTTGTCATCTCGCAGGCTTGGTTCAATGCGTTTTTTATCTTTGAACTAGTACGTTTTAAGCGGCCGTTGTCATCTCGCTGGCTTGGTTCAATGCGTTTCCTATCTTTGAACTAGTACGTTCCCAGCGGCCGTTTTCATTTTGCAAGCGTGGTTCAATGCGTTTCCTATCTTTGAACTAGTACGTCCTCAGCGGCCGCTGTCATCTCGCTGGCTTGGTTCATTGCGTTTCCTATCTCTGAACTATTACGTCCTCAGCGGCCATTTTCATTTCGCACGTTTGGTTCAATGCCTTTCATATCTTTGAACTAGTACGTCCTCAGCAGTCCTTGTCATTTCGCTGGGTTGGTTCAATGCGTTTCCTATCTTTGAACTAGTACGTTCTCAGCGGCCGTTGTCATCTCGCTGGCTTGGTTCAATGCGTTTCCTATCTTTGAACTAGTACGTTCTCAGCGGCCGTTTTCATTTCGCAAATTTGGTTCAAAGCGTTTCCTATCTTTGAACTAGTACGTTCTCAGCGGCCGTTGTCATCTCGCTGGCTTGGTTCAATGCGTTTCCTATCTTTGAACTAGTACGTTCTCAGCGGCCGTTTTCATTTCGCAAGCTTGGTTCAATATGTTTCCGATCTTTGAACTATTACGTCCTCAGCGGCCGTTGTCATCTGGCTGGCTTGGTTCAATGCGTTTCCTATCTTTGAACTATTACGTCCTCAGCGGCAGTTTTCATTTCGCAAGCTTGGTTCAATGCGTTTCCTATCTTTGAACTAGTCCGTCCTCAGCGGCCGTTGTCATCTCGCTGGCTTGGTTCAATGCGTTTCCTATCTTTGAACTATTTCGTCCTCAGCGGCCGTTCTCATCTCGCTGGCTGGCTTCAATGCGTTTCCTATCTTCGAACTAGTACGTTCTCAGCTGCCGTTTTTATTTCGCAAGCTAGGTTCAATGTGTTTCCTATCTTTGAACTATTACGTCCTCAGCGGCCGTTTTCATTTCGCAAGCTTAGTTCAATGCGTTTCCTATCTTTGAACTATTACGTCCTCAGCGGCCGTTGTCATCTCGCTGTCTTGGTTCAATGCGTTTCCTATCTTTGAACTAGTACGTTGTCAGCGGCCGTTTTCATTTCGCAAGCTTAGTTCAATGCGTTTCCTATCTTTGTACTAGTACGTTCTCAGCGGACGTTGCCATTTCGCAGGCTTTATTCAATGCGTTTCCTATCTTTGAACTAGTACGTCCTCAGCAGTTGTTGTCATCTCGCTGTGTTAATTCAATGCGTTTCCTATCTTTAAACTCGTACGTCCTCAGCGGCCGTTGCCACTTCGCAAACTTTATTCAATGCGTTTCCTATCTGTGAACTAGTACGTCCTCAGCAGTTGTTGTCATCTCGCAGGCTTGGTTCAATGCGTTTCCTATCTTTGAACTAGTACGTTCTCAGCGGCCGTTTTCATTTCGCAAGCTTGGTTCAATGCGTTTCCTATCTTTGAACTAGTACGTTCTCAGCGGCCGTTGTTATCTCTCTGGCTTGGTTCAGTGCGTTTCCTATCTTTGAACTAGTACGTCCTCAGCGGCCCTTGTCATCTCGCTGGCTTAATTCAATGCGTTTCCTATCTTTGAACTAGTACGTTCTCAGCGGCCGTTTTCATTTCGCAAGCTTGGTTTAATGCATTTCCTATCTTTATACTAGTACGTCCTCAGCGGACGTTGCCATTTCGCAGGCTTTATTCAATGCGTTTCCTATCTTTGAACTAGTACGTCCTCAGCAGTTGTTGTCATCTCGCTGTGTTAATTCAATGCGTTTCCTATCTTTGAACTAGTGCGTTCTCAGCAGCCGTTTACATTTCGTAAGCTTGGTTCAATGCGTTTCCTATCTTTATACTTGTACGTCCTCAGCGGCCGTTGTTCTTTAGCAGGCTTTATTCAATGCGTTTCCTATCTTTCAACTAGTACGTCCTCAGCGGCCGTTGATATTTCGCAGGCTTTATTCAATGCGTTTCCTATCTTTGAACTAGTACGTCTTTAGCAGCCGTTGTCATTTCGCTGGGTTGGTTCAATGCGTTTCCTATCTTTGTACTAGTACGTTCTCAGCGGCCGTTCTCATCTCGCTGGTTCAATGCGTTTCCTATCTTTGAACTAGTATGTCCTCAGCGGCCGCTGTCATCTCGCTGGCTTGGTTCATTGCGTTTTCTATCTCTGAATTATTACGTCCTCAGCGGCCATTTTCATTTCGCACGTTTGGTTCAATGCCTTTCATATTTTTGAACTAGTACGTCCTCAGCAGTCCTTGTCATTTCGCTGGGTTGGTTCAATGCGTTTCCTATCTTTGTACTAGTACGTTCTCAGCGGCCGTTCTCATCTCGCTGGCTTGGTTCAATATGTTTCCTATCTTTGAACTAGTACGTCCTCGGCAGTCCTTGTCATTTCGCTGGGTTGGTTCAATGCGTTTCCTATCTTTGTTATAATACGTTCTCAGCGGCCGTTGTCATCTCGATGGCTTATTTCAATGCGTTTCCTATCTTTGAACTAGTACGTCCTCAGCGGCCGTTGCCACTTCGCAAACTTTATTCAATGCGTTTACTATCTTTGAAATAGTACGTCCTCAGCAGTCCTTGTCATTTCGCTGGGTTGGTTCATTGCGTTTCCTATCTTTGTACTAGTACGTTCTCAGCGGCCGTTCTCATCTCGCTGGCTTGGTTCAATGCGTTTCCTATCTTTGAACTAGTACGTTGTCAGCGGCCGTTTTCATTTCGCAAGCTTGGTTCAATGCGTTTCCTATCTTTGTACTAGTACGTTCTCAGCGTCCGTTGTCATCTCACTGGCTTGGTTACATGCGTTTTCTATCTTTGTACTAGTACGTTCTCAGCGGCCGTTTTCATTTCGCAAGCTTGGTTCAATATGTTTCCTATCTTTGAACTAGTACGTTCTCAGCGGCCGTTGTCATCTCGCTGGCTTGGTTCAATGCGTTTCCTATCTTTGAACTATTACGTCCTCAGCAGCCGTTGTCATCTCGCAGGCTTGGTTCAATGAGTTTCCTATCTTTGAACTAGTACGTCCTAAGCGGCCGTTGTCATCTCGCTTGCTTTGTTCAATGCGTTTCCTATCTTTGAACTAGTACGTTCTCAGCGGCCGTTGTTATCTCTCTGGCTTGGTTCAATGCGTTTTCTATCTTTGAACTAGTACGTCCTCAGCGGCCGCTGCCACTTCGCAGGCTATTTTCGATGCGTTTCCTACCTTTGAACTAGTACGTCCTAAGCAGTTGTTGTCATCTCGCAGGCTTGGTTCAATGCCTTTCCAATCTTTGAACTAGTACGTTCCCAGCGGCCGTTTTCATTTTGCAAGCTTGGTTCAATGCGTTTTTTATCTTTGAACTAGTACGTTTTAAGCGGCCGTTGTCATCTCGCTGGCTTGGTTCAATGCGTTTCCTATCTTTGAACTATTACGTCCTCAGCGGCCGTTTTCATTTCGCAAGCTTGGTTCAATGCGTTTCCTATCTTTGAACTAGTACGTCCTCAGCAGTCCTTGTCATTTCGCTGGGTTGGTTCAATGCGTTTTCTATCTTTGTACTAGTACGTTCTCAGCGGCCGTTCTCATCTCGCTGGCTTGGTTCAATATGTTTCTTATCTTTGAACTATTACGTCCTCAGCGACCGTTGTCATTTCGCTGGGTTGGTTCAAAGCGTTTCCTATCTTTGTACTAGTAGGTTCTCAGCGGCCGTTGTCATCTCGCTGGCTTGGTTACATGCGTTTTCTATCTTTGTACTAGTACGTTCTCAGCGGCCGTTTTCATTTCGCAAGCTTGGTTCAATATGTTTCCTATCTTTGAACTAGTACGTTCTCAGCGGCCGTTGTCATCTCGCTGGCTTATTTCAATGCGTTTCCTATCTTTGAACTATTTCGTCCTCAGCGGCAGTTTTCATTTCGCAAGCTTGGTTCAATGCGTTTCCTATCTTTGTTCTAATACGTTCTCAGCGGCCGTTGTCATCTCGATGGCTTATTTCAATGCGTTTCCTATCTTTGAACTGTTTCGTCCTCAGCAGTTTGTCATTTCGCTGGCTTGGTTCAATGCGTTTCCTATCTTTGAACTATTACGTCCTCAGCGGCCGTTTTCATTTCGCAAGCTTGGTTCAATGCGTTTCCTATCTTTGAACTATTACGTCCTCAGCGGCCGTTTTCATTTCTGCAAGCTTAGTTCAATGCGTTTCCTATCTTTGAACTATTACGTCCTCAGCAGCCGTTGTCATCTGGCAGATTGGTTCAATGCGTTTCCTATCTTTGTACTAGTACGTTCTCAGCGGCCGTTCTCATCTCGCTGGCTTGGTTCAATATGTTTCCTATCTTTGAACTAGTACGTCCTCGGCAGTCCTTGTCATTTCGCTGGGTTGGTTCAATGCGTTTCCTATCTTTGTTATGATACGTTTTCAGCGGCCGTTGTCATCTCGATGGCTTATTTCAATGCGTTTCCTATCTTTGAACTAGTACGTCCTAAGCAGTTGTCATTTCGCTGGCTTAATTCAATGCGTTTCCTATCTTTGAATTATTACGTCCTCAGCGGCCGTTTTCATTTCGCAACCTTGGTTCAATGCGTTTACTATCTTTGAAATAGTACGTCCTCAGCAGTCCTTGTCATTTCGCTGGGTTGGTTCATTGCGTTTCCTATCTTTGTACTAGTACGTTCTCAGCGGCCGTTCTCATCTCGCTAGCTTGGTTCAATGCGTTTCCTATCTTTGAACTAGTACGTTGTCAGCGGCCGTTTTCATTTCGCAAGCTAGGTTTAATGCGTTTCCTATCTTTGTACTAGTACGTTCTCAGCGTCCGTTGTCATCTCGCTGGCTTGGTTACATGCGTTTTCTATCTTTGTACTAGTACGTTCTCAGCGGCCGTTTTCATTTCGCAAGCTTGGTTCAATGCGTTTACTATCTTTGAAATAGTACGTCCTCAGCAGTCCTTGTCATTTCGCTGGGTTGGTTCATTGCGTTTCCTATCTTTGTACTAGTACGTTCTCAGCGGCCGTTCTCATCTCGCTGGCTTGGTTCAATGCGTTTCCTATCTTTGAACTAGTACGTTGCCAGCGGCCGTTTTCATTTCGCAAGCTTGGTTCAATGCGTTTCCTATCTTTGTACTAGTACGTTCTCAGCGTCCGTTGTCATCTCGCTGGCTTGGTTACATGCGTTTTCTATCTTTGTACTAGTACGTTCTCAGCGGCCGTTTTCATTTCGCAAGCTTGGTTCAATGCGTTTACTATCTTTGAACTATTACGTCCTCAGCAGCCGTTGTCATCTCGCAGGCTTATTTCAATGCGTTTCCTATCTTTGAACTATTTCGTCCTCAGCGGCAGTTTTCATTTCGCAAGCTTGGTTCAATGCGTTTCCTATCTTTGATCTATTACGTCCTCAGCGGCCGTTTTCATTTCGCAAGCTTGGTTCAATGCGTTTCCTATCTTTGAACTATTACGTCCTCAGCGGCCGTTTTCATTTCGCAAGCTTGGTTCAATGCGTTTCCTATCTTTGAACTATTACGTCCTCAGCAGTCCTTGTCATTTCGCTGGGTTGGTTCAATGCGTTTCCTATCTTTGAACTACGTCCTCAGCAGTACGTTCTCAGCGGCCGTTCTCATCGCGTTTCCTATCTTTGTACTAGTACGTTGCGGCCGTTCTCATCTCGCTGGCTTGGTTCAATATGTTTCCTATCTTTGAACTAGTACGTCCTCGGCAGTCCTTGTCATTTCGCTGGGTTGGTTCAATGCGTTTCCTATCTTTGTTATAATACGTTCTCAGCGGCCGTTGTCATCTCGATGGCTTATTTCAATGCGTTTCCTATCTTTGAACTAGTACGTCCTCAGCGGCCGTTGCCACTTCGCAAACTTTATTCAATGCGTTTCCTATCTTTGAACTAGTACGTCCTAAGCAGTTGTCATTTCGCTGGCTTAATTCAATGCGTTTCCTATCTTTGAATTATTACGTCCTCAGCGGCCGTTTTCATTTCGCAACCTTGGTTCAATGCGTTTACTATCTTTGAAATAGTACGTCCTCAGCAGTCCTTGTCATTTCGCTGGGTTGGTTCATTGCGTTTCCTATCTTTGTACTAGTACGTTCTCAGCGGCCGTTCTCATCTCGCTGGCTTGGTTCAATGCGTTTCCTATCTTTGAACTAGTACGTTGTCAGCGGCCGTTTTCATTTCGCAAGCTTGGTTCAATTCGTTTCCTATCTTTGTACTAGTACGTTCTCAGCGTCCGTTGTCATCTCGCTGGCTTGGTTACATGCGTTTTCTATCTTTGTACTAGTACGTTCTCAGCGGCCGTTTTCATTTCGCAAGCTTGGTTCAATGCGTTTACTATCTTTGAACTATTACGTCCTCAGCAGCCGTTGTCATCTCGCAGGCTTGGTTCAATGAGTTTCCTATCTTTGAACTAGTACGTCCTAAGCGGCCGTTGTCATCTCGCTTGCTTTGTTCAATGCGTTTCCTATCTTTGTTATAATACGTTCTCAGCGGCCGTTGTCATCTCGATGGCTTGGTTCAATGCGTTTTCTATCTTTGAACTAGTACGTCCTCAGCGGCCGCTGCCACTTCGCAGGCTATTTTCGATGCGTTTCCTACCTTTGAACTAGTACGTCCTAAGCAGTTGTTGTCATCTCGCAGGCTTGGTTCAATGCCTTTCCAATCTTTGAACTAGTACGTTCCCAGCGGCCGTTTTCATTTTGCAAGCTTGGTTCAATGCGTTTCCTATCTTTGAACTAGTACGTCCTCAGCGGCCGCTGTCATCTCGCTGGCTTGGTTCATTGCGTTTCCTATCTCTGAACTATTACGTCCTCAGCAGCCATTTTCATTTCGCACGTTTGGTTCAATGCCTTTCATATCTTTGAACTAGTACGTCCTCAGCAGTCCTTGTCATTTCGCTGGGTTGGTTCAATGCGTTTTCTATCTTTGTACTAGTACGTTCTCAGCGGCCGTTCTCATCTCGCTGGCTTGGTTCAATATGTTTCTTATCTTTGAACTATTACGTCCTCAGCGACCGTTGTCATTTCGCTGGGTTGGTTCAAAGCGTTTCCTATCTTTGTACTAGTAGGTTCTCAGCGGCCGTTGTC
>CAKMUF010000005.1:58008-105924 GCA_928718305.1 Tetramorium bicarinatum | reverse complement strand
TTGGTTCAATGCGTTTCCTATCTCTGAACTAGTACGTCCTCAGAAGTCCTTGTCATTCCGCTGGGTTGGTTCAATGCGTTTCCTATATTTGAACTAGTACGTTCTCAGCGGCCGTTGTTATCTCTCTGGCTTGGTTCAATGCGTTTCCTATTTTTGAACTAGTACGTTCTCAGCGGCCGTTTTCATTTCGCAAGCTTGGTTCAATATGTTTCTTATCTTTGAACTATTACGTTCTCAGCGGCCGTTGTCATCTCGCTGGCTTAGTTCATTTCGTTTCCTATCTTTGAACTAATACGTTGTCAGCGGCCGTTTTCATCTCGCAAGCTTGGTTCAATGCGTTTCCTATGTTTGAAATATTACGTCCTCAGCGGTCGTTGTCATCTCGCTGGCTTGGTTCAATGCGTTTTTTATCTTTGATCTATTACGTCCTAAGCGGCCGTTTTTATTTCGCAAGTTTGGTTCAATGCGTTTCCTATCTTTGAACTAGTACGTTCTCAGCGGCCGTTGTTATCTCTCTGGCTTGGTTCAATGCGTTTCCTATCTTTGAACTAGTACTTCCTCAGCAGTTGTTGTCATCTCGCAGGCTTGGTTCATTGCGTTTCTTATCTTTGAACTATTACGTCCTCAGCGGCCGATTTCATTTCGCAGGCTTGGTTCAATGCGTTTCCTATCTCTGAACTAGTACGTCCTCAGCAGTCCTTGTCATTTCGCTGGGTTGGTTCAATGCGTTTCCTACCTTTGTACTAGTACGTTCTCAGCGGCCGTTCTCATCTCGCTGGCTTGGTTCAATGCGTTTCCTATCTTTGAACTAGTACGTTGTCAGCGGCCGTTTTCATTTCGCAAGCTTGGTTCAATGCGTTTCCTATCTTTGAACTAGTACGTTCTCAGCGGCCGTTGTTATCTCTCTGGCTTGGTTCAGTGCAGTTCCTATCTTTGAAATAGTACGTCCTCAGCGGCCGTTGTCATCTCGCTGACTTAATTCAATGCGTTTCCTATCTTTGAACTAGTACGTCCTCAGCAGTCCTTGTCATTTCGCTGGGTTGGTTCAATGCGTTTCCTATCTTTGAACTAGTACGTTCACTGCGGCCGTTTTCTTTTCGCAAGCTTGGTTCATTGCGTTTCCTATCTTTGAACTATTACGTCCTCAGCGGCCGTTTTCATTTCGCAAGCTTGGTTCAATGCGTTTCCTATCTTTGAACTAGTACGTTCTCAGCGGCCGTTGTTATCTTTCTGGCTTGGTTCAATGCGTTTCCTATCTTTGATCTATTACGTCCTAAGCGGCCGTTTTCATTTCGCAAGTTTGGTTCAATGCGTTTCCTATCTTTGAACTAGTACGTTCTCAGCGGCCGTTGTTATCTCTCTGGCTTGGTTCAATGCGTTTCCTATCTTTGAACTAGTACTTCCTCAGCAGTTGTTGTCATCTCGCAGGCTTGGTTCATTGCGTTTCTTATCTTTGTACTAGTACGTTCTCAGCGGCCGTTCTCATCTCGCTGGCTTGGTTCAATGCGTTTCCTATCTTTGAACTAGTACGTTGTCAGCGGCCGTTTTCATTTCGCAAGCTTGGTTCAATTCGTTTCCTATCTTTGTACTAGTACGTTCTCAGCGTCCGTTGTCATCTCGCTGGCTTGGTTCCATGCGTTTCCTATCTTTGTACTAGTACGTTCTCAACGGCCGCTGTCATCTCGCAGGCTTGGTTCAATGCGTGCACTATCTTTGAACTAGTACGTTCTCAGCAGCCGTTGTCATCTCGCTGGGTTGGTTCAATGCGTTTCCTATCTTTGAACTATTACGTCCTCAGCGGCCGCTGTCATCTTGCTGGCTTGGTTCAATGGGTTTCCTATCTTTGAAATAGTACGTCCTCAGCGGCCGTTTTCATTTCGCAAGCTTGATTCAATGCGTTTCCTATCTTTGAACTATTACGTCCTCAGCGGCCGTTGTCATCTCGCTGGCTTGGTTCAATGCGTTTCCTATCTTTGATTTATTACGTCCTCAGCAGCCGTTTTCATTTCGCAAGCTTGGTTCAATGCGTTTCCTATCTTTTGAACTATTACGTCCTTAGCAGCCATTGTCATCTCGCAGGCTTGGTTCATTGCGTTTTTATCTTTAAACTAGTACGTCCTCAGCAGTCCTTGTCATTTCGCTGGGTTGGTTCAATGCGTTTCCTATCTTTGTACTAGTACGTTCTCAGCGGCCGTTCTCATCTCGCTGGCTTGGTTCAATGCGTTTCCTATCTTTGAACTAGTACGTTCTCAGCGGCCGTTGTTATCTCTCTGGCATGGTTCAATGCGTTTCCTATTTTTGAACTAGTACGTTCTCAGCGGCCGTTTTCATTTCGCAAGCTTGGTTCAATGCGTTTCCTATCTTTGAACTGGTACGTCCTCAGCAGTTGTTGTCTTTTCGCTGGCTTAATTCAATGCGTTTCCTATCTTTGAACTAGTACGTTCTCAGCGGCCGTTGTCATCTCGCTGGCTTAATTCAATGCGTTTCCTATCTTTGAACTAGTACGTCCTCAGCAGTTGTTGTCTTTTCGCTGGCTTAATTCAATGCGTTTCTTATCTTTGAACTAGTACGTTCTCAGCGGCCGTTGTCATCTCGCTGGCTTAATTCAATGCGTTTCTTATCTTTGAACTAGTACGTTCTCAGCGGCCGTTGTCATCTCGCTGGCTTAATTCAATGCGTTTACTATCTTTGAACTAGTACGTCCTCAGCAGTTGTTGTCTTTTCGCTGGCTTAATTCAATACGTTTCCTATCTTTGAACTAGTGCGTTCTCAGCGGCCGTTTTCATTTTGCAAGCTTGCTTCAATGCGTTTACTATCTTTGAACTAGTACGTCCTCAGCAGTCCTTGTCATTTCGCTGGGTTGGTTCAATGCGTTTCCTATCTTTGAACTAGTACGTCCTCAGCGGCCGTTGCTACTTCGCAGGCTTTATTCAATGCGTTTCCTATCTTTGAACTAGTACGTCCTCAGCAGTTGTTGTCTTTTCGCTGGCTTAATTCAATACGTTTCCTATCTTTGAACTAGTGCGTTCTCTGCGGCCGTTTTCATTTTGCAAGCTTGCTTCAATGCGTTTCCTATCTTTATACTAGTACGTCCTCAGCGGCCGTTGTTCTTTCGCAGGCTTTATTCAATGCGTTTCCTATCTTTCAACTAGTACGTCCTCAGCAGCCGTTGCCTCTTCGCAGGCTTTATTCAATGCGTTTCCTATCTTTGTACTAGTACGTTCTCAGCGGCCGTTCTCATCTCGCTGGTTCAATGCGTTTCCTATCTTTGAACTAATACGTTCACTGCGGCCGTTTTCATTTCGCAAGCTTGGTTCAATGCGTTTCCTATCTTTGAACTATTACGTCCTTAGCAGCCATTGTCATCTCGCAGGCTTGGTTCATTGCGTTTTTATCTTTGAACTAGTACGTCCTAAGCGGCCGTTGTCATCTCGCTGGCTTGGTTCAATGCGTTTCCTATCTTTGAACTAGTACGTTCCCAGCGGCCGTTTTCAATTCGCAAGCTTGGTTCAATGCGTTTCCTATCTTTAAACTATTACGTCCTCAGCGGCCGTTTTCATCTCGCTGGCTTGGTTCAATGCGTTTCCTATCTTTGAACTCGTACGTTCACTGCGGCCGTTTTCATTTTGCAAGCTTGGTTCAATGCGTTTCCTATATTTGAATTATTACGTCCTCAGCGGCCGTTGTCATCTCGCAGGCTTGGTTCAATGCGTTTCCTATCTTTGAACTAGTACGTCCTCAGCGGCCGTTGTCATCTCGCTGGCTTGATTCATTGCGTTTCCTATCTTAGAACTATTACGTCCTCAGCGGCCGTTGCCACTTCGCAGGCTTTATTCAATGCGTTTCCTATCTATAAACTATTACGTCCTCAGCGGCCGTTGTCATCTCGCTGGCTTGGTTCAATGCGTTTCCTATCTTTTATCTATTACGTCTTCAGCGGCCGTTTTCATTTCGCAAGCTTGGTTCAATGCGTTTCCTATCTTTGAACTAGTACGTTCTCAGCGGCCGTTGTTATCTCTCTGGCTTGGTTCAATGCGTTTCCTATCTTTGAACTAGTACGTCCTCAACGGTCCTTTGTCATTTCGCTGGGTTGGTTCAATGCGTTTCTATCTTTGTACTAGTACGTTCTCGGCGGCCGTTCTCATCTCATGGCTTACGGTTCCAATGCGTTTCCTATCTTGAACTAGCGTGCGGTCAGCGGCCGTTGTCATCTCGCTGGCTTGATTCAATGCGTTTCCTATCTTTGAACTAGTACGTCCTCAGCAGTTGTTGTCTTTTCGCTGGCTTAATTCAATGCGTTTCTTATATTTGAACTAGTACGTTCTCAACGGCCGTTGTCATCTCGCTGGCTTAATTCAATGCGTTTACTATCTTTGAACTAGTACGTCCTCAGCAGTCCTTGTCATTTCGCTGGGTTGGTTCAATGCGTTTCCTATGTTTGAACTATTACGTCCTCAGCGGTCGTTGTCATTTCGCTGGCTTGGTTCAATGCGTTTCCTATCTTTGATCTATTACGTCCTAAGCGGCCGTTTTCATTTCGCAAGTTTGGTTCAATGCGTTTCCTATCTTTGAACTAGTACGTTCTCAGCGGCCGTTCTCATCTCGCTGGCTTGGTTAAACGCGTTTCCTATCTCTGAACTAGTACGTCCTCAGCAGTCCTTGTCATTTCGCTGGGTTGGTTCAATGCGTTTCCTATCTTTGAACTAGTACGTTCTCAGCGGCCGTTGTTATCTCTCTGGCTTGGTTCAATGCGTTTCCTATTTTTGAACTAGTACGTTCTCAGCGGCCGTTTTCATTTCGCAAGCTTGGTTCAATATGTTTCCTATCTTTGAACTAGTACGTTCTCAGCGGCCGTTGTCATCTCGCTGGCTTATTTCAATGCGTTTCCTATCTTTGAACTATTTCGTCCTCAGCGGCAGTTTTCATTTCGCAAGCTTGGTTCAATGCGTTTCCTATCTTTGAACTAGTACGTTCTCAGCAGCCGTTGTCATTTGGCAGGTTTGGTTCAATGCGTTTCCTATCTTTGTACTAGTACGTTCTCGGCAGCCGTTGTCATCTCACTGGCTTGGTTCAATGCGTTTCCTATCTTTAAACTATTACGTCCTCAACGGCCGTTGCCACTTCGCAGGCTTTATTCAATGCGTTTCCTATCTTTGAACTAGTACGTCCTCAGCGGCCGTTTTCATTTCGCAAGCTTGGTTCAATGCGTTTCCTATCTTTGAACTATTACGTCCTCAGCGGCCGTTTTCATTTCGCAAGCTTGGTTCAATGCGTTTCCTGTCTTTGAACTAGTACGTCCCCAGCGGCCGTTGCCACTTCGCAGGCTTTATTCAATGCGTTTCCTATCTTTGAACTAGTACGTCCTCAGCAGTCCTTGTTATTTCGCTGGGTTGGTTCAATGCGTTTCCTATCTTTGTACTAGTACGTTCTCAGCGGCCGTTCTCATCTCGCTGGCTTGGTTCAATGCGTTTCCTATTTTTGAACTAGTACGTTCTCAGCAGCCGTTTTCATTTCGCAAGCTTGGTTCAATATGTTTCTTATCTTTGAACTATTACGTCCTCAGCGGCCGTTGTCATCTCGCTGGCTTAGTTCATTGCGTTTCCTATCTTTGAACTAATACGTTGTCAGCGGCCGTTTTCATCTCGCAACCTTGGTTCAATGCGTTTCCTATGTTTGAAATATTACGTCCTCAGCGGTCGTTGTCATCTCGCTAACTTGGTTCAATGCGTTTTTTATCTTTGATCTATTACGTCCTAAGCGGCCGTTTTCATTTCGCAAGTTTGGTTCAATGCGTTTCCTATCTTTGAACTAGTACGTTCTCAGCGGCCGTTGTTATCTCTCTGGCTTGGTTCAATGCGTTTCCTATCTTTGAACTAGTACTTCCTCAGCAGTTGTTGTCATCTCGCAGGCTTGGTTCATTGCGTTTCTTATCTTTGAACTATTACGTCCTCAGCGGCCGTTTTCATTTCGCACGTTTGGTTCAATGCGTTTCCTATCTTTGAACTAGTACGTCCTCAGCGGCCGTTTTCATTTCGCTGGGTTGGTTCAATGCGTTTCCTATCTTTGTACTAGTACGTTCTCAGCGGCCGTTTTCATTTCGCAAGTTTGGTTCAATGCTTTTCCTATCTTTGAACTAGTACTTCCTCAGCAGTTGTTGTCATCTCGCAAGCTTGGTTCATTGCGTTTCTTATCTTTGAACTATTACGTCTTCAGCGGCCGTTTTCATTTCGCACGTTTGGTTCAATGCGTTTCCTATCTTTGAACTATTACGTCCTCAGCGGCCGTTTTCATTTCGCATGCTTGGTTCAATGCGTTTCCTATCTTTGAACTAGTACGTCCTCCGCAGTCCATGTCATTTCGCTGGGTTGGTTCAATGCGTTTCCTATCTTTGTACTAGTACGTTCTCAGCGGCCGTTCTCATCTCGCTGGCTTGGTTCAATGCATTTCCTATTTTTGAATTAGTACGTTCTCAACGGCCGTTTTCATTTCGCAAGCTTGGTTCAATATGTTTCTTATCTTTGAACTATTACGTCCTCAGCGGCCGTTGTCATCTCGCTGGCTTAGTTCATTGCGTTTCCTATCTTTGAACTATTACGTCCTCAGCGGCCGTTTTCATTTCGCAGGCTTGGTTCAATGCGTTTCCTATCTCTGTACTAGTACGTCCTCAGCGGCCATTTCCATTTCGCACGTTTGGTTCAATGCGTTTCCTATCTTTGTACTAGTACGTCCTCAGCGGCCGTTTTCATTTCGCAAGCTTGGTTCAATGCGTTTCCTATCTTTGAACTATTACGTCCTCAGCGGCCGTTGTCATCTCGTTGGCTTAGTTCATTGCGTCTCCTATCTTTGAACTATTACGTCCTCAGCGGCCGTTTTCATTTCGCAGGCTTGGTTCAATGCGTTTCCTATCTCTGAACTAGTACGTCCTCAGAAGTCCTTGTCATTTCGCTGGGTTGGTTCAATGCGTTTTCTATCTTTGAACTAGTACGTTCTCAGCGGCCGTTGTTATCTCTCTGGCTTGGTTCAATGCGTTTCCTATTTTTGAACTAGTACGTTCTCAGCGGCCTTTTTCATTTCGCAAGCTTGGTTCAATGCGTTTCCTATCTTTATACTAGTACGACCTCAGCGGCCGTTGCCATTTCGCAGGCATTATTCAATGCGTTTCCTATCTTTCAATTAGTACGTCCTCAGCCGCCGTTGCCACTTCGCAGGCTTTATTCAATGCGTTTCCTATCTTTGAACTAGTACGTTCTCAGCGGCCGTTCTCATCTCGCTGGCTTGGTTCAATGCGTTTCCTATCTTTGATCTATTACGTCCTCAGCGGCCGTTTTCATTTCGCAAGCTTGGTTCAATGCGTTTCCTATCTTTGAACTAGTACGTTCTCAGCGGCCGTTGTTATCTCTCTGGCTTGGTTCAATGCGTTTCCTATCTTTGAACTAGTACGTCCCCAGCGGCCGTTGCCACTTCGCAGGTTTTATTCAATGCGTTTCCTATCTTTGAACTAGTACGTCCTCAGCAGTCCTTGTTATTTCGCTGGGTTGGTTCAATGCGTTTCCTATCTTTGTACTAGTACGTTCTCAGCGGCCGTTCTCATCTCGCTGGCTTGGTTCAATGCGTTTCCTATTTTTGAACTAGTACGTTCTCAGCGGCCGTTTTCATTTCGCAAGCTTGGTTCAATATGTTTCTTATCTTTGAACTATTACGTCCTCAGCGGCCGTTGTCATCTCGCTGGCTTAGTTCATTGCGTTTCCTATCTTCGAACTAATACGTTGTCAGCGGCCGTTTTCATCTCGCAAGCTTGGTTCAATGCGTTTCCTATGTTTGAACTATTACGTCCTCAGCGGTCGTTGTCATCTCGCTGGCTTGGTTCAATGCGTTTCCTATCTTTGATCTATTACGTCCTAAGCGGCCGTTTTCATTTCGCAAGTTTGGTTCAATGCGTTTCCTATCTTTGAACTAGTACGTTCTCAGCGGCCGTTGTTATCTCTCTGGCTTGGTTCAATGCGTTTCCTATCTTTGAACTAGTACTTCCTCAGCAGTTGTTGTCATCTCGCAGGCTTGGTTCATTGCGTTTCTTATCTTTGAACTATTACGTCCTCAGCGGCCGTTTTCATTTCGCAAACTTGGTTCAATGCGTTTCCTATCTTTGAACTAGTACGTCCTCAGCAGTCCTTGTCATTTCGCTGGGTTGGTTCAATGCGTTTCCTATCTTTGTACTAGAACGTTCTCAGCGGCCGTTTTCATTTCGCAAGTTTGGTTCAATGCGTTTCCTATCTTTGAACTAGTACGTTCTCAGCGGCCGTTTTCATTTCGCAAGCTTGGTTCAATGCGTTTCCTATCTTTGAACTATTACGTCTTCAGCGGCCGTTGTCATCTCGCTGGTTTGGTTCAATGCGTTTCCTATCTTTGAACTAGTACGTCCTCAGCGGCCGTTATCATCTCGCTAGCTTGGTTCAATGCGTTTCCTATATTTGAACTATTACGTCCTCAGCGGCCGTTGCCACTTCGCAGGCTTGGTTCAATGCGTTTCCTATTTTTGAACTAGTTCGTTCTCAGCGGCCGTTGTCATCTCGCTGGCTTGGTTCAATGCGTTTCCTATCTTTGAACTAGTACGTTCTCAGCGGCCATTTTCATTTCGCAAGCTTAGTTCAATGCGTTTCCTATCTTTGAACTATTACGTCCTCAGCGGCCGTTGTCATCTCGCTGTCTTGGTTCAATGCGTTTCCTATCTTTGAACTAGTACGTTGTCAGCGGCCGTTTTCATTTCGCAAGCTTGGTTCAATGCGTTTCCTATCTTTGAACTAGTACGTCCTCAGCAGTCCTTGTCATTTCGCTGGGTTGGTTCAATGCGTTTCCTATCTTTATACTAGTACGTTCTCAGCGGCCGTTCTCATCTCGCTGGCTTGGTTCAATGCGTTTCCTATCTTTGAACTAGTACGTTGTCAGCGGCCGTTTTCATTTCGCAAGCTTAGTTCAATGCGTTTCCTATCTTTGAACTATTACGTCCTCAGCGGTCGTTGTCATCTCGCTGGCTTGGTTCAATGCGTTTCCTATCTTTGAGCTATTACGTCCTCAGCGGCCGTTTTCATTTCGCAAGCTTGGTTCAATGCGTTTCCTATCTTTGAACTAGTACGTTCTCAGCGGCCGTTGTTATCATTCTGGCTTGGTTCAATGCGTTTCCTATCTTTGAACTATTACGTCCTCAGCGGCCGTTGTCATCTCGCTGGCTTAGTTCATTGCGTTTCCTATCTTTGAACTAATACGTTGTCAGCGGCCGTTTTCATCTCGCAAGCTTGGTTCAATGCGTTTCCTATGTTTGAAATATTACGTCCTCTGCGGTCGTTGTCATCTCGCTGGCTTGGTTCAATGCGTTTCCTATCTTTGATCTATTACGTCCTAAGCGGCCGTTTTCATTTCGCAAGTTTGGTTCAATGCGTTTCCTATCTTTGAACTAGTACGTTCTCAGCGGCCGTTGTTATCTCTCTGGCTTGGTTCAATGCGTTTCCTATCTTTGAACTAGTACTTCCTCAGCAGTTGTTGTCATCTCGCAGGCTTGGTTCATTGCGTTTCTTATCTTTGAACTATTTCGTCCTCAGCGGTCGTTTTCATTTCGCACGTTTGGTTCAATGCGTTTCCTATCTTTGAACTAGTACGTCCTCAGCGGCCGTTTTCATTTCGCAAGCTTGGTTCAATGCGTTTCCTATCTTTGAACTAGTACGTCCTCAGCGGCCGTTTTCATCTCGCTGGCTTGGTTCAATGCGTTTCCTATCTTTGAACTAGTACGTCCTCAGCAGTCCTTGTCATTTCGCTGGGTTGGTTCAATGCGTTTCCTATCTTTGTACTAGTACGTTCTCAGCGGCCGTTTTCATTTCGCAAGTTTGGTTCAATGCGTTTCCTATCATTGAACTAGTACTTCCTCAGCAGTTGTTGTCATCTGGCAAGCTTGGTTCATTGCGTTTCTTATCTTTGAACTATTACGTCCTCAGCGGCCGTTTTCATTTCGCACGTTTGGTTCAATGCGTTTCTTATCTTTGAACTATTACGTCCTCAGCGGCCGTTTTCATTTCGCATGCTTGGTTCAATGCGTTTCCTATCTTTGAACTAGTACGTCCTCCGCAGTTCTTGTCATTTCGCTGGGTTGGTTCAATGCGTTTCCTATCTTTGTACTAGTACGTTCTCAGCGGCCGTTCTCATCTCCCTGGCTTGGTTCAATGCGTTTCCTATTTTTGAACTAGTACGTTCTCAGCAGCCGTTTTCATTTCGCAAGCTTGGTTCAATATGTTTCTTATCTTTGAACTATTACGTCCTCAGCGGCCGTTGTCATCTCGCTGGCTTAGTTCATTGCGTTTCCTATCTTTGAACTATTACGTCCTCAGCGGCCGTTTTCATTTCGCAGGCTTAATTCAATGCGTTTCCTATCTCTGAACTAGTACGTCCTCAGCAGTCCTTGTCATTTCGCTGGGTTGGTTCAATGCGTTTCCTATCTTTGTACTAGTACGTTCTCAGCGGCCGTTCTCATCTCGCTGGCTTGGTTCAATGCGTTTCCTATCTTTGAACTAGTACGTTCTCAGCGGCCGTTTTCATTTCGCAAGCTTGGTTCACTGCGGTTTCTGTATCTTTGAACTATTACGTCCTCAGCGGCTGCTTTATTTCGCAAGCTTGGTTCACTGCGTTTCCTATCTTTTTGAACTAGTACGTCCTCAGCAGTCCTTGTCATTTCGCTGGGTTGGTTCAATGCGTTTCCTATCTTTGTACTAGTACGTTCTCAGCGGCCGTTTTCATTTCGCAAGTTTGGTTCAATGCGTTTCCTATCCATGAACTAGTACTTCCTCAGCAGTTGTTGTCATCTCGCAAGCTTGGTTCATTGCGTTTCTTATCTTTGAACTATTACGTCCTCAGCGGCCGTTTTCATTTCGCACGTTTGGTTCAATGCGTTTCCTATCTTTGAACTATTACGTCCTCAGCGGCCGTTTTCATTTCGCATGCTTGGTTCAATGCGTTTTTTATCTTTGAACTAGTACGTCCTCCGCAGTTTTTGTCATTTCGCTGGGTTGGTTCAATGAGTTTCCTATCTTTGTACTAGTACGTTCTCAGCGGCCGTTCTCATCTCGCTGGCTTGGTTCAATGCGTTTCCTATTTTTGAACTAGTACGTTCTCAGCGGCCGTTTTCATTTCGCAAGCTTGGTTCAATATGTTTCTTATCTTTGAACTATTACGTCCTCAGCGGCCGTTGTCATCTCGCTGGCTTAGTTCATTGCGTTTTCTATCTTTGAACTATTACGTCCTCAGCGGCCGTTTTCATTTCGCAGGCTTGGTTCAATGCGTTTCCTATCTCTGAACTAGTACGTCCTCAGCAGTCCTTGTCATTTCGCTGGGTTGGTTCAATGCGTTTCCTATCTTTGTACTAGTACGTTCTCAGCGGCCGTTCTCATCTCGCTGGCTTGGTTCAATGCGTTTCCTATTGTAGGATATTGCAATAAATCGAGATGGAATTGTCGATAATAGTGAATATATTTAAACAGTCCTACTTTACAATTTATATTAACGGGTCAGGCAAACGGATCGCGAAGGCCTGCGCGTACAAGTTATTTCGTTGCGCGTTACAGAAGACGTCTTGTCTCTTCGAAGTGTCGCGACCTTTTGTCCTCGCGATCGGTCTCTTGTCTTCGGATTCACTGCCTTCATCCATGTCGCGCGTGGCTTGTCCAAATAAATATGTTTACGCGAATCGAATATTCGCAAGTCGAATATTTGTACGACCGTTATATCCCTACACTCGGCCGTCCTGCAAAAGCATTCGACCTCGAATGCTCATTATTTTCTTTCTTCTCGATAATTTCATCATCCTCGAAAATTTCGTCCTGATTATCATCCTCCAGCCAAGGTTTCATGTAATCAGCCGCCGATGATGTCTGCAGTGGCCCCTCATGTTCTCCGATCTTACGTAAAATGTATCGATGGTTACGCAAAACTTTAATTACTTCATATGGTCCGAGATATTTACCAGAAAACTTAAGACCTGGCCCCTGCTGCACACGTTTAATAGCGACCACGTCCCTTACGCTATATCGAATAGGTTCTTTCCTATTTTTATTATATCCTACTTTATTCTCCCGCTGAATTTTCGCGATATTTTCTTTGGCCTGCTGTCGCAACTCGTCTCGTTCATCGTCAAATAAAACGACAAATTCTTTTTCAAGGATTTCTTTAATATGTGGGTCATCGCGGACTCGAGGGTACACACCCAGCAAAACGCGGAAAGGTGTCATTCCAATACTTCTATGAGAAGTTGTATTTAGGCACAACTGAGCAGCGTTTAAGTGCTTGTACCATTCGTAAGGCTTCGGTGCTGACAGTTTCGTCAACAATGGTATCAAAGTGCGATTTAGACGCTCGATTTGACCATTTGCTCTTGGGATCCCCGTTGTAATTAATTGGTGTTCAATGCCTTCCGAGTCACAATATTCCTTAAATTCTCGAGACGTAAACGCGGACCCTCTATCGGAAACAATTCTTCGCGGATTACCGAAAATGAAAGATTGTTTTTTCAATTGACTGATTACCTCGGCCGCGCTTGTGGATTTCGTCGCATACAACCACACAAATTTCGAAAACGCATCTACAACAGCGAAAACATGTACATAGCTTTTTCTAGTCGACGGCAACGGGCCCAAATGATCGACATGGAAAGTATCCAGCGGCACGCTTCCCTTTTCGATCGGATTTAGGAAGCATTCCCGCTTTCCGCGCTTTCGCTCGGCCAGGATACACGCCACGCAGTTCCGTACGATTCTTTCGATTTTAGGGCGCATATTGGGGATCCAGTAATCTTTCTTAATTAAAGCCTCCACTTTATCGATTCCAAAATGTCCCTGTTCGTGGGCCCTTCTTATGATTTGTGCCCGCATCGCTTTCGGAACAACGACCCGAATATCGTCATTTATTTCTTTATATAAGATTCCGCCTCGAATTAAATAATCGTTTACTTGTCCCTGTTCAGTCGCTTTGATAAGCTTCGACAACTCATCGTCCTCTCTCTGTGCCTTTTTTAATCGCACCGTTAATCCCTGCTCGCATTCATTTACCGTAAGACAAGCTGGTAGGGGATTTCGGCTGAGAGCGTCAACGTGTGCCATGTTCTTACCCGGTCGGTGCTCTAAGATATAATCGAACTCTTCTAATAATAACGCCCATCTAGCGACTCTTACGCATAAATCCTTCTTCGTCATGGTTAACGTGAACGCTCTACAGTCCGTTACAATTTTAAATGATGCCCCCAGCAGATAAACACGAAATCGTCTAAGAGCTTTAATTATTGCAAGGACTTCGAGTTCGTAGCTCGAGTATTTTTCTTCCGCCGGCGTCGTTTTGCCGCTCGCATAGTAAACCGGATGCAATCGCTGGTCTTCCCCATTTCTTTGAAAGAGAATCGCTCCGTATCCGTATTTCGACGCATCTGTATGTAGTTCGGTCTCCGCGCCGACGCGATATAGATTCAAAACCGGCTGTTCGCTAAGTACGATCTTTAATTGATTAAACGCATCTCTTTCCGCTACTCCAAACTGCCTGACATTCCGCGGCTCCGGAAAACACATGACGGACTTCGTTTTTTGCTCTGACGGCCGAATGGTACCGTTCTCAATAATATGCCCTAAAAACTCAACCTTCTTCTGCAGAAAACTACATTTTTTCCAATTAATTATCAGTCCGGCTTGACTCGCCGTTGTCAACACAATCTTAAGATTTCTCAACCCGTTTTCCTCATCTTCCGAAAGTACGATTAGATCATCCATATATGCCAACACAATTTTATTCCTAATTAAATCCTTGAATACCGCATTAACGAACCTCTGAAAGACCGATGGCGAATTACAAAGACCAAACGGTACGCGTAAAAATTCATATTGACCGTCAGGGACGACAAATGACGTATATTTTATACTTGTTTTACTCATACGCACATGGAAAAATCCGTTTTTTAAGTCAAGTGTACTAAAAAATTTCGAGCTCTGCAACTGATCAAGTTGGTCTTCGATTAATGGGAGTGGGTATCTATCTTTTATTATTTTTTTATTAAGTAACCTATAGTCTACGCAGAGTCTATGAGAACCGTCTTTCTTCTTAACAAGTACGACGGGACTTGCAAAATCAGATATGGAAGGTCGTATTATGCCCTGCTTTTTCCATTCATCTATCTGCGCGTTAACAATATTCTTTTCCGCCTGCGATAATCGTCTCGCTCTCTGATACACTGGTTCATCGTCCCTCAAAATAATCGTCATCTCAATGTCGGTATCAGTAACTTTATTCGGTTTATAATTCTCTATTAATTTTGTGACGGCCTGTCTGTGCTCGCTCTGCACGTGTGGTATATCTATTTTGTTCGTTTCGCATGTCTCCTCTACATTGATTTGAAATATACTCGGCAATTCTTCGGTTATCGATTCTATCGGACTAATCGTTATTGCGCCCCGCTTAACGTTTATTTCTACTGTATCCAGGAAATCGGTGCCAATTAACAGTTTTTGCCGCGATACCGAATTCGAGACAACTCGTATAAGAATTGGATAGGCATGTCCGTCAATTACAACACGCGTCTGAAACTGTCCCAACGCAGTTATCTCGCAGGATCCGATACCTAAAAATCGAGTTTCACTCACCTGAAAACAAGGCGAGCCGATCCTAACATATTCGTCCGCACGCATTAGCGAGATATCGCTGCCCGTATCGATAAGCGCCTCGATTTTCACGCCGTCTATTGTAACGTCCTTTGTATATTTTCTACGTGAAGAATGCTCCACGACGCAGGAGTTCTTCAATGTATCGCTCTTTTTCGGACATTCCGCTGATATGTGTCCAAATTCGCTACAATTAAAACATTTAGTACCAAGGCTCTTCGACGGACAATCGGCTCTAACATGATCGCGCATACCGCAATTATAGCAACGTTTAATGTCCGATGTTCCTTTCTTCCCGCTGTTGTTATTATTTTCCTTCTCGCTCCGATTTGCCTTGCCATCTCGCTCGTTCACCGTCGGCTTTCCGTTTCGTCTGTCCGGTCGATTCGAAGTCGCATGTTGATCTCGCAATGTCACCGCTTCGAACGCCTCCAATAACGGCTCTAATGTTTTAAAACGTTGAATCTGTGCTTGATTACGCAACACATTATCCGGTATACCGTCTATGACTTGCTCTATCATTTCATCATCCTTGATTGGAACACGATTACCCATGATCACCTTTTCATGGACATACTCGCGAAACGTTTCGTCTTTTCTCCAAAGGCGCGCCTCGAATTTTTTCCGGATCGACAATCTACTCTGCCGGTTGCCGAACATCGTTTCCAACTCCGAGACAAGAGCATCGAAAGTCATACTAATAAATTCAGGCTTTGAATGGAACCACTCGAGAGCCTTTTTCTTAAGTCTCACTCCAATTAGGATCTTCATATATTCGTCGCCCAATTGATACGTCATTCTTAAGAGTTGTACTTGCCGCTGCCACGTATCGAAAGTGCCGGGACTACCATCGAAATCCGCCAACAGATCCGCAACCGCCGTCAGATTCAATCGCGGATGCGACGTTGCGGGCACACTTCCGCCGATCGCGATCGTTTCCTCCCGCCGTTCACGATCCCCAAGACCATCTCGACACCCGCGCAACAAAGCAATCTCGCGACGGGCAAGCTCAAGCTCACGTTCCGCGATCTCTTTTTCGCGTCTATGAATCTCGATCTCTCGTTGATACGCAAATCTTTCGCGATCATCCTCACCAGAACTGTCGCCGACGGCACGAGTACCGTCCGTCCGTTCGTTCATCCATTCGCCCGACGGGTCCACCTCCGTCAAACGAGCGATAAGCTCGGCCTTTGTCCCAACGCTAGACAACCCGCGAGCCCTCGTAAACGCCTTGAGTTGCACCACGCTGAAAGCGAAAGGATCCATGGCCACCACCGTAGGAGCACACACGTCGTCCGTCTGCATGTGCAACAATCGTCACCACCGTCCCGCCAATGCACACACAATTGTGATCAACTTCGTCCACACAGTACAGTTCGTCGATACACGTCTCGTAATTTTTCGTACTTTAAAACGTGTCACGATTTCTACGATCGTCCTCGTCCGTTTCGGAATATCGTCTATAAGTCTCTCTTTTCTTCTCACTTGCCACACGATCCGCGCCAAAGCCCGAGACGAGCCCCCAAATGTAGGATATTGGAATAAATCGAGATGGAATTGTCGATAATAGTGAATATATTTAAACAGTCCTACTTTACAATTTATATTAACGGGTCAGGCAAACGGATCGCGAAGGCCTGCGCGTACAAGTTATTTCGTTGCGCGTTTCAGAAGACGTCTTGTCTCTTCGAAGTGTCGCGACCTTCTGTCTTCGCGATCGGTCTCTTGTCTTCGGATTCACTGCCTTCATCCATGTCGCGCGTGGCTTGTCCAAATAAATATGTTTACGCGAATCGAATATTCGCAAGTCGAATATTTGTACGACCGTTATATCCCTACACTATCTTTGAACTATTACGTCCTCAGCGGTCGTTGTCATCTCGCTGGCTTGGTTCAATGCGTTTCCTATCTTTGAGCTATTACGTCCTCAGCGGCCGTTTTCATTTCGCAAGCTTGGTTTAATGCGTTTCCTATCTTTGAACTAGTACGTTCTCAGCGGCCGTTGTTATCATTCTGGCTTGGTTCAATGCGTTTCCTATCTTTGAACTATTACGTCCTCAGCGGCCGTTGTCATCTCGCTGGCTTGGTTCATTGCGTTTCCTATCTTTGAACTAATACGTTGTCAGCGGCCGTTTTCATCTCGCAAGCTTGGTTCAATGCGTTTCCTATGTTTGAAATATTACGTCCTCAGCGGTCGTTGTCATCTCGCTGGCTTGGTTCAATGCGTTTCCTATCTTTGATCTATTACGTCCTAAGCGGCCGTTTTCATTTCGCAAGTTTGGATCAATGCGTTTCCTATCTTTGAACTAGTACGTTCTCAGCGGCCGTTGTTGTCTCTCTGGCTTGGTTCAATGCGTTTCCTATCTTTGAACTAGTACTTCCTCAGCAGTTGTTGTCTTCTCGCAGGCTTGGTTCATTGCGTTTCATTGCGTTTCTTATCTTTGAACTATTACGTCCTCAGCGGCCGTTTTCATTTCGCACGTTTGGTTCAATGCGTTTCCTATCTTTGAACTATTACGTCCTCAGCGGCCGTTTTCATTTCGCATGCTTGGTTCAATGCGTTTCCTATCTTTGAACTAGTACGTCCTCCGCAGTTCTTGTCATTTCGCTGGGTTGGTTCAATGCGTTTCCTATCTTTGTACTAGTACGTTCTCAGCGGCCGTTCTCATCTCCCTGGCTTGGTTCAATGCGTTTCCTATTTTTGAACTAGTACGTTCTCAGCAGCCGTTTTCATTTCGCAAGCTTGGTTCAATATGTTTCTTATCTTTGAACTATTACGTCCTCAGCGGCCGTTGTCATCTCGCTGGCTTAGTTCATTGCGTTTCCTATCTTTGAACTAATACGTTGTCAGCGGCCGTTTTCATCTCGCAAGCTTGGTTCAATGCGTTTCCTATGTTTGAAATATTACGTCCTCAGCGGTCGTTGTCATCTCGCTGGCTTGGTTCAATGCGTTTCCTATCTTTGATCTATTACGTCCTAAGCGGCCGTTTTCATTTCGCAAGTTTGGTTCAATGCGTTTCCTATCTTTGAACTAGTACGTTCTCAGCGGCCGTTGTTATCTCTCTGGCTTGGTTCAATGCGTTTCCTATCTTTGAACTAGTACTTCCTCAGCAGTTGTTGTCATCTCGCAGGCTTGGTTCATTGCGTTTCTTATCTTTGAACTATTACGTCCTCAGCGGCCGTTTTCATTTCGCAAACTTGGTTCAATGCGTTTCCTATCTTTGAACTAGTACGTCCTCAGCGGCCGTTTTCATTTCGCAAGCTTGGTTCAATGCGTTTCCTATCTTTGAACTATTACGTCCTCAGCGGCCGTTTTCATTTCGCAAGCTTGGTTCAATGTGTTTCCTATCTTTGAACTAGTACGTCCTCAGCAGTCCTTGTCATTTCGCTGGGTTGGTTCAATGCGTTTCCTATCTTTGTACTAGTACGTTCTCAGCGGCCGTTTTCATTTCGCAAGTTTGGTTCAATGCGTTTCCTATCTTTGAACTAGTACTTCCTCAGCAGTTGTTGTCATCTCGCAAGCTTGGTTCATTGCGTTTCTTATCTTTAAACTATTACGTCCTCAGCGGCCGTTTTCATTTCGCACGTTTGGTTCAATGCGTTTCCTATCTTTGAACTATTACGTCCTCAGCGGCCGTTTTCATTTCGCATGCTTGGTTCAATGCGTTTCCTATCTTTGAACTAGTACGTCCTCCGCAGTTCTTGTCATTTCGCTGGGTTGGTTCAATGCGTTTCCTATCTTTGTACTAGTACGTTCTCAGCGGCCGTTCTCATCTCCCTGGCTTGGTTCAATGCGTTTCCTATTTTTGAACTAGTACGTTCTCAGCAGCCGTTTTCATTTCGCAAGCTTGGTTCAATATGTTTCTTATCTTTGAACTATTACGTCCTCAGCGGCCGTTGTCATCTCGCTGGCTTAGTTCATTGCGTTTCCTATCTTTGAACTATTACGTCCTCAGCGGCCGTTGTCATTTCGCAGGCTTGGTTCAATGCGTTTCCTATCTTTGAACTAGTACGTTCTCAGCGGCCGTTGTCATTTCGCTGGCTTGGTTCAATGCGTTTCCTATCTTTGAACTAGTACGTCCTAAGCGGCCGTTTTCATTTTGCAAACTTGGTTCAATGCGTTTCCTATCTTTGAACTAGTACGTTCTCAGCGGCCGTTGTCATCTCGCTGGCTTGGTTCAATGCGTTTCCTATCTTTGAACTAGTACGTTCTCAGCGGCCGTTGTCATTTCGCTGGCTTGGTTCTATGCGTTTCCTATCTTTGAATTAGTACGTCTTGAGCGGCCGTTGTCATCTCGCAGGCTTGGTTCAATGCGTTTCCTATCTCTGAACTAGTACGTCCTCAGAAGTCCTTGTCATTTCGCTGGGTTGGTTCAATGCGTTTCCTATCTTTGAACTAGTACGTTCTCAGCGGCCGTTGTTATCTCTCTGGCTTGGTTCAATGCGTTTCCTATCTTTGAACTAGTACGTTCTCAGCGGCCGTTGTTATCTCTCTGGCTTGGTTCAATGCGTTTCCTATTTTTGAACTAGTACGTTCTCAGCGGCCGTTGCCACTTCGCAGGCTTTATTCAATGCGTTTCCTATCTTTGTACTAGTACGTCCTCTGCGGCCGTTTTCATTTCGCAAGCTTGGTTCAATGCGTTTCCTATCTTTGAACTATTACGTCCTCAGCGGCCGTTGTCATCTCCCTGGCTTAGTTCATTGCGTTTCCTATCCTTGAACTATTACGTCCTCAGCGGCCGTTTTCATTTCGCAAGCTTGGTTCAATGCGTTTCCTATCTTTGAACTAGTACGTCCTCAGCAGTCCTTGTCATTTCGCTGGGTTGGTTCAATGCGTTTCCTATCTTTGTACTAGTACGTCCTCAGCGGCCGTTCTCATCTCGCTGGCTTGGTTCAATGCGTTTCCTATCTTTGATCTATTACGTCCTAAGCGGTCGTTTTCATTTCGCAAGTTTGGTTCAATGCGTTTCCTATCTTTGAACTAGTACGTTCTCAGCGGCCGTTGTTATCTCTCTGGCTTGGTTCAATGCGTTTCCTATCTTTGAACTAGTACTTCCTCAGCAGTTGTTGTCATCTCGCAGGCTTGGTTCATTGCGTTTCTTATCTTTGAACTATTTCGTCCTCAGCGGTCGTTTTCATTTCGCACGTTTGGTTCAATGCGTTTCCTATCTTTGAACTAGTACGTCCTCAGCGGCCGTTTTCATTTCGCAAGCTTGGTTCAATGCGTTTCCTATCTTTGAACTATTACGTCCTCAGCGGCCGTTTTCATTTTGCAAGCTTGGTTCAATGCGTTTCCTATCTTTGAACTAGTACGTCCTCAGCAGTCCTTGTCATTTCGCTGGGTTGGTTCAATGCGTTTCCTATCTTTGTACTAGTACGTTCTCAGCGGCCGTTTTCAATTCGCAAGTTTGGTTCAATGCGTTTCCTATCTTTGAACTAGTACTTCCTCAGCAGTTGTTGTCATCTCGCAAGCTTGGTTCATTGCGTTTCTTATCTTTGAACTATCACGTCCTCAGCGGCCGTTTTCATTTCGCACGTTTGGTTCAATGCGTTTCCTATCTTTGAACTATTACGTCCTCAGCGGCCGTTTTCATTTCGCATGCTTGGTTCAATGCGTTTCCTATCTTTGAACTAGTACGTCCTCCGCAGTCCTTGTCATTTCGCTGGGTTGGTTCAATGCGTTTCCTATCTTTGTACTAGTACGTTCTCAGCGGCCGTTGTTATCTCTCTGGCTTGGTTCAATGCGTTTCCTATTTTTGAACTAGTACGTTCTCAGCGGCCGTTTTCATTTTGCACGTTTGGTTCAATTCGTTTCCTATCTTTGAACTAGTACGTCCTCAGCGGCCGTTTTCATTTCGCAAGCTTGGTTCAATGCGTTTCCTATCTTTGTACTAGTACGTTCTCAGCGGCCGTTCTCATCTCGCTGGTTTGGTTCAATGCGTTTCCTATTTTTGAACTAGTACGTTCTCAGCGGCCGTTGTTATCTCTCTGGCTTAATTCAATGCGTTTCTTATCTTTGAACTGGTACGTCCTTAGCGGCCGTTGCCACTTCGCAGGCTTTATTCAATGCGTTTCCTATCTTTGAACTAGTGCGTTCTCAGCGGCCGTTTTCATTTCGCAAGCTTGGTTCAATGCGTTTCCTATCTTTATACTAGTACGTCCTCAGCGGCCGTTGTTTTTTCGCAGGCCTTATTTAATGCGTTTCCTATCTTTCAACTAGTACGTCCTCAGCGGCCGTTGCCACTTTTCAGGCTTTATTCAATGCGTTTCCTATTTTTGAACTAGTACGTCTTTAGCAGCCGTTGTCATTTCGCTGGGTTGGTTCAATACGTTTCCTATCTTTGAACTAGTACGTTCTCTGCGGCCGTTCTCATCTCGCTGGTTTGGTTCATTGCGTTTCTTATCTTTGAACTATTACGTCCTCAGCGGCCGTTTTCATTTCGCAAGCTTGGTTAAATGCGTTTCCTATCTTTGAACTATTACGTCCTCAGCGGCCGTTTTCATTTCGCTGGGTTGGTTCAAAACGTTTCCTATCTTTGAACTAGTACGTTCTCTGCGGCTGTTCTCATCTCGCTGGTTTGGTTCATTGCGTTTCTTATCTTTGAACTATTACGTCCTCAGCGGCCGTTTTCATTTCGCAAGCTTGGTTCAATGCGTTTCCTATCTTTGAACTATTACGTCCTCAGCGACCGTTTTCATTTCGCAAGCTTGGTTCAATGCGTTTCCTATCTTTGAACTAGTACGTTCTCAGCGGCCGTTGTCATCTCGCTGGCTTGGTTCAATGCGTTTCCTATCTTTGAACTATTACGTCCTCAGCGGCCGTTTTCATTTCGCAAGTTTGGTTCAATGCGTTTCCTATCTTTGAACTAGTACGTCTCAGCGGCCGTTGTCATCTCGCTGGCTTGGTTCAATGCGTTTCCTATCTTTGAACTAGTACGATCTTAGCGGCCGTTTTCATTTCGCAAGTTTGGTTCAATGCGTTTCCTATCTTTGAACTAGTACGTTCTCAGCGGCCGTTGTCATTTCGCTGGCTTGGTTCAATGCGTTTCCTATCTTTGAACTAGTACGTCCTAAGCGGCCGTTTTCATTTTGCAAGCTTGGTTCAATGCGTTTCCTATCTTTGAACTAGCACGTCCTCAGCAGTCCTTGTCATTTCGTTGGTTCAATGCGTTTCATTCTTTGTACTAGTACGTTCTCAGCGGCCGTTTTCAATTCGCAAGTTTGGTTCAATGCGTTTCCCTATCTTTGAAACTATACTCTCAGCAGTTGTTGTCATCTCTGCAAGCTTGTCTATTGCGTTTCTTATCTTTGAACCGTCCACGTCCTCAGCGGCCGTTTTCATTTCGCACGCGTTTGGTCTGTCGTTTCCTATCTTTGAACTATTACGTCCTCAGCGGCCGTTTTCATTTCTGCATGCTTGGTTCAATGCGTTTCCTATCTTTGAACTAGTACGTCCTCCGCAGTCCTTGTCATTTCGCTGGGTTGGTTCAATGCGTTTCCTATCTTTGTACTAGTACGTTCTCAGCGGCCGTTGTTATCTCTCTGGCTTGGTTCAATGCGTTTCCTATTTTTGAACTAGTACGTTCTCAGCGGCCGTTTTCATTTTGCACGTTTGGTTCAATTCGTTTCCTATCTTTGAACTAGTACGTCCTCAGCGGCCGTTTTCATTTCGCAAGCTTGGTTCAATGCGTTTCCTATCTTTGTACTAGTACGTTCTCAGCGGCCGTTCTCATCTCGCTGGTTTGGTTCAATGCGTTTCCTATTTTTGAACTAGTACGTTCTCAGCGGCCGTTGTTATCTCTCTGGCTTAATTCAATGCGTTTCCTATCTTTGAACTGGTACGTCCTTAGCGGCCGTTGCCACTTCGCAGGCTTTATTCAATGCGTTTCCTATCTTTGAACTAGTGCGTTCTCAGCGGCCGTTTTCATTTCGCAAGCTTGGTTCAATGCGTTTCCTATCTTTATACTCATACGTCCTCAGCGGCCGTTGCTGTTTTTTCGCAGGCCTTATTTAATGCGTTTCCTATCTTCAACTAGTACGTCCTCAGCGGCCGTTGCCACTTTTCAGGCTTTATTCAATGCGTTTCCTATTTTTTGAACTAGTACGTCTTTAGCAGCCGTTGTCATTTCTGCTGGGTTGGTTCAATACGTTTCCTATCTTTGAACTAGTACGTTTCTCTGCGGCCGTTCTCATCTCGCTGGTTGGTTCATTGCGTTTCTTATCTTTGAACTATTACGTCCTCAGCGGCCGTTTTCATTTCGCAAGCTTGGTTCAATGCGTTTCCTATCTTTGAACTATTACGTCCTCAGCGGCCGTTTTCATTTCGCTGGGTTGGTTCAATACGTTTCCTATCTTTGAACTAGTACGTTCTCTGCGGCCGTTCTCATCTCGCTGGCTTGGTTCATTGCGTTTCTTATCTTTGAACTATTACGTCCTCAGCGGCCGTTTTCATTTCGCAAGCTTGGTTCAATGCGTTTCCTATCTTTGAACTATTACGTCCTCAGCGACCGTTTTCATTTCGCAAGCTTGGTTCAATGCGTTTCCTATCTTTGAACTAGTACGTTCTCAGCGGCCGTTGTCATCTCGCCGGCTTGGTTCAATGCGTTTCCAATCTTTGAACTATTACGTCCTCAGTGGCCGTTGTCATCTCGCAAGTTTGTTCAATGTTTCCTATCTTTGAACTAGTACGCGTTCTCAGCGGCCGTTGTTATCTCTCTGGCTTGTCTAATGCGTTTCCTTATCTTTGATCTATTACGTCCCATGGCCGTTTTCATTTCGCAAGTTTGGTTCAATGCGTTTCCTATCTTTGAACTAGTACGTCCTCCGCAGTCCTTTTTGTCATTTCGCTGGGTTGGTTCAATGCGTTTCCTATCTTTGTACTAGTACGTTCAGCGGCCGTTCCCCATCTCGCTGGCTTGGTTCAATGCGTTTCCTATTTTTGAACTAGTACGTTCTCATGGCCGTTTTCATTTCGCAGGCTTGGTTCAATGCGTTTCCTATCTTTGAACCATTACGTCCTCAGAAGTCCTTTGTCATTTCGTTGTTGGTTCAATGCGTTTCCTATCTTTGAACTAGTACGTTCTCAGCGGCCGTTCTCATCTCGCTGGCTTGGTTCAATGCGTTTCCTATCTTTGAACTAGTACGTTCTCAGCGGCCGTTGTTATCTCTCTGGCTTGGTTCAATGCGTTTCCTATTTTTGAACTAGTACGTTCTCAGCGGCCGTTGCCACTTCGCAGGCTTTATTCAATGCGTTTCCTATCTTTGTACTAGTACGTCCTCTGCGGCCGTTTTCATTTCGCAAGCTTGGTTCAATGCGTTTCCTATCTTTGAACTATTACGTCCTCAGCGGCCGTTGTCATCTCCCTGGCTTAGTTCATTGCGTTTCCTATCCTTGAACTATTACGTCCTCAGCGGCCGTTTTCATTTCCTGCAAGCTTGGTTCAATGCGTTTCCTATCTTTGAACTAGTACGTCCTCAGCAGTCCTTGTCATTTCGCTGGGTTGGTTCAATGCGTTTCCTATCTTTGTACTAGTACGTCCTCAGCGGCCGTTCTCATCTCGCTGGCTTGGTTCAATGCGTTTCCTATCTTTGATCTATTACGTCCTAAGCGGTCGTTTTCATTTCGCAAGCTTGGTTCAATGCGTTTCCTATCTTTGAACTAGTACGTTCTCAGCGGCCGTTGTTATCTCTCTGGCTTGGTTCAATGCGTTTCCTATCTCTGAACTAGTACGTCCTCAGAAGTCCTTGTCATTTCGCTGGGTTGGTTCAATATGTTTCTTATCTTTGAACTATTACGTTCTCAGCGGCCGTTTTCATTTCGCACGTTTGGTTCAATGCGTTTCCTATCTTTGAACTAGTACGTCCTCAGCGGTCGTTTTCATTTCGCAAGCTTGGTTCAATGCGTTTCCTATCTTTGAACTATTACGTCCTCAGCGACCGTTTTCATTTTGCAAGCTTGGTTCAATGCGTTTCCTATCTTTGAACTAGTACGTCCTCAGCAGTCCTTGTCATTTCGCTGGGTTGGTTCAATGCGTTTCCTATCTTTGTATTAGTACGTTCTCAGCGGCCGTTTTCATTTCGCAAGTTTGGTTCAATGCGTTTCCTATCTTTGAACTAGTACTTCCTCAGCAGTTGTTGTCATCTCGCAAGCTTGGTTCATTGCGTTTCTTATCTTTGAACTATCACGTCCTCAGCGGCCGTTTTCATTTCGCACGTTTGGTTCAATGCGTTTCCTATCTTTGAACTATTACGTCCTCAGCGGCCGTTTTCATTTCGCATGCTTGGTTCAATATGTTTCTTATCTTTGAACTATTACGTCCTCAGCGGCCGTTGTCATCTCGCTGGCTTAGTTCATTGCGTCTCCTATCTTTGAGCTATTACGTCCTCAGCGGCCGTTTTCATTTCGCAGGCTTGGTTCAATGCGTTTCCTATCTCTGAACTAGTACGTCCTCAGAAGTCCTTGTCATTTCGCTGGGTTGGTTCAATGCGTTTCCTATCTTTGAACTAGTACGTTCTCAGCGGCCGTTGTTATCTCTCTGGCTTGGTTCAATGCGTTTCCTATCTTTGAACTAGTACGTCCTCAGCAGTTGCTGTCTTCTCGCTGGCTTAATTCAATGCGTTTCCTATCTTTGAACTAGTGCGTTCTCAGCGGCCGTTTTCATTTCGCAAGCTTGGTTCAATGCGTTTCCTATCTTTGAACTATTACGTCCTCAGCGGCCGTTGCCACTTCGCAGGCTTTATTCAATGCGTTTCCTATCTTTGAACTAGTACGTCCTCAGCAGTTGCTGTCTTCTCGCTGGCTTAATTCAATGCGTTTCCTATATTTGAACTAGTGCGTTCTCAGCGGCCGTTTTCATTTCGCAAGCTTGGTTCAATGCGTTTCCTATCTTTATACTAGTACGTCCTCAGCGGCCGTTGTTTTTTCGCAGGCCTTATTCAATGCGTTTCCTATCTTTCAACTAGTACGTCCTCAGCGGCCGTTGCCACTTCGCAAACTTTATTCAATGCGTTTCCTATCTTTGAACTAGTACGTCCTTAGCAGCCGTTGTCATTTCGCTGGGTTGGTTCAATACGTTTTCTATCTTTGAACTAGTACGTTCTCTGCGGCCGTTCTCATCTCACTGGTTTGGTTCATTGCGTTTCTTATCTTTGAACTATTACGTCCTCAGCGGCCGTTTTCATTTCGCAAGCTTGGTTCAATGCGTTTCCTATCTTTGAACTATTACGTCCTCAGCGGCCGTTTTCATTTCGCTGGGTTGGTTCAATACGTTTCCTATCTTTGAACTAGTACGTTCTCTGCGGCCGTTCTCATCTCGCTGGTTTGGTTCATTGCTTTTCTTATCTTTGAACTATTACGTCCTCAGCGGCCGTTTTCATTTCGCAAGCTTGGTTCAATGCGTTTCCTATCTTTGAACTAGTACGTTCTCAGCGGCCGTTGTTATCTCTCTGGCTTGGTTCAATGCGTTTCCTATCTTTGATCTATTACGTCCTAAGCGGCCGTTTTCATTTCGCAAGTTTGGTTCAATGCGTTTCCTATCTTTGAACTAGTACGTTCTCAGCGGCCGTTGTTATCTCTCTGGCTTGGTTCAATGCGTTTCCTATCTTTGATCTATTACGTCCTAAGCGGCCGTTTTCATTTCGCAAGTTTGGTTCAATGCGTTTCCTATCTTTGAACTAGTACGTCCTCCGCAGTCCTTGTCATTTCGCAAGTTTGGTTCAATGCGTTTCCTATCTTTGAACTAGTACGTCCTCCGCAGTCCTTGTCATTTCGCTGGGTTGGTTCAATGCGTTTCCTATCTTTGTACTAGTACGTTCTCAGCGGCCGTTCTCATCTCGCTGGCTTGGTTCAATGCGTTTCCTATTTTTGAACTAGTACGTTCTCAGCGGCCGTTTTCATTTCGCAGGCTTGGTTCAATGCGTTTCCTATCTTTGAACTATTACGTCCTCAGAAGTCCTTGTCATTTCGCTGGGTTGGTTCAATGCGTTTCCTATCTTTGAACTAATACGTTCTCAGCGGCCGTTGTTATCTCTCTGGCTTGGTTCAATGCGTTTCCTATCTTTGAACTAGTACGTTCTCAGCGGCCGTTGTTATCTCTCTGGCTTGGTTCAATGCGTTTCCTATTTTTGAACTAGTACGTTCTCAGCGGCCGTTGCCACTTCGCAGGCTTTATTCAATGCGTTTCCTATCTTTGTACTAGTACGTCCTCTGCGGCCGTTTTCATTTCGCAAGCTTGGTTCAATGCGTTTCCTATCTTTGAACTATTACGTCCTCAGCGGCCGTTGTCATCTCCCTGGCTTAGTTCATTGCGTTTCCTATCCTTGAACTATTACGTCCTCAGCGGCCGTTTTCATTTCGCAAGCTTGGTTCAATGCGTTTCCTATCTTTGAACTAGTACGTCCTCAGCAGTCCTTGTCATTTCGCTGGGTTGGTTCAATGCGTTTCCTATCTTTGTACTAGTACGTCCTCAGCGGCCGTTCTCATCTCGCTGGCTTGGTTCAATGCGTTTCCTATCTTTGATCTATTACGTCCTAAGCGGTCGTTTTCATTTCGCAAGTTTGGTTCAATGCGTTTCCTATCTTTGAACTAGTACGTTCTCAGCGGCCGTTGTTATCTCTCTGGCTTGGTTCAATGCGTTTCCTATCTTTGAACTAGTACTTCCTCAGCAGTTGTTGTCATCTCGCAGGCTTGGTTCATTGCGTTTCTTATCTTTGAACTATTTCGTCCTCAGCGGTCGTTTTCATTTCGCACGTTTGGTTCAATGCGTTTCCTATCTTTGAACTAGTACGTCCTCAGCGGCCGTTTTCATTTCGCAAGCTTGGTTCAATGCGTTTCCTATCTTTGAACTATTACGTCCTCAGCGGCCGTTTTCATTTTGCAAGCTTGGTTCAATGCGTTTCCTATCTTTGAACTAGTACGTCCTCAGCAGTCCTTGTCATTTCGCTGGGTTGGTTCAATGCGTTTCCTATCTTTGTACTAGTACGTTCTCAGCGGCCGTTTTCAATTCGCAAGTTTGGTTCAATGCGTTTCCTATCTTTGAACTAGTACTTCCTCAGCAGTTGTTGTCATCTCGCAAGCTTGGTTCATTGCGTTTCTTATCTTTGAACTATCACGTCCTCAGCGGCCGTTTTCATTTCGCACGTTTGGTTCAATGCGTTTCCTATCTTTGAACTATTACGTCCTCAGCGGCCGTTTTCATTTCGCATGCTTGGTTCAATGCGTTTCCTATCTTTGAACTAGTACGTCCTCCGCAGTCCTTGTCATTTCGCTGGGTTGGTTCAATGCGTTTCCTATCTTTGTACTAGTACGTTCTCAGCGGCCGTTGTTATCTCTCTGGCTTGGTTCAATGCGTTTCCTATTTTTGAACTAGTACGTTCTCAGCGGCCGTTTTCATTTTGCACGTTTGGTTCAATTCGTTTCCTATCTTTGAACTAGTACGTCCTCAGCGGCCGTTTTCATTTCGCAAGCTTGGTTCAATGCGTTTCCTATCTTTGTACTAGTACGTTCTCAGCGGCCGTTCTCATCTCGCTGGTTTGGTTCAATGCGTTTCCTATTTTTGAACTAGTACGTTCTCAGCGGCCGTTGTTATCTCTCTGGCTTAATTCAATGCGTTTCTTATCTTTGAACTGGTACGTCCTTAGCGGCCGTTGCCACTTCGCAGGCTTTATTCAATGCGTTTCCTATCTTTGAACTAGTACGTCCTCAGCAGTTGCTGTCTTCTCGCTGGCTTAATTCAATGCGTTTCCTATCTTTGAACTAGTGCGTTCTCAGCGGCCGTTTTCATTTCGCAAGCTTGGTTCAATGCGTTTCCTATCTTTATACTAGTACGTCCTCAGCGGCCGTTGTTTTTTCGCAGGCCTTATTCAATGCGTTTCCTATCTTTCAACTAGTACGTCCTCAGCGGCCGTTGCCACTTTTCAGGCTTTATTCAATGCGTTTCCTATCTTTGAACTAGTACGTCCTTAGCAGCCGTTGTCATTTCGCTGGGTTGGTTCAATACGTTTCCTATCTTTGAACTAGTACGTTCTCTGCGGCCGTTCTCATCTCGCTGGTTTGGTTCATTGCGTTTCTTATCTTTGAACTATTACGTCCTCAGCGGCCGTTTTCATTTCGCAAGCTTGGTTAAATGCGTTTCCTATCTTTGAACTATTACGTCCTCAGCGGCCGTTTTCATTTCGCTGGGTTGGTTCAAAACGTTTCCTATCTTTGAACTAGTACGTTCTCTGCGGCTGTTCTCATCTCGCTGGTTTGGTTCATTGCGTTTCTTATCTTTGAACTATTACGTCCTCAGCGGCCGTTTTCATTTCGCAAGCTTGGTTCAATGCGTTTCCTATCTTTGAACTATTACGTCCTCAGCGACCGTTTTCATTTCGCAAGCTTGGTTCAATGCGTTTCCTATCTTTGAACTAGTACGTTCTCAGCGGCCGTTGTTATCTCTCTGGCTTGGTTCAATGCGTTTCCTATCTTTGATCTATTACGTCCTAAGCGGCCGTTTTCATTTCGCAAGTTTGGTTCAATGCGTTTCCTATCTTTGAACTAGTACGTTCTCAGCGGCCGTTGTTATCTCTCTGGCTTGGTTCAATGCGTTTCCTATCTTTGAACTAGTACGTCCTCCGCAGTCCTTGTCATTTCGCTGGGTTGGTTCAATGCGTTTCCTATCTTTGAACTATTACGTCTTCAGCGGCCGTTTTCATTTCGCAAGCTTGGTTCAATGCGTTTCCTATCTTTGAACTAGTACGTCCTCAGCAGTCCTTGTCATTTCGCTGGGTTGGTTCAATGCGTTTCCTATCTTTGTACTAGTACGTTCTCAGCGGCCGTTCTCATCTCGCTGGTTTGGTTCAATGCGTTTCCTATTTTTGAACTAGTACGTTCTCAGCGGCCGTTGTTATCTCTCTGGCTTAATTCAATGCGTTTCTTATCTTTGAACTGGTACGTCCTTAGCGGCCGTTGCCACTTCGCAGGCTTTATTCAATGCGTTTCCTATCTTTGAACTAGTACGTCCTCAGCAGTTGCTGTCTTCTCGCTGGCTTAATTCAATGCGTTTCCTATCTTTGAACTAGTGCGTTCTCAGCGGCCGTTTTCATTTCGCAAGCTTAGTTCAATGCGTTTCCTATCTTTGAACTATTACGTCCTTAGCGGCCGTTGTTTTTTCGCAGGCCTTATTCAATGCGTTTCCTATCTTTGAACTAGTACGTCCTCAGCAGTCCTTGTCATTTCGCTGGGTTGGTTCAATGCGTTTCCTATCTTTGTACTAGTACGTTCTCAGCGGCCGTTCTCATCTCGCTGGCTTGGTTTAATGCGTTTCCTATTTTTGAACTAGTACGTTCTCAGCGGCCGTTTTCATTTCGCAAGCTTGGTTCAATATGTTTCCTATCTTTGAACTATTACGTCCTCAGCGGCCGTTGTCATCTCGCTGGCTTAGTTCATTGCGTCTCCTATCTTTGAACTATTACGTCCTCAGCGGCCGGTTTCATTTCGCAGGCTTGGTTCAATGCGTTTCCTATCTCTGAACTAGTACGTCTGTAACGTCTCGGCTGTGATCGTGAAACAGTTATTGAATTAAGAGAAAAAAGGATTTGACTGCTAAATAATTTGAAGTTTGAATTGATTAATTGAGCTGCCACCAAGAATTGTGTAATTATTGACAGCTTGAATTATACGAATCGAGTTAAAAGAGAATTGATTTGTCGTAAATAAAAATGCTGCCACCAATTTAATGTAATGTGTATGATGTGGCGTAATAATGTGAATAAAACTGTTCCAGGATCAGACGTCCTTCTTCCACCGCAGCGACCTCGGTGCCGTGGCGAAAGGTGCTCTCCTTTGTTTTTGGTCAACCTGCATTCACCGGCTTTACCAGGGATTGGGCGAGAGCTTTGTCCTAGCCGCGTATGAGAGAATGATGGAATTGAGAGTAGAGAGGATTGTAAAATAAAGTAGATCGTTTCAAAGAAAAGTTTGATTTATTATATCATAATAAAAGAAAAAATGAATATATATATATAGAAGGTTTATTAATTAAACATAAGGATTTCTTTGTCAAAAAAGATTCGAATAATGGCGTTGTATAGCTTCGTCAGCCTTGCTGCTAACAGACGTAAAGAGATTTATAGAATTAAAGAAGATGGTACGTAGCGAATGTACGCTCACGAACCAGAGTAAGAATGACAGGAATAATATGAATGCTCAAACGGATAGCGAATGGACGCTTCACGCTTAGCAATTAATTCAGGAAAAACGTCAGCGGATTAGCCAGCGGGCGAATGAACGCTCGAAAGCTTTCGCTAACACCTGTGATATAAGGTTAAAGGAGATAGTCGAGGCGGATATACGCCACAGACAAGAATGACGGAAATGTAACGCTCAGACGGACAGCGGATGAACGCTTCACGTCTAGCGGTTGTATCGTTCCGACGGATAGCGGATACTCGCTTTCACGTAGAACGATTTAGGATTTTGAGGAAAGATAGGAGACAGAAATTCCTTTTGTTAAATTAGATAAAGTAAGAAAATTAGAAATAAGAGGCAGAGTCCAAGCGAATTTCACGCTATGGTACTCACACTCGGTCCTGCACCGTTATTCATTACGACCAGGCTGTTATTTGCGCGTTGAAAAAGGAATCTGTTGAATTTATAGCTCGATAAATCGTATGATCTTGAATTAAATATTCAATAGAAAAATCAATGATTTAAGAAATAGAATTGAAGTTGAATTGACAGCAACAAGTGATTATAAGATTTACGAATATTTAGCAAAGTAACGAGTTAGCGACGGTATCTGCTAACGTGAATTTAAAGTTTGAGAAATTGAATTATTTACGTTAATTATCGATAAACGGAATTTCACTTTACAATGCTCGTATAATAAAATTGAATTGAATTGAAATTAAACGCGAATGCGCGGAAACGAAAGTCTATTTCAAGTTGGTGAAGGCGTCGGTGATCGCGTTAGCGAAGACGTCGGCCGTCGGAGACAATCGCTTGCATCTGCGGCGCGAGCCTGCAGCGTAGGAAAGTCTCTTGAAAATTATGAACAACTTGGAATAGTACGATACGCGAATCTTTATTGCAAGAAACACCACGCAGTTCGGCTCACCGATCAGTGGGTAGAGCGGATTATTCGCTCCGGGTTGAACCACACTGGCGGCTCACGTCAGGCGTAAGTAGCACCCTCTCGAAGGTTCGCCACCTTGCCGTGGTGAGAGGGCTCACCCAAATAGGGTGCCAAGAGCGAACCGTCCCTCCTATTTGGAGGGCTTCCGTTTCCGGTCGTGGAAACGGAACAAGAGGTGCTGCCTTCCCTCCCTGTGTCTGGGGCGGATGTCCTTTTAGGGGCTGAAGCCTGGCATGGGGAGGTGGGGGGCAGTCACCGAGGTGGAAGGCCATTTTGGTCTTGTGGAAAGGGATGGACGCCCGTCCGGGCCGCTCGGACGTATTCCGAGGTCGGGGCCGGGCGGGTGGGACTGCCCAGAGCCGCCGGGATATTCTATATCCCGGGTCGGAGTTTCTGGCAGTCGGAGATGGCCGACCTACAGTGCGCGGTGGTCCCCTCACTTCCCCTAGCGGGGGGAGGGGGCCCCGTCCCTGTATGGTCGGCGGAAGAGGTAATAGACGCCCGTCCGGGCCGCTCGGACGTTTCCGAGGTCGGGGCCGGGCGGGTGGGGCCGATCGGAGCCGCCGGGACGTTTCCCGGGTCGGGGTCTGACGGCCGGAGGGGGAGTAGCTCTGTGCCCCGCGACCGTGTCCCGTCCCGAAGCGGGACACAGAGCAGGCGTAGCCCGACAGAGGGAGTTGAGGTCCCCTCGTCGGGCGTGCTGGTCGCCACGGCGGGCAAGGCGGTGGAAGGGGTGCGGCTTCCATCGCCCCAACCGTCCGTGGGGCCCCCCGGGTGGCGCCACCCGACACGGTGCCCCCGCAGTCGGAGGCGGGGGACCCCCGAAAGCCGCGGGAGTCTGGGGCTTGCCCCGCCCGCGGTCAGTAGGGGGCTGGAGTCCCGAGCCCCGGATGTTTTATTCCCGGGGCCAGCGACATATGCCGGCTCCCCGACGGAACTCGGGGACCCGCCCGGTTGGTAGCCGGGCGGTGAGGGTATACCCTGGCGGCGCAGCCGTGTCGGGGCGAGGGATAGAATCAAAAATGAAAGAACAATGCACAAACGAAACTGTAGATTCCGTAGATCTGACAAAGACAGAAGAGGGAGCTAATATGGGTGACAAACCTAAGAAAAGCGGGATGAAGTGGAAAGATCCTAAGGATAGGCCAGGTCCGGCTTTTTCAAAGCACGGCAGCCTATCTGGATCTGAATCCGCATCTAGAAGCAGAAGCGGGTCAAGCTCAAGTAGGAGATCAACCCGCATCAGCTCACAACTGCTCGCGGAAGTAGCCCGAAAACTGAAACGGGACCAAGAGATGGCGGTCCTCCGCAATCTAAGGAGACCTAAGTCTCCTTGCCCAGAGTATTCCTCAGACAAGGAGATAATGTCAGAAGAGGAGGTGGAAGTGAGCGATAACACGGCGCCCACAACAGGCGCAGAAGAGATATCGGAGGTTTTCTCATCCACGGAAGAAAGCGAAGGTGGCTTCAGGGAGCTGCCGAAGTCACTTGGAAGGAGCAGGAAGAGGCCCAATGAGGAGCCTGAAGCTGGACCTAGTGGAAAGGGAGAAACATCAGACCTCGAAAAGAAAAGGAGGATAGGAGGACCACTCACCTCGGGAAAATACGTTCAACTGGCGGTCGAGCAAAAGGCCTATAACGAACAGTTAATAGTGGAAGACGCGATAAAAGGAGCCGCTCGCCTAAGAGAGCTCACAATGGGAGAATTATACACCAAATTGGGGCTCAACCTGGACGAGGCGGTGGAAGATCTTAAACAGTCTCCCACTGCCGATATCGCCAATAGGGTGCGTAAAGGTCTTAAGGAAGTGCTCATTGTCGCTAGGACTAGTAAAAACCTCAAAGGAGGATACAGAAAAGAGCTGAAGAATGCGGCCGTAATGGCTACAGCCGCAGTGGAGGTTCTTCGAACGAGATCCGAGAACGAAAAAGACTCGGATGTGCCTCGCCAGGTAAAAGCACTGAAAGAGGAGTTAGAGGTGTCAAAACTGAATGCTATTCGAGCGAAGGAGGAGATTCTTAAGCTGCAGGCGGAAGTCGCCAAATTGCAAGCAAAGAAAAACAGGAGAAGGGCGAGTGCTAAAGTAATTATTAGTGACTCGGACTTGGAATCCCCGGCAAGGGAGGACAGAAAGAGTAGGGGAAGAAAGGATACATCCTCACCCAACAATAATTGGAATAAGGAGAGGATGGAGCTGGAACTTCAGGCTACGGAAATGGATGTGGACCCTGTTGTGGATACCCCCAGTACTTCCGTTTTAGAAAGGGAGTACAATGATGAAAAGAGAAGAGAAGAGATACTTCCTCCTCAAGAAGAGTGGCCTCCGGCCACGAGACCTCCCATACAAGGGAAGATAAAGGTCTTGGAGGATAGAGTATTAATAGGACACAAAGTTAAGGTGTCCTCGGCAAAAAAGGAGTCAAGGGAGAAGGATAAAGGGAAGACGAGTGACTCTCTTCCTCAAACCAAGAAGGAGGATGAAACAACGGAAGGAATCTCGAAAATGTTAATGGCACTCACCCCTGTGCTTGAAAATTGGCTGAACAACAGCCTTAAGGCATATGGGATAGGGAAAAAGTCAGAACCCACGAGTAGCAAACAGAAGGCGACTCCGGTGATGGGTAAAACCCAACGGGGGAAATCCAGATCAAGAAACGTGTCTAGGAATGCTTCTGTACAAAGAAACGAGAAGTCAAATTCAAGTAATCGACAAATAGCGACAATGGATCCCACAGCCTTAGATGAGGGGACGTGGACTACTGTGCTGGGTAGGAAAGCTAAACGCCCAACTACCTCGGGAACAACATCCAATAATAAGGATTCGAAGAATGGCAAACCCAATAAACTGGGAAAAGCCAACAAGAGTCAAAGCGTGCAGGAGAAAACGGCACGCAAAGCCTCTGGTTCGGGAAACCAATCAAAGACCACGCAGGGAGGAACCGCTAATAATCTGCAAAACAAAAGAAGACCACCCAGGACGACAGCGGTAACACTTACCTGTCCCCCGGACAGTTATGCTGCTGCCATGAGGAGGGTCAGAGAAAAGATCCAATTGGAGGACCTTGGAATAGAAGCCCTTAAACCAAGGAAAGCGGCAACTGGGGCTCTAATCTTAGAGATTCAAGGCCCAGATGGAAAGAACAAAGCGAAGGCTTTGAAAGAAAAAATGGAAGAAGCGCTTGAAGGAATGGAGGGAACAAGAGTCTCCAGGCCGGAAAAACTTGCGGAGATAAGGATTAAGGACATTGTGGACTCCACAGACATCCTTGAAGTGAGGGAAGCCATCGCCAAGGCTGGGGATTGTTCTGTCGATGAGATCAAGACGGGGGACATTAGAAAGTCCTCATATGGTCTGGGCACCCTGTGGGCACAATGCCCTATTAGATCGGCTAATAGAATAGCGACTCTAGGTAAGATCAGAGTGGGATGGACGTCCTCAAGAGTGGAGTTGCTAACTCCAAGGCAGCTACAGTGTTTTAGATGTCTGGAGAGAGGGCATGTGCAGGCTAACTGCACCAGCCCAATCGACAGGAGTGGCCTGTGCTATAGGTGCGGTGGCATCGGGCACCAGGCGAAACAGTGTAGCTACCCACCACTATGCCCGTTGTGCCAGGAGGCTGGGTTACAGGCCTCTCACAGAGTGGGGGGTCCGGCGTGCAAGGCTCCGATTAATAACAGGAAAGGAGGAAAACCGAATAATTCGGGATCCTCTGGCAAAGGTGGAAGTACTCAGCCCGCAGTGCGCGGTGGGCCGGCACTTACCAAGCCGGCCCCCGTCCCTGTACGGCAGAGTAGGGAAGTGGAGATAACTGGAATGGAGCACCAGGAAGGGAGAAATGAGAAGATGGATGTCATGCCTGAGCCTCCTCGGGAACAGAGAGTTCCCCGAGTGAAGAGGGACACGGGGGGTCCAAATAAACCGGTACATTCACCCCCCCGAGAATGAAAATCTTGCAGACTAATTCGAATCACGCTCGCCATGCCCAGGACATGCTCCTACAAAGCATGGACGAGCGTGATACGAGTTTGGCAATTGTCGCCGAGCCATACCGGATTCCCACGGGCAATCCAAATTGGATTGGGTCTTCGGATGGATCGGTGGCAATTGTCACGAGGAGAACCAGATCCCCCATTTCCTGCACACCGGTGAAGAGGGGAGAGGGTTTTGTAATTGCCATATGGGGGAAAATCATAGTCGTCGGTGTCTATTTTTCACCAAGACTCTCAATAGCGGAGGTCGAAGTCCGACTGGATGCTATGAGCAGAGGTGTCAGGGCGTTAGGGCACGCTCCCCTCATAGTTGGGGGCGACTTTAACGCTCATTCTGAAGTTTGGGGCTCGAAGAAGAACTCTGCGCGAGGGCACCTCATATTGGACTGGACGGCTGCCATGGGACTGGATTGTCTAAATAGGGGGAGAGCCAGCACGTGTGTTCGCCCTCAGGGTGAATCGATTGTTGACCTCACGTGGGCCTCTCCGACGGCTGGTAGAATGATGAGCAACTGGAGAGTCCTAGCGAATGTGGAGACACTATCAGACCATGTTTTCATCGAAATGGAAATAGAGGATAGAAGGCAAGACCCTGAGCCGGACTGTAGACGCACAAAGAGATGGTCGCTGAATAAAATGAATCAGGATCTCCTGGTGGCTGCTTTTCTGGCAATCACATGAGGAGACGAGGCAAACAACGCCAACCACTCGCTGGAAGAGGAAGTGACCAGTATGATGGAAAGGCTCACGATGGCTAGTGATGTGGCCATGCCCCGCCAATATCCAAGGGCTAGAAGGGCATCTTACTGGTGGTCTCAAGCCATAGAAGACCTCAGAAGAACTTCTATAAGAAGAAGAAGAGAGGTTGCGAAAGCGACATGAGCATGGAAACCCAATGGATGCGAGGGTGATTCAAAAACGAACCATCTACAAAGAGGCAAAAAAGGAGCTCTGTAAGGCCATTAGTAAAGCCAAAGCAAATGCCTGGAGTGAATTACTCCTTGATTTGGATAAAAATCCTTGGGGCATGGCGTACCGGATCGTCAGAGATAAATTGCGACAATGGTCCCATCCCATAACCGAGAGATTAAATACCAATCTCTTGAAAGGGATCACGGACACTCTTTTTCCAGATCCCAGACCGGATTGGGTAAGAGAGGAGAAGGACGGTCCCTGGAGAGATGAAGATGCGGACTGGAATGAGGAATATAACATTAGTGAAGAGGAGCTGACACGAGCAGTCAGAAGAATAAAAAAGACAGCTCCGGGCCCCGACGGGATCCATGGAAAGGTTTTGAGGATTGCATATATGACGATGGGTTCCAAAATAAGGGCACTCTATAACAAGTGTCTTCGCGAAGGACGATTTCCACGACCTTGGAAAAAAGCAAACTTAGTTCTATTGCACAAACATGGGAAGCCGGAGAACTCTCCAGGGGCATATAGACCCATATGCCTCCTGGATGAAATGGGCAAGACACTGGAAAGAGTGATCTCGTCCAGAATGGTCAAACACATGACGGAGACGGGCCCGAACCTACATAGTCTCCAATTCGGATTCCGCCCTGGCTTATCGACAAACGATGCCATTTTATGGGTAAAGAGCTTCGTGGAGGAGAAACTGCAAAGGGGTGGAGTAGTGCTAGCGATGTCCCTAGACATCGCAAACGCTTTTAATTCCATACCCTGGCACTTCATAGAAAAAGCTCTGGATAGGCATGAGTTCCCGCTCTACCTGAGAAGGATTATTAGGGATTACCTGGATGACAGGCAGATCCAGTATAAAAATTGCGAGGGTGAATACTGTTCGAAAAGTGTTCAAAGAGGAGTACCACAGGGGTCGGTCCTTGGACCACTCCTGTGGAATATCGGCTATAACTCCGTCCTCACGGATGTGACGCTTCCCCAGAAATGCGCCACAATCTGTTATGCCGACGACACTCTCGTTTTGGCATCAGGAGGTAATTGGTACGAGGCAAGATCGCGCTGCAACGAGTCGATAGCCGCCGTGATAAGCGCAATACAAGGGTTGGGCCTTGAGATATCGCCACAAAAGTCTGAGGCAGTCTTTTTTCACAGTGGTAAATATGGCAAACCCCATCCAGTAGAGGTTACGGTAGGAAACGCTCGGATCCCAGTAGGAGGGCAATTGAAGTACCTGGGCCTGCAATTGGATGAGAGGTGGAGTTTCATCCAGCATTTTAAAGCACTCACTCCCAAACTCCATAAGATAATGGGACAGTGTTCCAGGCTTATGCCTAATATAGGAGGGCCGGGAGGCAAAGCGAGAAGGCTATTCTCGACAGTTATTCACTCAATAGCCCTGTATGGAGCGCCTGTGTGGGCTGAAAAAGTCCAGAAATCAAAAAAGTTGACCGCACTACTTAGAAGTGCACAAAGAAAGATGGCGATTCGCACGGTGAGGGCCTACAGGACGGTGTCCCATGCGGCCGCCACATTGCTAGCTGGCTACCCACCGCTCGAGATGGTAGCGATAATGCAGGCGGAGGTCTATCATAGAATAAGAGACCTCAGACGAACGAGAGGAGATATCCGAATCCCTCCGCGGGAGGCTGTCAAAATTAAACAGAGAGCAGCGCAGAGAATGCTGCAAAACTGGACAGACTGGGCACAGACTAACGCAACTAGTGGAGTGCGAGTCAGAGGAGCGCTGGGTGATAAACTGGGGCTGTGGTCCCAAAGATCCTGTGGCCATATATCGTTTAGGATGTCCCGGATATTTACAGGACATGGATGCCTGGGGCATTTCTTACACAAAATCGGTAAGGAACAAACCCCTGAATGCCACCATTGTGAAGCTGGAATGGACGATGCCCAGCACACATTGGAGCTGTGCCCGGCGTGGAGGGTAGAGAGAGAAACCTTGATGACGGTGTTGGGAAGGGATCTGTCCCTTTCTACTATAGTGGACAAGATACTTGAACGGGAAGAGGCCTGGTCCTCGTTCTATAAGTTCTGTGAAAGAATAATGATACAGAAGGAGGACGCAGAACGAGAACGACGAGGGGAAGCTCCCCGCGCAGAACTAGACAACGGCCAGAGAAGGAGACGACGAGTAGATGTCCGACAGAGACAAAGGAACCAGCTCGCAGCTGGTATCACATAGCGATAAAGGGGGGACTGACCCTCCCCCCTCGCTATTACAATATGTGGTTATTATTAGAACCACAAGAGCCGGATTAGACAAAGAGAGAAATGAGAGATCTCCTGAGACCCCTCTCTCAAACCGAACGCGACGGATGACTATTATCATCACCAACGAAGAAGACGTGTAGCACGCAGCTACAACAGAACAAGGGTCTCGACTTATCGAGCCAGATACAACCGGCTGAAGGTGAGGGGGGTTAATGGGGGCAACTGTGGGGGTCCCAATAGCTCGCGTAAGCGTGAGGGACTCCTGCGTTTCCCCCTCCCCCCCTCCCTTCGGAATGGGTGATACTCAAAACACCCAATAGATGGCCGGCGGAGGAATTGGTGTCACCCCCGCCGGCACGGTGGAGAACTGTCCAATAGGACAGTCGCGCAGAGGGGGGCTCCCAGAAGTAATGCAGAGGCGTATCCAGGGGCCCCCCTCTATATGCGCTTGGTCGGACACTCGGAGGGGTTTTAGTGCGGTATACCGGGCCTTGCACGGAAAATGGAGGATTAGCCTCCATCTCTCTAAGCCCGGGAGTCCCACATAACCCACCGCCGCTATTACACTGGCGGTGGGTATGCATAAAGCATTTCCCCTCCGTCATCAAAAAAAAAAAAAAAGGCGTAGGTAGCAATAAAAATTATAAGTAATTTAATAAATGTACTTGCAGCGAAGGGGACCGCTGACAAGTAAGAATTGTCGAACAAGACGAGCAATTGAAAACTGAAATATTAATAAAAGCACTTGTTCATTCGCGACGCGTACGCGAAGCGACGGTATTCGCGAAGCGACGGCACTCGCGGAGCGACGGCACACGCGGAGCGACGGCAAACGCGAAGCGACGGCACTTAATATGTCAAGCGACGGGAGCCGTCGGCAAATAATGACGTTCGTAAATCACTTGCTGTTGTGAAAAAATATTTAATTAAATAGCTCACAATGAAATCAAATGCATAAAAATACACTTGATGTGAAAGAATTAAATTGATTTGCGTTGGTTTGATTTGATTTGCGTAATGTATTAAGAGTTGGAATAGAAATTAAGAAATGTCAGAATAATATCAATTTTATATATATAATTCACAAAAATGTTCGAAATACAGAGTTACAAAATAGTAAAAATTGTTTGAATAGTACAGAGTTATGTCGAATAATCGGGTTTCATAAAATGAATCAGAAGTAGTATAAGAAGTATTGAATAAGAAATTAAACAGTGTAGTGTAAATGTAATTAAAGTTGCGAATTCGGAATATTGTACGGGCATTGATTCACACGAGGTGCATACAATATTCTTACTGATTTATAAAATAGTAATTATTTCACTTCGCTATATCTCGTTTCGTTGAGTTTCGTTTATTTCGTTGGTTTCGCGTACAGAAAATTGTAATAATTGAAGTAAGTACTTGAAGTCCTCGGAATCAGGGGGAATAGAGCTCGTACAGCCAGAGAGTTGCGTTGAGATGCTCGTACGGCGTGAGATTGCGTTGAGTATGAGTTGCACTGACTCGATACAAAATTAAAATTGATTGAAGTACGCGAACTGAATTTAAAAGCGAAGTATAAGTACGATGCTCGCGGAGCAGTACGGAAGCTAAGTCGAAATTCGTGAAGTTGACTCTCAAGCCATCACGAATTATAAAGTACCGTGTCCGAGGTGACGGACAGAGTAACGACGTGAACTGTATTGAAGAGATTGACGAAATGCCGGGGATCAAATGCAAAGATGTTAACTGTACTAAAACTAAGGTTCAAATGCGAGGATCGCTCCGTGAGCGCGGTATATAAAGAGTTAGAGAACAAAGGCTAGAGTCGTGGTGGGGTTGTTTGCGACGCTTTGGAATGAGGGAGGAGTCGGCTGTGAAAAACAGGATGCTCCGAGTAACACAATGCTTCTCTCGAGTTACCCGATACTTTTCGAGACAAACAAGTCCGAGAATTGGAAGGGCGGAGATATCTTCCCTCGAGTTACTTGATACTTTCGTAGCAAACAACTCTGAGAATGGAGTGGGCGAGAACTGCAATAAACAGTTCCGAGAATTGTTTTTCTCGACAGTGAAATGAATATTTTTCTGTCAAGGGCAAAAAGTAAGAGTGGGAGTCGTTCTGGATGATTCTTTGTAGGAAGTAAAAGAGGGGATTTATTCTAGAAGCTTCCATGGACATAGAAGGGGATCCTTCTAGAATATTCTACGGAAGTGACGATGCTTCGAGAAATTTCTATGAGAAAAGTGGGGGATCTGTCCAGAAGATTCGATATAGAAGAGAAGGGGAGCCTCGTATGAAGGGGATGTTCTCTTAGGTGCGTTCGCACGTAGTAGGACTTATAAATTTTACTCTTGTATACGTAGTACATGTGTACTTGAGGACTTATAAAATTTTACTCTTGTTCTTATATATGTACTACGGGACTTAGTCTCTGGGGAATAAGGAAAAAACTTTAAAAATTAATAACTCGCGAACGGAGTGAGATAGAGAAGTGGGGATAGGCTTACTTTTCCGGACGAAGGTCTGAGATTATAAATTTGGTCTTTCCAAAAATACGGAAATTTTGGTCGGTTTTCCAAAAATTTGGAAACACGATTTTTTCACGGATCTTCTCGAATTAGACGATTTGGAGCATTTTTCATTTTTTCCGAAAATTTGGAAAAACATCAATTTTTTCCAAATTTTTGGAAACAGGATTTTTAGATTCTACAGGGATTAAGGGATCACCTGAGACTGATTTGGCAACTCTACGATGATTGGTTCTCGAGATATTCGCAACGAAAGAGAGGAAATTCTTGGAATTTCCGATAGATCGGTTGCAATGGAAATGCGTTCATAAGAGCATCGAGTTTTTCTCGTGCGTTCGTAAAGACATCAAGATTTTTCTGACAGTGCTGTAGCACGGTATATAGGGTGCCCTAGGCATGGTACAATTTCCAATGCCGTATCAAGAGAATTAGGGGCCCGAAATTTAGTATTTTATGAATTTAATAATTAATGTATTAATTATATGAGCGCATTACCTTTGGGTTTGTAAGTGTGCTTAAAGACTATATCGCGATCGACTGTAGGTCGGTATTACAGGAAGTTATCGACAATTAAATGTCGTACAGATAGTTCGATCGGATTTAAACTAAGTATATCGCATTGTACGCGAGTACTAGCATAGGTAGCGACGACAAAAGTTTGAGTTTATAGTTATAAAAATGCTTCTAAGCTTAAAGGATGAAATGTTGTATTATAGCCGCGGGGCGTCACGAGCTAGTTAAAAGTTATTCGAACGCCCAGGGGTATTTAGGTGGGTAAAATTTTGACTAATCTCCTCGACCTACGATTTGGGAATGGCCTATAATTACACAAACGCCTTCTGGCCGTTGCCAGGGAGTCTCTCCCGCGCTAACTAATGAATTTACAAAGTTATCGAGGATGGTGGGGCAGTCTATGCAAGCGAGAATAGGGGCTTCACGTGTAACGATGCGCTGGCATTCGAGGCACGACTCAATCTCTACACGAAAACCAGCTCGCAAATAATGTCGAATGTAATATTGGTAATGGCGTTGCTGAATGTAATCTTTGTGTTGGTAACACCGCGAACACAGGTAATCACCGCTATCCCGATTAATGTAAGAACGAAACGTGCAGCAAGTTGCGGTCGCTAACCACCTAGACGGGGGTTCGCTAGGAACGAGACTGGAGACGCGCGGAATTATCTCGTGCGGCGCGCTCATGCTACTCTATGGTAACGAATGTTCTATATTAGATTTGGAAGATTTAGAAGTTCACCGTTTATTACCTGCTGTTCAATAACTATATGGACCGGAGGTTGGTTTCGCGGCAATTCCTCAGCAATGAAATCGGGCTTATAGATATAGATTTCAGTCGTGCAACGTTCACAACTTGATATCGGAAAAGTGTTGCCAAGCGGGGCACGACACTTGATACAGGTTTCTATATCGCGAGTATATCCTATACACAGGTAATGACGCACCAAGCCATCGTAGCTTGTATCTTCTTCTTGTTCGGAAATATCCTCGTGGACGTAGCAGGAAATGCACATTAACTCATGCTTAACGAGATTACGGATGGCAAAAAGTCTAATGCATACGGCAGTATCTAACCACCTTTGAGTTGAAGTTAGAACCGAGTTAGGTGGGCACATAACAACGTGATATTGATCTAATCTTGATATGAGTTCGCGAGTATAAGTTTAATAACGAAGTTCAAGCCACGTTGCAGCTAGCGCAGTAGCAATGGTGCAGACGCGTGGAATCACGTGGCGATAGCGTCGCTTGGGTTACGGCGGCTCGGCGCGTCGCCTGAGCGGCGACGGCGGTGGCGGCGTCGGTTGCGCGCGCACAGCAACGGCAACGCGTGGCTATCCAGCTATCGACGTGAAATTACGGCGAATGACTCTAATTGTTTATAATAATTGAAACTGTTGAAGCAATACCGTGGCAATGATTATTTAGATCGAAGCTGTGCTTGTATAATTTATACGCTCCGATAGCAGTTATAGAAATGGCGAATACTTAATGTCGTTACATGCATTAATTATTTATTGTTAACAATTATCTGATAGTTGTTAATATCGGTGGTAAAGATTGACAGGTTTCTATCGCGCACGGAATTACCGTGTAGTAATATAACAGTTCTACCTTTCGTTGGGCCTGAGAACGGCGTCAGCTCAAGCGTGGGAAGATGGCGTGGCGTCACCACGTGGTCGTTGGCGTCCTCTTTCTCCTTGCTGGAAATTCGGCTTCCTGGTTTCGTCTCGTGGTGCTGCAGCTTCTTCCGTTGGATATCGTAGCTCAATAATGTAGGTTTCGCACCGATTGCGTTACGAATGAATATTTATGCTTGATTTATAAATATGCCACGTGGCGATTTCAAGAGTTAGAAATGATCGCGTAATTCGAGTTCGGCGATGAGATTTAGAATGATATGGAACTGGAATTAGGATGTAAAGTGGAAATTCACTGACTCTAAGTTAAAGTACAAATATGTATATTCAAGAAAAGTAAAACTACAAGTATGCTACAGTTACTGACTTAACACTAGAAATAGCAGACCCTGGAAGAGGGATGTCTTGACTCTACGAAAGCCCGGCGCAGAAAGAGGCCGAGGCCTGGCCGCGTGCCACGAAGAGCCTCTCGGAGCCTGGCGTCGGGGAGGGGCGCAATTGCCTACTGCGCCCGTGCCCGTTGCCATTTTCGGGTCGCGGTTCGGGGTTCCGCCGGTGCGCGGCGGGTCCGCACGGTCGCTATGGCTTAAGGCTATGCCGCATGGTCGAGCGCTCTCATTGGATGACCGTGTGACGTCAGTATGCTACGTCACAAGTTTTGACCAATGAGCGTTTTACGCTGTTTTACTTATGATATTTGCTAGAAGGGGTGAAAGGTTAGCGTTAATACTTATATTCTTATGCTTATCTTTAATACCTAATCATGATTTATCAATTTATGTTATAATTATTTACTTATGACAATCTGGTTGAATCCTATATTAAGGGAGTTGCGGATTGATTGTTAAGAAGAGAAAAGATTTACTTAGCTTACAATTATGTTTTAATTAGCCACTAATTATCAACTATTGAACTTTGGCGAAACATACTTTGGCAAAAATTACAGGTGGTTTGGCGTTTGTTACAGTTGGAATCTTAAGACATCAAAATTCTATCGTTGCCACCAAAAAATAATATAATAAAAACAGAATGGAACGATACGTTCGCAAAAGAAGGTTTGCGAAACGCGTTATTTAGATTTTTGAGACTGGATTTACTCGTGTAACTCTATGAATGAGTTAATAAGCTTTTATGATTTTTATTTGGTTTAGAAATTTTATAATGTTTTTGCTGTTAGTTAAGAGAATATGTAAGCTTGTAAGAAAATAATTGAATGAACAAAATAACGAAAAAATTTTAGACGCGAGACGTCACAACCCCCCCCCTTAAAAAGAACGGATTCCGATGCGATCGGAGGAAGGCGTTCCATCTCGTGCAAACGTTGACTTAAATCTGAATAGATTGTGCGAGATGTAGGTTTCTGCGGAACGATTTTGTTACTTGCGTTGTCTGGATTTAATATATCAGGATGTAATGTCCTATCACCAGGTCTGATGGGCAGAGATTCGGGAAACTCGACGATGTCGGATACGTCGCGTTCATGACGTTTGGTTGGTCCTCTGGCGAAGAATAGAAGCAGGTGGGTGAGTGAACTCCACACAGCTCCGAGTACGTAGAGGCTGCATCCGTAGGCTGAATGTAGGGCGTAGCCATGGATGAAAGTGTCGATCGTGAGTTTGATGAGTCGTATAACAATGAAGATTCCGAATATGCCGGCTGTGGCGGAACCAAATTTGATGAATCCACCCCAGATGCGACTGGCTGTATTTTCTGCGATTTTCTCCAGCGATGCTTCGTCTAGGAGATTGTAGATTGAGACTGATCCGTCTTGGATAGGCTGTCCGGTTATTCCACGGGCCATAAGATTTAGAAGTGCAGGTTTTTCTGCTGGAAACATAATGCGATTTCGTAAACGGTCAGTGTCTTTTTGAGCGTAGATCCCGCTTGTGGCTAAGGATCCAGGCGTAAGGTATTTCCAGGATAAGGAAGTTAAAGGTTTTAATTGTTCAGATTTCACTTCCCGCACGTGTGGTTCGGGCGTGAACTGTACCCATGTATCTTCGATAAGATACAGAGTCGGTAATTCGTAAGTACACTCGCGCACTGTACCGAACTTGGTTAACAGGCGAGATTTAGGAGTAAGGAAGAATGATGTGTTACGCACGGTCACGGGGAGTTCATGGTAACATTCAGGAGTTTTGCGAATTAAAGCGTCTACAGGAATACACTTCACAATATGGATGGCTTCTCCGGCGGCGACTGCCATGTATCCGGGGCCTTTCATAAGTCTATACGCGAATTCGTCAGGTTGCAATGTTGCAAATGAAAGTGTGTTGCGTATGACTTCCTTCTCGAGTTCACATTTCTGCTGGATGACATCATTATAGAGCGTTGTCATCTGCTGGCGCATATGCTTTTCAACATATACGAATTTGGAGTTGACGTAGGTGAATATATCAAGATTTCCAACGGGAATGTTGGCGTGGTGAGCAAAGGTATCACCTCGTTTGGTTTCCAGAATGAACAGCTTCGGATGTTCAGTAGTAAGTAATGTATATCCACACAAGGGTTGTTCCTTGGAGGCTGTCAGCGCGAAGGTAATGTCTTCGGTGAGTAAAGAGTAGACTGTTGGCGAAGGTGAAGTAATATCGCTGCTTGTAGTTTTGACAGATTGGCCTTCATATAATACGTCGTATTGGTGAAAGTTGCAGGATGAGGTGGGCATTGGCTTCCAATAGGTGTGACCATCCTCAGAATCGATACAGAATCCATCGCTTAGATTGCAGACGGTTCCTGATTTTAGCATGATTTTTCCAGAACTCAGATGAACTGGAACATATGAAGTTTTTAGAGATATGCGTAAAAGAGCGTCTACGATGACGTTATCCCAGGTACCATAAGGGTCAGAGTATTGAGTCCCTTGGCACTTGCCGCTATTAGTGACGGTACCAGCGAGCATTATATTGTGCACACTAGTAGTATTGGGTTTTAATCCGGCGATTTCTCCGGCTGGTCCCATAGTAATGGTTCCATCTTGAAGAGCGCGTTGGCACTTCTCATATCCAACGTCGAGGAGATATTCCATGCGAGCGTTGTTGACGGCGGAGACATGCGAATGCATGCCGCAGTATTGAATGGTCCTTGAAAGTTCCATTTTGCATTGAATGACCTCGGTGTAGCTGTACTCCGAGAGTTGAAGAAGTTGAATGTAGACTTGAGTTGACTTGGTAGTATGATAATCGTTATCGCAGTCTCCTGTTCCCAACAAGGATACTGACGTGACATTGAGATGTTGGCTTCCGCAGTCGAAACCAAGAAGTCCGTAGGTTATTATAATAAAGTTCGCAAAATACAAAAGTAGTTGTAACATCTTTCTGAGAACAGAAATGAGTTTTAATTCAGATTTAAGTTTTCCATAATCAAAGGATCGATAAATCCAGTGTCTACCAAAATAGTACGCTGGCTGACAGTTAGTAGAGATATATAATCGTATATAACGTTATAATGAAATCTTGTAATGCGTGTAGAATCGTATCCTAATCTTCGTGTTTCGGCAATTACATTGAAATATGCGGTAAAGCAATACGAACAATCCAGGGCTCTTCTTTCGAGAATAAAGCATTTCCCGCAAAGATCACACGGGGTCATCTTTACAGGCGCTGTGGACATCATACGCGAATTACGATCTTTGAGTCCATGAAATAGTTTAGGCTTTAAAATACTAGGTCTGCGTAATTTTATGAAGCAAGTAAGGCAGACGGCTGTGTGTTGACTTTGATAACTCATTGCGAGTATACATTTTGCTTCGAGGAGCCTTGAATGATTCGTTAACATTATACGCGGTGTGTATCGATAATGTGATTTCGGACATATTATGTAATTCTATATAAAATTGTTGAAAAATAGAAAGATAAAAATTAGTAATAATCTTGAAAAAATATGGTGGGATTTTTCTTCCCAGGAATTATGTGAATAAAGTAGAAATTTGCGCGTGTCTATGCGAGCACGGCGGGATATATATATATATATTTTTTTTCAAGAACAAAAATTCTCAAGAGTATATATGTCTCGATGAGAATTTATATTTTGTTGGAGTTTGATTGGAACTATGCCAAGGTTCCATTTTTTGTTGTGTTAGTGAATTGGTTAGATTTTAGTTGGAATATAGAAATGAATTAAGTAGGCTTGGAATATGAATGTTCCGAACTAGTATTAGTTTCGGCTGAATTGAAGAAATAACGCTGTTCGTTTTTGCGAATGTCGTATACAAATGAGGCATTATCGATACTAATGTCTCGTAAAAGCATTTCTATATAAAGTTCATTATACTTTTGCAAGCACAATGAGCATTTAGCTAATGGCTGAAGTTTTATCAG
>CAKMUF010000005.1:18386-57508 GCA_928718305.1 Tetramorium bicarinatum | reverse complement strand
ACGTACTATTTCAAAGATAGGAAAAGCATTGAACCATGCCAGCGAGATGACATCGGCCGCTGAGGACGTACTATTTCAAAGATAGGAAACGCATTGAACCAAGCTAGCGAAATGACAACGGCCGCTGAGAACGTTCTAGTTCAAAGATAAAAAACGAATTGAACCAAGCTTGCCAAATGAAAACGGCCGCTGAGAACGTATTAGTTCAAAGAAAAAGAACGCGTTGAACCAAGCATGCTAAATGAATGCGGCTGCTGAGGACGTACTAGTTCAAAGATAGGAAACGCATTGAACCAAGCTTGCGAAATGAAAACGGCCGCTGAGAACGTATTAGTTCAAAGATAGGAAACGTATTGAACCAAGCCAGTAAAATGACTACGGCTGCTGAGGACGTACTAGTTCAGAGATAGGAAACGCATTGAACCAAGCCTGCGAGATGACAACGGCCGCTCAAGACGTACTAATTCAAAGATAGGAAACGCATAGAACCAAGCCAGCGAAATGACAACGGCCGCTGAGAACGTTCTACTTCAAAGATAGGAAACGCATTGAACCAAGCCTGCGAGATGACAACGGCCGCGGAGAACGTAATAGCTCAAAGATAAGAAACGGATTGAACCAAGCTTGCCAAATGAAAACGGCCGCTGAGAACGTACTATTTCAAGATAGGAAGCGTATTGAATCAAGCGTGCGAAATGAAAACGGCAGCTGAAGACGTAATAGTTCAAAGATAGGAAACGCATTGAATCAAGCTTGCGAAATGAAAACGGCCGCTGAGGACGTATTAGTTCAAAGATAGGAAACGCATTGAACCAAGCTTGCGAAATAAAAACGGCCGCTGAGGACGTAGTATTTCAAAGATAGGAAACGCATTGAACCAAGCCAGCGAGATGACAGCGGCCGTTGAGGACATAATAGTTCAAAGATAAAAAACGCATTGAATAAATCCTGCGATGTGGCAACGGCCGCTGAAGACGTACTAGTTCAAAGATAGAAAACGCATTGAACCAAGCTTGCGAAATGAAAACGGCCGCTGAGGACGTACTATTTCAAAGATAAGAAACGCATTGAACCAAGCCAGCGAGATGACAACGGCCGCTGAGGACGTAATAGTTCAAAGATAGGAAACGCATTGAACCAAGCTTGCGAAATGAAAACGGCCGCTGAGGACATATTAGTTCAAAGACAGGAAACGCATTGAACCAAGCCAGTGAAATGACTACGGCTGCTGATGACGTACTAGTTCAAAGATAGGAAACGCATTGAAACAAGCCAGCGAGATGACAACGGCCGCTGAGGACGTAATAGTTCAAAGATAGGAAACGCATTGAACCAAGCTTGCGAAATGAAAACGGCCGCTGAGGACATATTAGTTCAAAGACAGGAAACGCATTGAAACAAGCTTGCGAAGTGGCAACGGCCGCTGAGGACGTAATAGTTCAAAGATAGGAAACGCATTGAACCAAGCTTGCGAAATGAAAACGGCCGCTGAGAACGTAATAGTTCAAAGATAAAAAACGCATTGAATAAATCCTGCAATGTGGCAACGACCGCTGAGGACGTTCTAGTTCAAAGATAGTGCACGCATTGAACCAAGCCTGCGAGATGACAACGGCCGCTGAGAACGTACTAGCTCAAAGATAAGAAACGCATTGAACCAATCTTGCCAAATGAAAACGGTCGCTGAGAACGTACTAGTTCAAGATAGGAAGCGTATTGAATTAAGCGTGAGAAATGAAAACGACAGCTGAAGACGTAATAGTTCAAAAATAGGAAACGCATTGAACCAAGCTTGCGAAATGAAAATGGCCGCTGAGGACGTACTAGTTCAAAGATAGGAAACGCATTGAACCAAGCTTGCGAAATGAAAATGGCCGCTGAGGACGTACTAGTTCAAAGATAGGAAACGCATTGAACCAAGCCAGCGAAATGACAACGGCCGCTGAGAACGTTCTAGTTCAAAGATAGTGCACGCATTGAACCAAGCCTGCGAGATGACAACGGCCGCTGAGAACGTACTAGCTCAAAGATAAGAAACGCATTGAACCAATCTTGCCAAATGAAAACGGCCGCTGAGAACGTACTAGTTTAAGATAGGAAGCGTTTTGAATCAAGCGTGCGAAATGAAAACGGCAGCTGAAGACGTAGTAGTTCAAAGATAGGAAACGCATTGAACCAAGCTTGCGAAATGACAACGGCCGCTGAGAACGTTCTAGTTCAAAGATAGTGCACGCATTGAACCAAGCCTGCGAGATGACAACGGCCGCTGAGAACGTACTAGTTTAAGATAGGAAACGCATTGAATCAAGCTTGCGAAATGAAAACGGCCGCTGAGGACGTATTAGTTCAAAGATAGGAAACGCATTGTACCAAGCTTGCAAAATGAAAACGGCCGCTGAGGACGTACTATTTCAGAGATAGGAAACGCATTGAACCAAGCCAGCGAGATGACAGCGGCCGTTGAGGACATAATAGTTCAAAGATAAAAAACGCATTGAATAAATCCTGCGATGTGGCAACGGCCGCTGAAGACGTACTAGTTCAAAGATAGAAAACGCATTGAACCAAGCTTGCGAAATGAAAACGGCCGCTGAGGACGTACTATTTCAAAGATAAGAAACGCATTGAACCAAGCCAGCGAGATGACAGCGGCCGCTGAGGACGTAATAGTTCAAAGATAGGAAACGCATAGAACCAAGCTAGGGAAATGAAAACGACCGCTGTGGACATAATAGTTCAAAGGAAACGCATTGAACCAAGCTTGCGAAGTGGCAACGGCCGCTAAGGACGTAATAGTTCAAAGATAGGAAACGCATTGAACCAAGCTTGCGAAATGAAAACGGCCGCTGAGGACGTACTATTTCAAAGATAGGAAAAACATTGTACCAAGCTAGCGAGATGACATCGGCCTCTGAGGACGTACTATTTCAAAGATAGGAAACGCATTGAACCAAGCTAGCGAAATGACAACGGCCGCTGAGGACGTTCTAGTTCAAAGATAGTGCACGAATTGAACCAAGCCTGCGAGATGACAACGGCCGCTGAGAACGTACTAGCTCAAAGATAAGAAACGCATTGAACCAATCTTGCCAAATGAAAACGGCCGCTGAGAACGTACTAGTTCAAGATAGGAAGCGTATTGAATCAAGCGTGCGAAATAAAAACGGCAGCTGAAGACGTAATAGTTCAAAGATAGGAAACGCATTGAATCAAGCTTGCGAAATGAAAACGGCCGCTGAGGACGTATTAGTTCAAAGATAGGAAACGCATTGAACCAAGCTTGCGAAATAAAAACGGCCGCTGAGGACGTAGTATTTCAAAGATAGGAAACGCATTGAACCAAGCCAGCGAGATGACAGCGGCCGTTGAGGACATAATAGTTCAAAGATAAAAAACGCATTGAATAAATCCTGCGATGTGGCAACGGCCGCTGAGGACGCAGTAGTTCAAATATAGGAAACGTATTGAACCAAGCCAGTGAAATGACTACGGCTGCTGAGGACGTACTAGTTCAGAGATAGGAAACGCATTGAACCAAGCCTGCGAGATGACAACGGCCGCTGAAGACGTACTAATTCAAAGATAGGAAACGCATTGAACCAAGCTAGCGAAATGAAAACGGCCGCTGTGGACATAATAGTTCAAAGATAGGAAACGCATTGAACCAAGCTTGCGAAGTGGCAACGGCCGCTAAGGACGTAATAGTTCAAAGATAGGAAACGCATTGAACCAAGCTTGCGAAATGTAAACGGCCGCTGAGGACGTACTATTTCAAAGATAGGAAACGCATTGAACCAAGACAGCGAGATGACAGCCTCCGCTGAGGACGTAATAGTTCAAAGATAGGAAACGCATTGAACCAAGCCAGTGAAATGACTACGGCTGCTGATGACGTACTAGTTCAAAGATAGGAAACGCATTGAAACAAGCCAGCGAGATGACAACGGCCGCTGAGGACGTAATAGTTCAAAGATAGGAAACGCATTGAACCAAGCTTGCGAAATGAAAACGGCCGCTGAGGACATATTAGTTCAAAGACAGGAAACGCATTGAACCAAGCTTGCGAAGTGGCAACGGCCGCTGAGGACGTAATAGTTCAAAAATAGGAAACGCATTGAACCAAGCTTGCGAAATGAAAACGGCCGCTGAGAACGTAATAGTTCAAAGATAAAAAACGCATTGAATAAATCCTGCAATGTGGCAACGGCCGCTGAGGACGTACTAGTTCAAAGATAGGAAACGCATTGAACTAAGCCAGCGAAATGACAACGGCCGCTGAGAACGTTCTAGTTCAAAGATAGTGCACGCATTGAACCAAGCCTGCGAGAGGACAACGGCCGCTGAGAACGTACTAGCTCAAAGATAAGAAACGCATTGAACCAATCTTGCCAAATGAAAACGGCCGCTGTGAACGTACTAGTTCAAGATAGGAAGCGTATTGAATCAAGCGTGCAAAATGAAAACGGCAGCTGAAGACGTAATAGTTCAAAGATAGGAAACGCATTGAACCAAGCTTGCGAAATGAAAACGGCCGCTGAAGACGTACTAGTTCAAAGATAGGAAACGCATTGAACCAAGCCAGCGAAATGACAACGGCCGCTGAGAACGTTCTAGTTCAAAGATAGTGAACGCATTGAACCAAGCCTGCGAGATGACAACGGCCGCTGAGAACGTACTAGCTCAAAGATAAGAAACGCATTGAACCAATCTTGCCAAATGAAAACGGCCGCTGAGAACGTACTAGTTCAAGATAGGAAGCGTATTGAATCAAGCGTGCGAAATGAAAACGGCAGCTGAAGACGTAATAGTTCAAAGATAGGAAACGCATTGAACCAAGCTTGCGAAATGAAAATGGCCGCTGAGGACGTACTAGTTCAAAGATAGGAAACGCATTGAACCAAGCCAGCGAGATGACAGCGGCCGTTGAGGACATAATAATAGTTCAAAGATAAAAAACGCATTGAATAAATCCTGCGATGTGGCAACGGCCGCTGAGGACGTACTAGTTCAAAGATAGAAAACGCATTGAACCAAGCTTGCGAAATGAAAACGGCCGCTGAGGACGTACTATTTCAAAGATAAGAAACGCATTGAATCAAGCCAGCGAGATGACAGCGGCCGCTGAGGACGTAATAGTTCAAAGATAGGAAACGCATAGAACCAAGCTAGGGAAATGAAAACGGCCGCTGTGGACATAATAGTTCAAAGATAGGAAACGCATTGAACCAAGCTTGCGAAGTGGCAACGGCCGCTAAGGACGTAAGAGTTCAAAGATAGGAAACGCACTGAACCAAGCTTGCGAAATGAAAACGGCCGCTGAGAACGTACTATTTCAAAGATAGGAAAAGCATTGAACCATGCCAGCGAGATGACATCGGCCGCTGAGGACGTACTATTTCAAAGATAGGAAACGCATTGAACCAAGCTAGCGAAATGACAACGGCCGCTGAGAACGTTCTAGTTCAAAGATAAGAAACGAATTGAACCAAGCTTGCCAAATGAAAACGGCCGCTGAGAACGTATTAGTTCAAAGAAAAAGAACGCGTTGAACCAAGCATGCTAAATGAATGCGGCTGCTGAGGACGTACTAGTTCAAAGATAGGAAACGCATTGAACCAAGCTTGCGAAATGAAAACGGCCGCTGAGAACGTATTAGTTCAAAGATAGGAAACGTATTGAACCAAGCCAGTAAAATGACTACGGCTGCTGAGGACGTACTAGTTCAGAGATAGGAAACGCATTGAACCAAGCCTGCGAGATGACAACGGCCGCTCAAGACGTACTAATTCAAAGATAGGAAACGCATAGAACCAAGCCAGCGAAATGACAACGGCCGCTGAGAACGTTCTACTTCAAAGATAGGAAACGCATTGAACCAAGCCTGCGAGATGACAACGGCCGCGGAGAACGTAATAGCTCAAAGATAAGAAACGGATTGAACCAAGCTTGCCAAATGAAAACAGCCGCTGAGAACGTACTATTTCAAGATAGGAAGCGTATTGAATCAAGCGTGCGAAATGAAAACGGCAGCTGAAGACGTAATAGTTCAAAGATAGGAAACGCATTGAATCAAGCTTGCGAAATGAAAACGGCCGCTGAGGACGTATTAGTTCAAAGATAGGAAACGCATTGAACCAAGCTTGCGAAATGAAAACGGCCGCTGAGGACGTAGTATTTCAAAGATAGGAAACGCATTGAACCAAGCCAGCGAGATGACAGCGGCCGTTGAGGACATAATAGTTCAAAGATAGGAAACGCATTGAACCAAGCTTGCGAAATGAAAACGGCCGCTGAGGACGTACTATTTCAGAGATAGTGCACGCATTGAACCAAGCCAGCGAGATGACAGCCTCCGCTGAGGACGTAATAGTTCAAAGATAAAAAACGCATTGAACCAAGGTTGCGAAATGAAAACGGCCGCTGAGGACATATTAGTTCAAAGATAAGAAACGCATTGAACCAAGCTTGCGAAGTGGCAACGGCCGCTGAGGACGTAATAGTTCAAAGATAGGAAACGCATTGAACCAAGCTTGCGAAATGAAAACGGCCGCTGAGAACGTAATAGTTCAAAGATAAAAAACGCATTGAATAAATCCTGCAATGTGGCAACGACCGCTGAGGACGTTCTAGTTCAAAGATAGTGCACGCATTGAACCAAGCCTGCGAGATGACAACGGCCGCTGAGAACGTACTAGCTCAAAGATAAGAAACGCATTGAACCAATCTTGCCAAATGAAAACGGCCGCTGAGAACGTACTAGTTCAAGATAGGAAGCGTATTGAATCAAGCGTGCGAAATGAAAACGGCAGCTGAAAACGTAATAGTTCAAAGATAGGAAACGCATTGAACCAAGCTTGCGAAATGAAAATGGCCGCTGAGGACGTACTAGTTCAAAGATAGGAAACGCATTGAACCAAGCTTGCGAAATGAAAACGGCCGCTGAAGACGTACTAGTTCAAAGATAGGAAACGCATTAAACCAAGCCAGCGAAATGACAACGGCCGCTGAGAACGTTCTAGTTCAAAGATAGTGCACGCATTGAACCAAGCCTGCGAGATGACAACGGCCGCTGAGAACGTACTAGCTCAAAGATAAGAAACGCATTCAACCAATCTTGCCAAATGAAAACGGCCGCTGAGAACGTACTAGTTCAAGATAGGAAGCGTTTTGAATCAAGCGTGCGAAATGAAAACGGCAGCTGAAGACGTAGTAGTTCAAAGATAGGAAACGCATTGAACCAAGCTTGCGAAATGACAACGGCCGCTGAGAACGTTCTAGTTCAAAGATAGTGCACGCATTGAACCAAGCCTGCAAGATGACAACGGCCGCTGAGAACGTACTAGCTCAAAGATAAGAAACGCATTGAACCAATCTTGCCAAATGAAAACGGCCGCTGAGAACGTACTAGTTCAAGATAGGAAGCGTATTGAATCAAGCGTGCGAAATGAAAACGGCAGCTGAAGACGTAATAGTTCAAAGATAGGAAACGCATTGAATCAAGCTTGCGAAATGAAAACGGCCGCTGAGGACGTATTAGTTCAAAGATAGGAAACGCATTGAACCAAGCTTGCGAAATGAAAACGGCCGCTGAGGACGTACTATTTCAAAGATAGGAAACGCATTGAACCAAGCCAGCGAGATGACAGCGGCCGTTGAGGACATAATAGTTCAAAGATAAAAAACGCATTGAATAAATCCTGCGATGTGGCAACGGCCGCTGAAGACGTACTAGTTCAAAGATAGAAAACGCATTGAACCAAGCTAGTGAAATGAAAACGGCCGCTGAGGACGTACTATTTCAAAGATAAGAAACGCATTGAATCAAGCCAGCGAGATGACAGCGGCCGCTGAGGACGTAATAGTTCAAAGATAGGAAACGCATAGAACCAAGCTAGGGAAATGAAAACGGCCGCTGTGGACATAATAGTTCAAAGATAGAAAACGCATTGAACCAAGCTTGCGAAGTGGCAACGGCCGCTAAGGACGTAATAGTTCAAAGATAGGAAACGCATTGAACCAAGCTTGCAAAATGAAAACGGCCGCTGAGGACGTACTATTTCAAAGATAGGAAAAGCATTGAACCAAGCCAGCGAGATGACATCGGCCGCTGAGGACGTACTATTTCAAAGATAGGAAACGCATTGAACCAAGCTAGCGAAATGACAACGGCCGCTGAGAACGTTCTAGTTCAAAGATAGTGCACGCATTGAACCAAGCCTGCGAGATGACAACGGCCGCTGAGAACGTACTAGCTCAAAGATAAGAAACGCATTGAACCAATCTTGCCAAATGAAAACGGCCGCTGAGAACGTACTAGTTCAAGATAGGAAGCGTATTGAATCAAGCGTGCGAAATGAAAACGGCAGCTGAAGACGTAATAGTTCAAAGATAGGAAACGCATTGAATCAAGCTTGCGAAATGAAAACGGCCGCTGAGGACGTATTAGTTCAAAGATAGGAAACGCATTGAACCAAGCTTGCGAAATGAAAACGGCCGCTGAGGACGTACTATTTCAAAGATAGGAAACGCATTGAACCAAGCCAGCGAGATGACAGCGGCCGTTGAGGACATAATAGTTCAAAGATAAAAAACGCATTGAATAAATCCTGCGATGTGGCAACGGCCGCTGAGGACGCAGTAGTTCAAATATAGGAAACGTATTGAACCAAGCCAGTGAAATGACTACGGCTGCTGAGGACGTACTAGTTCAGAGATAGGAAACGCATTGAACCAAGCCTGCGAGATGACAACGGCCGCTGAAGACGTACTAATTCAAAGATAGGAAACGCATTGAACCAAGCCTGCGAGATGACAACGGCCGCTGAGAACGTACTAGCTCAAAGATAAGAAACGCATTGAACCAAGCTTGCCAAATGAAAACGGCCGCTGAGAACGTACTAGTTCAAGATAGGAAGCGTATTGAATCAAGCGTGCGAAATGAAAACGTCAGTTGAAGACGTAATAGTTCAAAGATAGGAAACGCAATGAATCAAGCTTGCGAAATGAAAACGGCCGCTGAGGACGTATTAGTTCAAAGATAGGAAACGCATTGAACCAAGCCAGCGAGATGACAACGGCCGCTGAGGACGTAATAGTATAAAGATAGGAAACGCATTGAACCAAGCTTGCGAAATGAAAACGGCCGCTGAGGACATAATAGTTCAAAGATAGGAAACGCATTGAACCAAGCCAGTGAAATGACTACGGCTGCTGATGACGTACTAGTTCAAAGATAGGAAACGCATTGAACCAAGCCAGCGAGATGACAACGGCCGCTGAGGATGTAATAGTTCAAAGATAGGAAACGCATTGAACCAAGCTTGCGAAATGAAAACGGCCGCTGAGGACATAATAGTTCAAAGATAGGAAACCCATTGAACCAAGCCAGCGAGATGACAGCGGCCGCTGAGGACGTAATAGTTGAAAGATAAAAAACGCATTGAATAAATCCTGCGATGTGGCAACGGCCGCTGAGGACGTACTGGTTCAAAGATAGAAAACGCATTGAACCAAGCTTGCGAAATGAAAACGGACGCTGAGGACGTACTACTTAAAAGATAGGAAACGCATTGAACCAAGCCAGCGAGATGACAGCGGCCGCTGAGGACGTAATAGTTCAAAGATAAAAAACGCATTGAACCAAGCTAGCGAAATGAAAACGGCCGCTGTGGACATAATAGTTCAAAGATAGGAAACGCATTGAACCAAGCTTGCGAAGTGGCAACGGCCGCTAAGGACGTAATAGTTCAAAGATAGGAAACGCATTGAACCAAGCTTGCGAAATGTAAACGGCCGCTGAGGACGTACTATTTCAAAGATAGGAAACGCATTGAACCAAGACAGCGAGATGACAGCCTCCGCTGAGGACGTAATAGTTCAAAGATAGGAAACGCATTGAACCAAGCCAGTGAAATGACTACGGCTGCTGATGACGTACTAGTTCAAAGATAGGAAACGCATTGAAACAAACCAGCGAGATGACAACGGCCGCTGAGGACGTAATAGTTCAAAGATAGGAAACGCATTGAACCAAGCTTGCGAAATGAAAACGGCCGCTGAGGACATATTAGTTCAAAGACAGGAAACGCATTGAACCAAGCTTGCGAAGTGGCAACGGCCGCTGAGGACGTAATAGTTCAAAAATAGGAAACGCATTGAACCAAGCTTGCGAAATGAAAACGGCCGCTGAGAACGTAATAGTTCAAAGATAAAAAACGCATTGAATAAATCCTGCAATGTGGCAACGGCCGCTGAGGACGTACTAGTTCAAAGATAGGAAACGCATTGAACTAAGCCAGCGAAATGACAACGGCCGCTGAGAACGTTCTAGTTCAAAGATAGTGCACGCATTGAACCAAGCCTGCGAGAGGACAACGGCCGCTGAGAACGTACTAGCTCAAAGATAAGAAACGCATTGAACCAATCTTGCCAAATGAAAACGGCCGCTGTGAACGTACTAGTTCAAGATAGGAAGCGGATTGAATCAAGCGTGCGAAATGAAAACGGCAGCTGAAGACGTAATAGTTCAAAGATAGGAAACGCATTGAACCAAGCTTGCGAAATGAAAATGGCCGCTGAGGACGTACTAGTTTAAAGATAGGAAACGCATTGAACCAAGCTTGCGAAATGAAAACGGCCGCTGAAGACGTACTAGTTCAAAGATAGGAAACGCATTGAACCAAGCCAGCGAAATGACAACGGCCGCTGAGAACGTTCTAGTTCAAAGATAGTGCACGCATTGAACCAAGCCTGCGAGATGACAACGGCCGTTGAGAACGTACTAGCTCAAAGATAAGAAACGCATTGAACCAATCTTGCCAAATGAAAACGGCCGCTGAGAACGTACTAGTTCAAGATAGGAAGCATATTGAATCAAGCGTGCGAAATGAAAACGGCAGCTGAAGACGTAATAGTTCAAAGATAGGAAACGCATTGAACCAAGCTTGCGAAATGAAAATGGCCGCTGAGGACGTACTAGTTCAAAGATAGGAAACGCATTGAACCAAGCCAGCGAGATGACAGCGGCCGTTGAGGACATAATAGTTCAAAGATAAAAAACGCATTGAATAAATCCTGCGATGTGGCAACGGCCGCTGAAGACGTACTAGTTCAAAGATAGAAAACGCATTGAACCAAGCTTGCGAAATGAAAACGGCCGCTGAGGACGTACTATTTCAAAGATAAGAAACGCATTGAATCAAGCCAGCGAGATGACAGCGGCCGCTGAGGACGTAATAGTTCAAAGATAGGAAACGCATAGAACCAAGCTAGGGAAATGAAAACGGCCGCTGTGGACATAATAGTTCAAAGATAGGAAACGCATTGAACCAAGCTTGCGAAGTGGCAACGGCCGCTAAGGACGTAAGAGTTCAAAGATAGGAAACGCACTGAATTAAGCTTGCGAAATGAAAACGGCCGCTGAGAACGTACTATTTCAAAGATAGGAAAAGCATTGAACCATGCCAGCGAGATGACATCGGCCGCTGAAGACGTACTATTTCAAAGATAGGAAACGCATTGAACCAAGCTAGCGAAATGACAACGGCCGCTGAGAACGTTCTAGTTCAAAGATAAGAAACGAATTGAACCAAGCTTGCCAAATGAAAACGGCCGCTGAGAACGTATTAGTTCAAAGAAAAAGAACGCGTTGAACCAAGCATGCTAAATGAATGCGGCTGCTGAGGACGTACTAGTTCAAAGATAGGAAACGCATTGAACCAAGCTTGCGAAATGAAAACGGCCGCTGAGAACGTATTAGTTCAAAGATAGGAAACGTATTGAACCAAGCCAGTAAAATGACTACGGCTGCTGAGGACGTACTAGTTCAGAGATAGGAAACGCATTGAACCAAGCCTGCGAGATGACAACGGCCGCTCAAGACGTACTAATTCAAAGATAGGAAACGCATAGAACCAAGCCAGCGAAATGACAACGGCCGCTGAGAACGTTCTAGTTCAAAGATAGGAAACGCATTGAACCAAGCTTGCGAAGTGGCAACGGCCGCTAAGGACGTAATAGTTCAAAGATAGGAAACGCATTGAACCAAGCTTGCGAAATGAAAACGGCCGCTGAGGACGTACTATTTCAAAGATAGGAAAAGCATTGAACCAAGCCAGCGAGATGACATCGGCCGCTGAGGACGTCAAAGATAGTTCAAAGATAGGAAACGCATTGAACCAAGCCTGCGAGATGACAACGGCCGCTGAGAACGTACTAGCTCAAAGATAAGAAACGCATTGAACCAAGCTTGCCAAATGAAAACGGCCGCTGAGAACGTACTAGTTCAAGATAGGAAGCGTATTGAATCAAGCGTGCGAAATAAAAACGGCAGCTGAAGACGTAATAGTTCAAAGATAGGAAACGCATTGAATCAAGCTTGCGAAATGAAAACGGCCGCTGAGGACGTATTAGTTCAAAGATAGGAAACGCATTGAACCAAGCTTGCGAAATGAAAACGGCCGCTGAGGACGTACTATTTCAAAGATAGGAAACGCATTGAACCAAGCCAGCGAGATGACAGCGGCCGTTGAGGACATAATAGTTCAAAGATAAAAAACGCATTGAATAAATCCTGCGATGTGGCAACGGCCGCTGAGGACGCACTAGTTCAAAGATAGGAAACGTATTGAACCAAGCCAGTGAAATGACTACGGCTGCTGAGGACGTACTAGTTCAGAGATAGGAAACGCATTGAATTAAGCCTGCGAGATGACAACGGCCGCTGAAGACGTACTAATTTAAAGATAGGAAACGCATTGAACCAAGCCAGCGAGATGACAGCGGCCGTTGAGGACATAATAGTTCAAAGATAAAAAACGCATTGAATAAATCCTGCGATGTGGCAACGGCCGCTGAGGACGCACTAGTTCAAAGATAGGAAACGTATTAAACCAAGCCAGTGAAATGACTACGGCTGCTGAGGACGTACTAGTTCAGAGATAGGAAACGCATTGAACCAAGCCTGCGAGATGACAACGGCCGCTGAAGACGTACTAATTCAAAGATAAGAAACGAATTGAACCAAGCCTGCGAGATGACAACGGCCGCTGAGAACGTACTAGCTCAAAGATAAGAAACGCATTGAACCAAGCTTGCCAAATGAAAACGGCCGCTGAGAACGTACTAGTTCAAGATAGGAAGCGTATTGAATCAAGCGTGCGAAATGAAAACGTCAGTTGAAGACGTAATAGTTCAAAGATAGGAAACGCAATGAATCAAGCTTGCGAAATGAAAACGGCCGCTGAGGACGTATTAGTTCAAAGATAGGAAACGCATTGAACCAAGCCAGCGAGATGACAACGGCCGCTGAGGACGTAATAGTATAAAGATAGGAAACGCATTGAACCAAGCTTGCGAAATGAAAACGGCCGCTGAGGACATAATAGTTCAAAGATAGGAAACGCATTGAACCAAGCCAGCGAAATGACTACGGCTGCTGATGACGTACTAGTTCAAAGATAGGAAACGCATTGAACCAAGCCAGCGAGATGACAACGGCCGCTGAGGATGTAATAGTTCAAAGATAGGAAACGCATTGAACCAAGCTTGCGAAATGAAAACGGCCGCTGAGGACATAATAGTTCAAAGATAGGAAACCCATTGAACCAAGCCAGCGAGATGACAGCGGCCGCTGAGGACGTAATAGTTGAAAGATAAAAAACGCATTGAATAAATCCTGCGATGTGGCAACGGCCGCTGAGGACGTACTGGTTCAAAGATAGAAAACGCATTGAACCAAGCTTGCGAAATGAAAACGGCCGCTGAGGACGTACTATTTAAAAGATAGGAAACGCATTGAACCAAGCCAGCGAGATGACAGCGGCCGCTGAGGACGTAATAGTTCAAAGATAGGAAACGCATTGAACCAAGCTAGCGAAATGAAAACGGCCGCTGTGGACATAATAGTTCAAAGATAGGAAACGCATTGAACCAAGCTTGCGAAGTGGCAACGGCCGCTAAAGACGTAATAGTTCAAAGATAGGAAACGCATTGAACCAAGCTTGCGAAATGAAAACGGCCGCTGAGGACGTACTATTTCAAAGATAGGAAACGCATTGAACCAAGACAGCGAGATGACAGCCTCCGCTGAGGACGTAATAGTTCAAAGATAGGAAACGCATTGAACCAAGCCAGTGAAATGACTACGGCTGCTGATGACGTACTAGTTCAAAGATAGGAAACGCATTGAAACAAGCCAGCGAGATGACAACGGCCGCTGAGGACGTAATAGTTCAAAGATAGGAAACGCATTGAACCAAGCTTGCGAAATGAAAACGGCCGCTGAGGACATATTAGTTCAAAGACAGGAAACGCATTGAACCAAGCTTGCGAAATGGCAACGGCCGCTGAGGACGTAATAGTTCAAAGATAGGAAACGCATTGAACCAAGCTTGCGAAATGAAAACGGCCGCTGAGAACGTAATAGTTCAAAGATAAAAAACGCATTGAATAAATCCTGCAATGTGGCAACGGCCGCTGAGGACGTACTAGTTCAAAGATAAGAAACGCATTGAACCAAGCCAGCGAAATGACAACGGCCGCTGAGAACGTTCTAGTTCAAAGATAGTGCACGCATTGAACCAAGCCTGCGAGAGGACAACGGCCGCTGAGAACGTACTAGCTCAAAGATAAGAAACGCATTGAACCAATCTTGCCAAATGAAAACGGCCGCTGTGAACGTACTAGTTCAAGATAGGAAGCGTATTGAATCAAGCGTGCGAAATGAAAACGGCAGCTGAAGACGTAATAGTTCAAAGATAGGAAACGCATTGAACCAAGCTTGCGAAATGAAAACGGCCGCTGAGGACGTACTAGTTCAAAGATAGGAAACGCATTGAACCAAGCTTGCGAAATGAAAACGGCCGCTGAAGACGTACTAGTTCAAAGATAGGAAACGCATTGAACCAAGCCAGCGAAATGACTACGGCTGCTGATGACGTACTAGTTCAAAGATAGGAAACGCATTGAACCAAGCCTGCGAGATGACAACGGCCGCTGAGAACGTACTAGCTCAAAGATAAGAAACGCATTGAACCAATCTTGCCAAATGAAAACGGCCGCTGAGAACGTACTAGTTTAAGATAGGAAGCGTTTTGAATCAAGCGTGCGAAATGAAAACGGCAGCTGAAGACGTAGTAGTTCAAAGATAGGAAACGCATTGAACCAAGCTTGCGAAATGAAAATGGCCGCTGAGGACGTACTAGTTCAAAGATAGGAAACGCATTGAACCAAGCCAGCGAGATGACAGCGGCCGTTGAGGACATAATAGTTCAAAGATAAAAAACGCATTGAATAAATCCTGCGATGTGGCAACGGCCGCTGAAGACGTACTAGTTCAAAGATAGAAAACGCATTGAACCAAGCTAGTGAAATGAAAACGGCCGCTGAGGACGTACTATTTCAAAGATAAGAAACGCATTGAATCAAGCCAGCGAGATGACAGCGGCCGCTGAGGACGTAATAGTTCAAAGATAGGAAACGCATAGAACCAAGCTAGGGAAATGAAAACGGCCGCTGTGGACATAATAGTTCAAAGATAGAAAACGCATTGAACCAAGCTTGCGAAGTGGCAACGGCCGCTAAGGACGTAATAGTTCAAAGATAGGAAACGCATTGAACCAAGCTTGCGAAATGAAAACGGCCGCAGAAGACGTACTAGTTCAAAGATAGGAAACGCAATGAACCAAGCCAGAGAGACGACATCGGCCGCTGAGGACGTACTATTTCAAAGATAGGAAACGCATTGAACCAAGCTTGCGAAATGAAAACGGCCGCTGAGAACGTACTATTTCAAGATAGAAAGCGTATTGAATCAAGCGTGCGAAATGGAAACGGCAGCTGAAGACGTAATAGTTCAAAGATAGGAAACGCATTGAACCAAGCTTGCGAAATGAAAACGGCCGCAGAAGACGTATTAGTTCAAAGATAGGAAACGCAATGAACCAAGCCAGAGAGACGACATCGGCCGCTGAGGACGTACTATTTCAAAGATAGGAAACGCATTGAACCAAGCTAGCGAAATGACAACGGCCGCTGAGAACGTTCTAGTTCAAAGATAAGAAACGAATTGAACCAAGCTTGCCAAATGAAAACGGCCGCTGAGAACGTATTAGTTCAAAGATAGGAAACGCATTGAACCAAGCCAGCGAGATGACAACGGCCGCTGAGGATGTAATAGTTCAAAGATAGGAAACGCATTGAACCAAGCGTGCGAAATGAAAACGGCAGCTGAAGACGTAATAGTTCAAAGATAGGAAACGCATTGAATCAAGCTTGCGAAATGAAAACGGCCGCTGAGGACGTATTAGTTCAAAGATAGGAAACGCATTGAACCAAGCTTGCGAAATGAAAACGGCCGCTGAGGACGTACTATTTCAAAGATAGGAAACGCATTGAACCAAGCCAGCGAGATGACAGCGGCCGTTGAGGACGTAATAGTTCAAAGATAAAAAACGCATTGAATAAATCCTGCGATGTGGCAACGGCCGCTGAGGACGCACTAGTTCAAAGATAGGAAACGTATTGAACCAAGCCAGTGAAATGACTACGGCTGCTGAGGACGTACTAGTTCAGAGATAGGAAACGCATTGAACCAAGCCTGCGAGATGACAACGGCCGCTGAAGACGTACTAATTCAAAGATAGGAAACGCATTGAACCAAGCCAGCGAGATGACATCGGCCGCTGAGGACGTACTATTTCAAAGATAGGAAACGCATTGAACCAAGCTAGCGAAATGACAACGGCCGCTGAGAACGTTCTAGTTCAAAGATAAGAAACGAATTGAACCAAGCTTGCGAAGTGGCAACGGCCGCTAAGGACGTAATAGTTCAAAGATAGGAAACGCATTGAACCAAGCTTGCGAAATGAAAACGGCCGCTGAGGACGTACTATTTCAAAGATAGGAAAAGCATTGAACCAAGCCAGTGAAATGACTACGGCTGCTGAGGACGTACTAGTTCAGAGATAGGAAACGCATTGAACCAAGCCTGCGAGATGACAACGGCCGCTGAAGACGTACTAATTCAAAGATAGGAAACGCATTGAACCAAGCCTGCGAGATGACAACGGCCGTTGAAAACGTACTAGCTCAAAGATAAGAAACGCATTGAACCAATCTTGCCAAATGAAAACGGCCGCTGAGAACGTACTAGTTCAAGATAGGAAGCGTATTGAATCAAGCGTGCGAAATAAAAACGGCAGCTGAAGACGTAATAGTTCAAAGATAGGAAACGCATTGAACCAAGCTTGCGAAATGAAAATGGCCGCTGAGAACGTACTAGTTCAAAGATAGAAAACGCATTGAACCAAGCTTGCGAAATGAAAACGGCCGCTGAAGACGTACTAGTTCAAAGATAGGAAACGCATTGAACCAAGCCAGCGAAATGACAACGGCCGCTGAGAACGCTCTAGTTCAAAGATAGTGCACGCATTGAACCAAGCCTGCGAGATGACAACGGCCGCTGAGAACGTACTAGCTCAAAGATAAGAAACGCATTGAACCAATCTTGCCAAATGAAAACGGCCGCTGAGAACGTACTAGTTCAAGATAGGAAGCGTATTGAATCAAGCGTGCGAAATGAAAACGGCAGCTGAAGACGTAATAGTTTAAAGATAGGAAACGCATTGAACCAAGCTTGCGAAATGAAAATGGCCGCTGAGGACGTACTAGTTCAAAGATAGGAAACGCATTGAACCAAGCTTGCGAAATGAAAACGGCCGCTGAAGACGTACTAGTTCAAAGATAGGAAACGCATTGAACCAAGCCAGCGAAATGACAACGGCCGCTGAGAACGTTCTAGTTCAAAGATAGTGCACGCATTGAACCAAGCCTGCGAGATGACAACGGCCGCGGAGAACGTAATAGCTCAAAGATAAGAAACGCATTGAACCAAGCTTCCTAAATGAAAACGGCTGCTGAGAACGTACTATTTCAAGATAGGAAGCGTATTGAATTAAGCGTGCGAAATGGAAACGGCAGCTGAAGACGTAATAGTTCAAAGATAGGAAACGCATTGAACCAAGCTTGCGAAATGAAAACGGCCGCTGAAGACGTACTAGTTCAAAGATAGGAAAAGCATTGAACCAAGCCAGAGAGATGACATCGGCCGTTGAGGACGTACTAGTTCAAAGATAGGAAACGCATTGAACCCTGCCAGTGAGATGACAACGGCCGCTGAGACCGTACTAGTTCAAAGATAGGAAACGCATTGAATAAAGCCTGCGAAGTGGCAACGGTCGCTGAGGACGTACTAGTTCAAAGAAAAAGAACGCGTTGAACCAAGCATGTTAAATGAATGCGGCTGCTGAGGACGTACTAGTTCAAAGATAGGAAACGCATTGAACCAAGCCAGGGAGATGACAACGGCTGCTGAGGACGTAATAGTTCAAAGATAGGAAACGCATTGAACCAAGCTTGCGAAATGAAAACGGCCGCTGAGAACGTATTAGTTCAAAGATAGGAAACGTATTGAACCAAGCCAGTGAAATGACTACGGCTGCTGAGGACGTACTAGTTCAGAGATAGGAAACGCATTGAACCAAGCCTGCGAAATGACAACGGCCGCTGAAGACGTACTAATTCAAAGATAGGAAACGCATTGAACCAAGCCAGCGAAATGACAACGGCCGCTGAGAACGTTCTAGTTCAAAGATAGGAAACGCATTGAACCAAGCCTGCGAGATGACAACGGCCGCTGAGAACGTACTAGCGCAAAGATAAGAAACGCATTGAACCAAGCTTGCCAAATGAAAACGGCCGCTGAGAACGTACTAGTTCAAGATAGGAAGCGTATTGAATCAAGCGTGCGAAATGAAAACGTCAGTTGAAGACGTAATAGTTCAAAGATAGGAAACGCAATGAATCAAGCTTGCGAAATGAAAACGGCCGCTGAGGACGTATTAGTTTAAAGATAGGAAACGCATTGAACCAAGCCAGCGAGATGACAACGGCCGCTGAGGACGTAATAGTATAAAGATAGGAAACGCATTGAACCAAGCTTGCGAAATGAAAACGGCCGCTGAGGACATAATAGTTCAAAGATAGGAAACGCATTGAACCAAGCCAGTGAAATGACTACGGCTGCTGATGACGTATTAGTTCAAAGATAGGAAACGCATTGAACCAAGCCAGCGAGATGACAACGGCCGCTGAGGATGTAATAGTTCAAAGATAGGAAACGCATTGAACCAAGCTTGCGAAATGAAAACGGCCGCTGAGGACATAATAGTTCAAAGATAGGAAACCCATTGAACCAAGCCAGCGAGATGACAGCGGCCGCTGAGGACGTAATAGTTGAAAGATAAAAAACGCATTGAATAAATCCTGCGATGTGGCAACGGCCGCTGAGGACGTACTGGTTCAAAGATAGAAAACGCATTGAACCAAGCTTGCGAAATGAAAACGGACGCTGAGGACGTACTACTTAAAAGATAGGAAACGCATTGAACCAAGCCAGCGAGATGACAGCGGCCGCTGAGGACGTAATAGTTCAAAGATAAAAAACGCATTGAACCAAGCTAGCGAAATGAAAACGGCCGCTGTGGACATAATAGTTCAAAGATAGGAAACGCATTGAACCAAGCTTGCGAAGTGGCAACGGCCGCTAAGGACGTAATAGTTCAAAGATAGGAAACGCATTGAACCAAGCTTGCGAAATGAAAACGGCCGCTGAGGACGTACTATTTCAAAGATAGGAAACGCATTGAACCAAGACAGCGAGATGACAGCCTCCGCTGAGGACGTAATAGTTCAAAGATAGGAAACGCATTGAACCTTGCCAGTGAATGAAACGGCCGCTGAGAACGTACTAGTTCAAAGATAGGAAACGCATTGAAACAACCAGCGAGATGACAACGGCCGCTGAGGACGTAATAGTTCAAAGATAGGAAACGCATTGAACCAAGCTTGCGAAATGAAAACGGCCGCTGAGGACATATTAGTTCAAAGACAGGAAACGCATTGAACCAAGCTTGCGAAGTGGCAACGGCCGCTGAGGACGTAATAGTTCAAAGATAGGAAACGCATTGAACCAAGCTTGCGAAATGAAAACGGCCGCTGAGAACGTAATAGTTCAAAGATAAAAAACGCATTGAATAAATCCTGCAATGTGAACCAAGCCTGCGAGATGAACGGCCGCTGAGGAACGTACTAGTTCAAAGATAGGAAACGCATTGAACCAATCTTGCCAAATGAAAACGGCCGCTGTGAACGTACTAGTTCAAGATAGGAAGCGTATTGAATCAAGCGTGCAAAATGAAAACGGCAGCTGAAGACGTAATAGTTCAAAGATAGGAAACGCATTGAACCAAGCTTGCGAAATGAAAACGGCCGCTGAAGACGTACTAGTTCAAAGATAGGAAACGCATTGAACCAAGCCAGCGAAATGACAACGGCCGCTGAGAACGTTCTAGTTCAAAGATAGTGCACGCATTGAACCAAGCCTGCGAGATGACAACGGCCGCTGAGAACGTACTAGCTCAAAGATAAGAAACGCATTGAACCAATCTTGCCAAATGAAAACGGCCGCTGAGAACGTACTAGTTCAAGATAGGAAGCGTATTGAATCAAGCGTGCGAAATGAAAACGGCAGCTGAAGACGTAATAGTTCAAAGATAGGAAACGCATTGAACCAAGCTTGCGAAATGAAAATGGCCGCTGAGGACGTACTAGTTCAAAGATAGGAAACGCATTGAACCAAGCCAGCGAGATGACAGCGGCCGTTGAGGACATAATAATAGTTCAAAGATAAAAAACGCATTGAATAAATCCTGCGATGTGGCAACGGCCGCTGAGGACGTACTAGTTCAAAGATAGAAAACGCATTGAACCAAGCTTGCGAAATGAAAACGGCCGCTGAGGACGTACTATTTCAAAGATAAGAAACGCATTGAACCAAGCCAGCGAGATGACAGCGGCCGCTGAGGACGTAATAGTTCAAAGATAAAAAACGCATTGAATAAATCCTGCAATGTGGCAACGACCGCTGAGGACGTTCTAGTTCAAAGATAGTGCACGCATTGAACCAAGCCTGCGAGATGACAACGGCCGCTGAGAACGTACTAGCTCAAAGATAAGAAACGCATTGAACCAATCTTGCCAAATGAAAACGGCCGCTGAGAACGTACTAGTTCAAGATAGGAAGCGTATTGAATCAAGCGTGCGAAATGAAAACGGCAGCTGAAGACGTAATAGTTCAAAGATAGGAAACGCATTGAACCAAGCTTGCGAAATGAAAATGGCCGCTGAGGACGTACTAGTTCAAAGATAGGAAACGCATTGAACCAAGCTTGCGAAATGAAAACGGCCGCTGAAGACGTACTAGTTCAAAGATAGGAAACGCATTAAACCAAGCCAGCGAAATGACAACGGCCGCTGAGAACGTTCTAGTTCAAAGATAGTGCACGCATTGAACCAAGCCTGCGAGATGACAACGGCCGCTGAGAACGTACTAGCTCAAAGATAAGAAACGCATTCAACCAATCTTGCCAAATGAAAACGGCCGCTGAGAACGTACTAGTTCAAGATAGGAAGCGTTTTGAATCAAGCGTGCGAAATGAAAACGGCAGCTGAAGACGTAGTAGTTCAAAGATAGGAAACGCATTGAACCAAGCTTGCGAAATGACAACGGCCGCTGAGAACGTTCTAGTTCAAAGATAGTGCACGCATTGAACCAAGCCTGCGAGATGACAACGGCCGCTGAGAACGTACTAGCTCAAAGATAAGAAACGCATTGAACCAATCTTGCCAAATGAAAACGGCCGCTGAGAACGTACTAGTTCAAGATAGGAAGCGTATTGAATCAAGCGTGCGAAATGAAAACGGCAGCTGAAGACGTAATAGTTCAAAGATAGGAAACGCATTGAATCAAGCTTGCGAAATGAAAACGGCCGCTGAGGACGTATTAGTTCAAAGATAGGAAACGCATTGAACCAAGCTTGCAAAATGAAAACGGCCGCTGAGGACGTACTATTTCAAAGATAGGAAACGCATTGAACCAAGCCAGCGAGATGACAGCGGCCGTTGAGGACATAATAGTTCAAAGATAAAAAACGCATTGAATAAATCCTGCGATGTGGCAACGGCCGCTGAAGACGTACTAGTTCAAAGATAGAAAACGCATTGAACCAAGCTAGTGAAATGAAAACGGCCGCTGAGGACGTACTATTTCAAAGATAAGAAACGCATTGAATCAAGCCAGCGAGATGACAGCGGCCGCTGAGGACGTAATAGTTCAAAGATAGGAAACGCATAGAACCAAGCTAGGGAAATGAAAACGGCCGCTGTGGACATAATAGTTCAAAGGAAACGCATTGAACCAAGCTTGCGAAGTGGCAACGGCCGCTAAGGACGTAATAGTTCAAAGATAGGAAACGCATTGAACCAAGCTTGCGAAATGAAAACGGCCGCTGAGGACGTACTATTTCAAAGATAGGAAAAGCATTGAACCAAGCCAGCGAGATGACATCGGCCGCTGAGGACGTACTATTTCAAAGATAGGAAACGCATTGAACCAAGCTAGCGAAATGACAACGGCAGCTGAGAACGTTCTAGTTCAAAGATAGTGCACGCATTGAACCAAGCCTGCGAGATGACAACGGCCGCTGAGAACGTACTAGCTCAAAGATAAGAAACGCATTGAACCAATCTTGCGAAATGAAAACGGCCGCTGAGAACGTACTAGTTCAAGATAGGAAGCGTATTGAATCAAGCGTGCGAAATGAAAACGGCAGCTGAAGACGTAATAGTTCAAAGATAGGAAACGCATTGAATCAAGCGTGCGAAATGAAAACGGCCGCTGAGGACGTATTAGTTCAAAGATAGGAAACGCATTGAACCAAGCTTGCGAAATGAAAACGGCCGCTGAGGACGTACTATTTCAAAGATAGGAAACGCATTGAACCAAGCCAGCGAGATGACAGCGGCCGTTGAGGACATAATAGTTCAAAGATAAAAAACGCATTGAATAAATCCTGCGATGTGGCAACGGCCGCTGAGGACGCAGTAGTTCAAATATAGGAAACGTATTGAACCAAGCCAGTGAAATGACTACGGCTGCTGAGGACGTACTAGTTCAGAGATAGGAAACGCATTGAACCAAGCCTGCGAGATGACAACGGCCGCTGAAGACGTACTAATTCAAAGATAGGAAACGCATTGAACCAAGCCTGCGAGATGACAACGGCCGCTGAGAACGTACTAGCTCAAAGATAAGAAACGCATTGAACCAAGCTTGCCAAATGAAAACGGCCGCTGAGAACGTAGTAGTTCAAGATAGGAAGCGTATTGAATCAAGCGTGCGAAATGAAAACGGCAGTTGAAGACGTAATAGTTCAAAGATAGGAAACGCAATGAATCAAGTTTGCGAAATGAAAACGGCCGCTGAGGACGTATTAGTTCAAAGATAGGAAACGCATTGAACCAAGCCAGCGAGATGACAACGGCCGCTGAGGACGTAATAGTATAAAGATAGGAAACGCATTGAACCAAGCCTGCGAGATGACAACGGCCGCTGAGAACGTACTAGCTCAAAGATAAGAAACGCATTGAACCAATCTTGCCAAAAGAAAACGGCCGCTGAGAACGTACTAGTTCAAGATAGGAAGCGTATTGAATCAAGCGTGCGAAATGGAAACGGCAGCTGAAGACGTAATAGTTCAAAGATAGGAAACGCATTGAACCAAGCTTGCGAAATGAAAACGGCCGCTGAAGACGTACTAGCTCAAAGATAGGAAACGCATTGAACCAAGCCAGAGAGATGACATCGGCCGTTGAGGACGTACTAGTTCAAAGATAGGAAACGCATTGAACCCTGCCAGTGAGATGACAACGGCCGCTGAGAACGTACTAGTTCAAAGATAGGAAACGCATTGAATAAAGCCTGCGAAGTGGCAACGGTCGCTGAGAACGTACTAGTTCAAAGAAAAAGAACGCGTTGAACCAAGCATGCTAAATGAATGCGGCTGCTGAGGACGTACTAGTTCAAAAATAGGAAACGCATTGAACCAAGCCAGGGAGATGACAACTGCCGCTGAGAACGTAATAGTTCAAAGATAGGAAACGCATTGAACCAAGCTTGCGAATTGAAAACGGCCGCTGAGAACGTATTAGTTCAAAGATAGGAAACGTATTGAACCAAGCCAGTGAAATGACTACGGCTGCTGAGGACGTACTAGTTCAGAGATAGGAAACGCATTGAACCAAGCCTGCGAGATGACAACGGCCGCTGAAGACGTACTAGTTCAAAGATAGGAAACGCATTGAACCAAGCCAGCGAAATGACAACGGCCGCTGAGAACGTTCTAGTTCAAAGATAGTTCACGCATTGAACCAAGCCTGCGAGATGACAACGGCCGCTGAGAACGTACTAGCTCAAAGATAAGAAACGCATTGAACCAAGCTTGCCAAATGAAAACGGCCGCTGAGAACGTACTAGTTCAAGATAGGAAGCGTATTAAATCAAGCGTGCGAAATGAAAACGACAGTTGAAGACGTAATAGTTCAAAGATAGGAAACGCAATGAATCAAGCTTGCGAAATGAAAACGGCCGCTGAAGACGTATTAGTTCAAAGATAGGAAACGCATTGAACCAAGCCAGCGAGATGACAACGGCCGCTGAGGACGTAATAGTATAAAGATAGGAAACGCATTGAACCAAGCCTGCGAGATGACAACGGCCGCTGAGAACGTACTAGCTCAAAGATAAGAAACGCATTGAACCAATCTTGCCAAATGAAAACGGCCGCTGAGAACGTACTTGTTCAAGATAGGAAGCGTATTGAATCAAGCGTGCGAAATGGAAACGGCAGCTGAAGACGTAATAGTTCAAAGATAGGAAACGCATTGAACCAAGCTTGCGAAATGAAAATGGCCGCTGAGGACGTACTAGTTCAAAGATAGAGAACGTATTGAACTAAGCCAGTGAAATGACTACGGCTGCTGAGGACGTACTAGTTCAGAGATAGGAAACGCATTGAACCAAGCCAGGGAGATGACAACGGCCGCTGAGAACGTATTAGTTTAAAGATAGGAAATGCATTGAACCAAGCTTGCGAAATGAAAACGGCCGCTGAGGACGTACTATTTCAAAGATAAGAAACGCATTGAACCAAGCCAGCGAGATGACAGCGGCCGCTGAGGACGTAATAGTTCAAAGATAAAAAACGCATTGAACCAAGCTTGCCAAATGAAAACGGCCGCTGAGAACGTACTAGTTCAAGATAGGAAGCGTATTGAATCAAGCGTGCGAAATGAAAACGGCAGCTGAAGACGTAATAGTTCAAAGATAGGAAACGCATTGAATCAAGCTTGCGAAATGAAAACGGCCGCTGAGGACGTATTAGTTCAAAGATAGGAAACGCATTGAACCAAGCTTGCGAAATGAAAACGGCCGCTGAGGACGTACTAGTTCAAAGATAAGAAACGCATTGAACCAAGCCAGCGAGATGACAGCGGCCGCTGAGAACGTAATAGTTCAAAGATAGGAAACGCATTGAACCAAGCTTGCGAAATGAAAACGGCCGCTGTGAACGTACTAGTTCAAGATAGGAAGCGTATTGAATCAAGCGTGCGAAATGGAAACGGCAGCTGAAGACGTAATAGTTCAAAGATAGGAAACGCATTGAACCAAGCTTGCGAAATGAAAACGGCCGCTGAAGACGTACTAGTTCAAAGATAGGAAACGCATTGAACCAATCTTGCCAAAAAAGAAAACGGCCGCCGAGAACGTACTAGTTCGCGATAGGGCGTATTGAATCAAGCGTGCGAAAATGGAAACGGCAGCTGAAGACGTAATAGTTCAAAGATAGGAAACGCATTGAACCAAGCTTGCGAAATGAAAACGGCTGAAGACGTACTAGTTCAAAGATAGGAAAAACGCATTGAACCAAGCCAGAGAGATGACATCGGCCGTTGAGGACGTACTAGTTCAAAGATAGGGAAACGCATTGAACCCCTGCCAGTGATGACAACGGCCGCTGAGTAAACGTACTAGTTTAAAGATAGAAACGCATTGAATAAAGCCTGCGAAGTGGCAACGGTCGCTGAGGACAGTATTTCCAGTTCAAAGAAAAGAACGCGTTGAACCAAGTATGCTAAATGAATGCGGCTGCTGAGGACGTACTAGTTCAAAGATAGGAAACGCATTGAACCAAGCCAGCGAGATGACAGCGGCCGTTGAGGACATAATAGTTCAAAGATAAAAAACGCATTGAATAAATCCTGCGATGTGGCAACGGCCGCTGAGGACGCAGTAGTTCAAATATAGGAAACGTATTGAACCAAGCCAGTGAAATGACTACGGCTGCTGAGGACGTACTAGTTCAGAGATAGGAAACGCATTGAACCAAGCCTGCGAGATGACAACGGCCGCTGAAGACGTACTAATTCAAAGATAGGAAACGCATTGAACCAAGCCAGCGAAATGACAACGGCCGCTGAGAACGTACTAGCTCAAAGATAAGAAACGCATTGAACCAATCTTGCCAAATGAAAACGGCCGCTGAGAACGTACTAGTTCAAAGATAGGAAACGCATTGAACCAAGCCAGCGAAATGACAACGGCCGCTGAGAACGTTCTAGTTCAAAGATAGTGCACGCATTGAACTAAGCCTGCGAGATGACAACGGCCGCTGAGAACGTACTAGCTCAAAGATAAGAAACGCATTGAACCAATCTTGCCAAATGAAAACGGCCGCTGAGAACGTACTAGTTCAAGATAGGAAGCGTATTGAATCAAGCGTGCGAAATAAAAACGGCAGCTGAAGACGTAATAGTTCAAAGATAGGAAACGCATTAAACCAAGCTTGCGAAATGAAAACGGCCGCTGAAGACGTACTAGTTCAAAGATAGGAAACGCATTGAACCAAGCCAGAGAGATGACATCGGCCGTTGAGGACGTACTAGTTCAAAGATAGGAAACGCATTGAATAAAGCCTGCGAAGTGGCAACGGTCGCTGAGGACGTACTAGTTCAAAGAAAAAGAACGCGTTGAACCAAGCATGCTAAATGAATGCGGCTGCTGAGGACGTACTAGTTCAAAGATAGGAAACGCATTGAACCAAGCCAGCGAAATGACAACGGCCGCTGAGGACGGACTAGTTCAAAGATAGGAAACGCATTGAACCAAGCTTGCGAAATGAAAACGGCCGCTGAGGACGTAATAGTTCAAAGATAAGAAACGCATTGAACCAAGCTTGCGAAATGAAAACGGCCGCCGAGGACATAATAGATCAAAAATATAAAACGCATTGAACCAAGCCTGCGAAATGAAAACGGCCGCTGAGGACGTAATAGTTCAAAGATAGGAAACGCATTGAATTAAGCCAGCGAGATGACAACGGCCGCTGTGAACGAACTAGTTCAAAGATAGGAAACGCATTGAACCAAGCCTGCGAGATGACAACAACTGCTGAGGACGTACTAGTTCAAAGATAGGAAACGCATTGAACCAAGCTTGCGAAATGAAAACGGCCGCTGAGGACGTACTAGTTCAAGATAGGAAGCGTATTGAATCAAGCGTGCGAAATGAAAACGGCAGCTAAAGACGTAATAGTTCAAAGATAGGAAACGCATTGAACCAAGCTTGCGAAATGAAAATGGCCGCTGAGAACGTACTAGTTCAAAGATAGGAAACGCATTGAACCAAGCTTGCAAAATGACAACGGCCGCTGAGAACGTTCTAGTTCAAAGATAGGAAACGCATTGAACCAAGCCAGCGAAATGACAACGGCCGCTGAGAACGTTCTAGTTCAAAGATAGTGCACGCATTGAACCAAGCCTGCGAGATGACAACGGCCGCTGAGAACGTACTAGCTCAAAGATAAGAAACGCATTCAACCAATCTTGCCAAATGAAAACGGCCGCTGAGAACGTACTAGTTCAAGATAGAAGCGTATTGAATCAAGCGTGCGAAATGAAAGCGGCCGCTGAGGACATATTAGTTCAAAGATAGGAAACGCATTGAACCAAGCTTGCGAAGTGGCAACGGCCGCTGAGGACGTAATAGTTCAAAGATAGGAAACGCATTGAACCAAGCTTGCAAAATGAAAACGGCCGCTGAGAACGTACTAGTTCAAAAATAGGAAACGCATTGAATAAAGCCTGCGAAGTGGCAACGGTCGCTGAGGACGTACTAGTTCATAGAAAAAGAACGCGTTGAACCACGCATGCTAAATGAAATCGGCCGCTGAGAACGAACTAATTCAAAGATAAGAAACGCATTGAACCAAGCTTGTGAAATGAAAACGGCCGCTGAGGACGTACTAGTTCAAAGATAAGAAACGCATTGAACCAAGCCAGCGAGATGACAGCGGCCGCTGAGGACGTACTAGTTCAAAGATAGGAAACGTATTGAACCAAGCCAGTGAAATGACTACGGCTGCTGAGGACGTACTAGTTCAGAGATAGGAAACGCATTGAACCAAGCCTGCGAGATGACAACGGCCGCTGAAGACGTACTAATTCAAAGATAGGAAACGCATTGAACCAAGCCAGCGAAATGACAACGGCCGCTGAGGACGTTCTAGTTCAAAGATAGGAAACGCATTGAACCAAGCCTGCGAGATGACAACGGCCGCTGAGAACGTACTAGCTCAAAGATAAGAAACGCATTGAACCAAGCTTGCCAAATGAAAACGGCCGCTGAGAACGTACTAGTTCAAGATAGGAAGCGTATTGAATCAAGCGTGCGAAATGAAAACGGCAGTTGAAGACGTAATAGTTCAAAGATAGGAAACGCAATGAATCAAGCTTGCGAAATAAAAACGGCCGCTGAGGACGTATTAGTTCAAAGATAGGAAACGCATTGAACCAAGCCAGCGAGATGACAACGGCCGCTGAGGACGTAATAGTATAAAGATAGGAAACGCATTGAACCAAGCCTGCGAGATGACAACGGCCGCTAAGAACGTACTAGCTCAAAGATAAGAAACGCATTGAACCAATCTTGCCAAAAGAAAACGGCCGCTGAGAACGTACTAGTTCAAGATAGGAAGCGTATTGAATCAAGCGTGCGAAATGGAAACGGCAGCTGAAAACGTAATAGTTCAAAGATAGGAAACGCATTGAACCAAGCTTGCGAAATGAAAACGGCCGCTGAAGACGTACTAGTTCAAAGATAGGAAACGCATTGAACCAAGCCAGAGAGATGACATCGGCCGTTGAGGACGTACTAGTTCAAAGATAGGAAACGCATTGAACCCTGCCAGTGAGATGACAACGGCCGCTGAGAACGTACTAGTTTAAAGATAGGAAACGCATTGAATAAAGCCTGCGAAGTGGCAACGGTCGCTGAGGACGTACTAGTTCAAAGAAAAAGAACGCGTTGAACCAAGCATGCTAAATGAATGCGGCTGCTGAGGACGTACTAGTTCAAAGATAGGAAACGCATTGAACCAAGCCAGGGAGATGACAACTGCCGCTGAGGACGTAATAGTTCAAAAATAGGAAACGCATTGAACCAAGCTTGCGAAATGAAAACGGCCGCTGAGAACGTATTAGTTCAAAGATAGGAAACGTATTGAACTTAGCCAGTGAAATGACTACGGCTGCTGAGGACGTACTAGTTCAGAGATAGGAAACGCATTGAACCAAGCCTGCGAGATGACAACGGCCGCTGAAGACGTACTAATTCAAAGATAGGAAACGCATTGAACTAAGCCAGCGAAATGACAACGGCCGCTGAGAACGTTCTAGTTCAAAGATAGGAAACGCATTGAACCAAGCCTGCGAGATGACAACGGTTGCTGAGAACGTACTAGCTCAAAGATAAGAAACGCATTGAACCAAGCTTGCCAAATGAAAACGGCCGCTGAGAACGTACTAGTTCAAGATAGGAAGCGTATTGAATCAAGCGTGCGAAATGAAAACGGCAGTTGAAGACGTAATAGTTCAAAGATAGGAAACGCAATGAATCAAGCTTGCGAAATGAAAACGGCCGCTGAGGACGTATTAGTTCAAAGATAGGAAACGCATTGAACCAAGCCAGCGAAATGACAACGGCCGCTGAGGACGTAATAGTATAAAGATAGGAAACGCATTGAACCAAGCCTGCGAGATGACAACGGCCGCTGAGAACGTACTAGCTCAAAGATAAGAAACGCATTGAACCAATCTTGCCAAATGAAAACGGCCGCTGAGAACGTACTAGTTCAAGATAGGAAGCGTATTGAATCAAGCGTGCGAAATGGAAACGGCAGCTGAAGACGTAATAATTCAAAGATAGGAGACGCATTGAACCAAGCTTGCGAAATGAAAACGGCCGCTGAAGACGTACTAGTTCAAAGATAGGAAACGCATTGAACCAAGCCAGAGAGATGACATCGGCCGTTGAGGACGTACTAGTTCAAAGATAGGAAACGCATTGAACCCTGCCAGTGAGATGACAACGGCCGCTGAGAACGTACTAGTTCAAAGATAGGAAACGCATTGAATAAAGCCTGCGAAGTGGCAACGATCGCTGAGGACGTACTAGTTCAAAGAAAAAGAACGCGTTGAACCAAGCATGCTAAATGAATGCGGCTGCTGAGGACGTACTAGTTCAAAGATAGGAAACGCATTGAACCAAGCCAGGGAGATGACAACTGCCGCTGAGGACGTAATAGTTCAAAGATAGGAAACGCATTGAACCAAGCTTGCGAAATGAAAACGGCCGCTGAGAACGTATTAGTTCAAAGATAGGAAACGTATTGAACTAAGCCAGTGAAATGACTACGGCTGCTGAGGACGTACTAGTTCAGAGATAGGAAACGCATTGAACCAAGCCTGCGAGATGACAACGGCCGCTGAAGACGTACTAATTCAAAGATAGGAAACGCATTGAACTAAGCCAGCGAAATGACAACGGCCGCTGAGAACGTTCTAGTTCAAAGATAGGAAACGCATTGAACCAAGCCTGCGAGATGACAACGGTTGCTGAGAACGTACTAGCTCAAAGATAAGAAACGCATTGAACCAAGCTTGCCAAATGAAAACGGCCGCTGAGAACGTACTAGTTCAAGATAGGAAGCGTATTGAATCAAGCGTGCGAAATGAAAACGGCAGTTGAAGACGTAATAGTTCAAAGATAGGAAACGCAATGAATCAAGCTTGCGAAATAAAAACGGCCGCTGAGGACGTATTAGTTCAAAGATAGGAAACGCATTGAACCAAGCCAGCGAGATGACAACGGCCGCTGAGGACGTAATAGTATAAAGATAGGAAACGCATTGAACCAAGCCTGCGAGATGACAACGGCCGCTGAGAACGTACTAGCTCAAAGATAAGAAACGCATTGAACCAATCTTGCCAAAAGAAAACGGCCGCTGAGAACGTACTAGTTCAAGATAGAAAGCGTATTGAATCAAGCGTGCGAAATGGAAACGGCAGCTGAAAACGTAATAGTTCAAAGATAGGAAACGCATTGAACCAAGCTTGCGAAATGAAAACGGCCGCTGAAGACGTACTAGTTCAAAGATAGGAAACGCATTGAACCAAGCCAGAGAGATGACATCGGCCGTTGAGGACGTACTAGTTCAAAGATAGAAACGCATTGAACCCTGCCAGTGAGATGACAACGGCCGCTGAGAACGTACTAGTTCAAAGATAGGAAACGCATTGAATAAAGCCTGCGAAGTGGCAACGGTCGCTGAGGACGTACTAGTTCAAAGAAAAAGAACGCGTTGAACCAAGCATGTTAAATGAATGCGGAAATGGAAACGCTGAGATGAAGACGTAATAGTTCAAAGATAGGAAACGCATTGAACCAAGCTTGCGAAATGAAAACGGCCGCTGAGAACGTATTAGTTCAAAGATAGGAAACGTATTGAACCAAGCCAGTGAAATGACTACGGCTGCTGAGGACGTACTAGTTCAGAGATAGGAAACGCATTGAACCAAGCCTGCGAGATGACAACGGCCGCTGAAAACGTACTAATTCAAAGATAGGAAACGCATTGAACCAAGCCAGCGAAATGACAACGGCCGCTGAGAACGTTCTAGTTCAAAGATAGGAAACGCATTGAACCAAGCCTGCGAGATGACAACGGCCGCTGAGAACGTACTAGCTCAAAGATAAGAAACGCATTGAACCAAGCTTGCCAAATGAAAACGGCCGCTGAGAACGTACTAGTTCAAGATAGGAAGCGTATTGAATCAAGCGTGCGAAATGAAAACGGCAGTTGAAGACGTAATAGTTCAAAGATAGGAAACGCAATGAATCAAGCTTGCGAAATGAAAACGGCCGCTGAGGACGTATTAGTTCAAAGATAGGAAACGCATTGAACCAAGCCAGCGAGATGACAACGGCCGCTGAGGACGTAATAGTACAAAGATAGGAAACGCATTGAACCAAGCCTGCGAGATGACAACGGCCGCTGAGAACGTACTAGCTCAAAGATAAGAAACGCATTGAACCAATCTTGCCAAATGAAAACGGCCGCTGAGAACGTACTAGTTTAAGATAGGAAGCGTATTGAATCAAGCGTGCGAAATGGAAACGGCAGCTGAAGACGTAATAGTTCAAAGATAGGAAACGCATTGAACCAAGCTTGCGAAATGAAAACGGCCGCTGAGGACGTACTAGTTCAAAGATAGGAAACGCATTGAACCAAGCCAGAGAGATGACATCGGCCGTTGAGGACGTACTAGTTCAAAGATAGGAAACGCATTGAACCAAGCTTGCGAAATGAAAACGGCCGCTGAGGACATAATAGTTCAAAGATAGGAAACGCATTGAACCAAGCCAGCGAGATGACAGCGGCCGCTGAGGACGTAATAGTTGAAAGATAAAAAACGCATTGAATAAATCCTGCGATGTGGCAACGGCCGCTGAGGACGTACTGGTTCAAAGATAGAAAACGCATTGAAACAAGCTTGCGAAATGAAAACGGACGCTGAGGACGTACTACTTAAAAGATAGGAAACGCATTGAACCAAGCCAGCGAGATGACAGCGGCCGCTGAGGACGTAATAGTTCAAAGATAGTAAACGCATTGAACCAAGCTAGCGAAATGAAAACGGCCGCTGTGGACATAATAGTTCAAAGATAGGAAACGCATTGAACCAAGCTTGCGAAGTGGCAACGGCCGCTAAGGACGTAATAGTTCAAAGATAGGAAACGCATTGAACCAAGCTTGCGAAATGTAAACGGCCGCTGAGGACGTACTATTTCAAAGATAGGAAACGCATTGAACCAAGACAGCGAGATGACAGCCTCCGCTGAGGACGTAATAGTTCAAAGATAGGAAACGCATTGAACCAAGCCAGTGAAATGACTACGGCTGCTGATGACGTACTAGTTCAAAGATAGGAAACGCATTGAAACAAGCCAGCGAGATGACAACGGCCGCTGAGGACGTAATAGTTCAAAGATAGGAAACGCATTGAACCAAGCTTGCGAAATGAAAACGGCCGCTGAGGACATATTAGTTCAAAGACAGGAAACGCATTGAAACAAGCTTGCGAAGTGGCAACGGCCGCTGAGGACGTAATAGTTCAAAGATAGGAAACGCATTGAACCAAGCTTGCGAAATGAAAACGGCCGCTGAGAACGTAATAGTTCAAAGATAAAAAACGCATTGAATAAATCCTGCAATGTGGCAACGGCCGCTGAGGACGTTCTAGTTCAAAGATAGTGCACGCATTGAACCAAGCCTGCGAGATGACAACGGCCGCTGAGAACGTACTAGCTCAAAGATAAGAAACGCATTCAACCAATCTTGCCAAATGAAAACGGCCGCTGAGAACGTACTAGTTCAAGATAGGAAGCGTTTTGAATCAAGCGTGCGAAATGAAAACGGCAGCTGAAGACGTAGTAGTTCAAAGATAGGAAACGCATTGAACCAAGCTTGCGAAATGAAAATGGCCGCTGAGGACGTACTAGTTTAAAGATAGGAAACGCATTGAACCAAGCCAGCGAAATGACAACGGCCGCTGAGAACGTTCTAGTTCAAAGATAGTGCACGCATTGAACCAAGCCTGCGAGGTGACAACGGCCGCGGAGAACGTAATAGCTCAAAGATAAGAAACGGATTGAACCAAGCTTGCCAAATGAAAACGGCCGCTGAGAACGTACTAGTTCAAGATAGGAAGCGTATTGAATCAAGCGTGCGAAATCAAAACGGCAGCTGAAGACGTAATAGTTCAAAGATAGGAAACGCATTGAACCAAGCTTGCGAAATGAAAATGGCCGCTGAGGACGTACTAGTTCAAAGATAGGAAACGCATTGAACCAAGCTTGCGAAATGAAAACGGCCGCTGAAGACGTACTAGTTCAAAGATAGGAAACGCATTGAACCAAGCCAGCGAAATGACAACAACCGCTGAGAACGTTCTAGTTCAAAGATAATGCACGCATTGAACCAAGCCTGCGAGATGACAACGGCCGCGGAGAACGTAATAGCTCAAAGATAAGAAACGCATTGAACCATGCTTGCCAAATGAAAACGGCCGCTGAGAACGTACTAGTTCAAGATAGGAAGCGTATTGAATAAAGCGTGCAAAATGAAAACGGCAGCTGAAGACATAATAGTTCAAAGATAGGAAACGCATTGAACCAAGCCTGCGAGATGACAACAGCCGCTGAGAACGTACTAGCTCAAAGATAAGAAACGCATTGAACCAAGCTTGCCAAATGAAAACGGCCGCTGAGAACGTACTAGTTCAAGATAGGAAGCGTATTGAATAAAGCGTGCAAAATGAAAACGGCAGCTGAAGACATAATAGTTCAAAGATAGGAAACGCATTGAATCAAGCTTGCGAAATGAAAACGGCCGCTGAGGACGTATTAGTTCAAAGATAGGAAACGCATTGAACCAAGCTTGCGAAATGAAAACGGCCGCTGAGGACGTACTAGTTCAAAGATAAGAAACGCATTGAACCAAGCCAGCGAGATGACAGCGGCCGCTGAGGACGTAATAGTTCAAAGATAAAAAACGCATTGAACCAAGGTTGCGAAATGAAAACGGCCGCTGAGGACATATTAGTTCAAAGATAGGAAACGCATTGAACCAAGCTTGCGAAGTGGCAACGGCCGCTGAGGACGTAATAGTTCAAAGATAGGAAACGCATTGAACCAAGCTTGCGAAATGAAAACGGCCGCTGAGAACGTAATAGTTCAAAGATAAAAAACGCATTGAATAAATTTTGCGATGTGGCAAAGGCCGCTGAGGACGTACTAGTTCAAAGATAGGAAACGCATAGAACCAAGCCAGCGAAATGACAACGGCCGCTGAGAACGTTCTAGTTCAAAGATAGTGCACGCATTGAACCAAGCCTGCGAGATGACAACGGCCGCTGAGAACGTACTAGCTCAAAGATAAGAAACGCATTGAACCAATCTTGCCAAATGACAACGGCCGCTGAGAACGTTCTAGTTCAAAGATAGTGCACGCATTGAACCAAGCCTGCGAGATGACAACGGCCGCGGAGAACGTAATAGCTCAAAGATAAGAAACGGATTGAACCAAGCTTGCCAAATGAAAACGGCCGCTGAGAACGTACTATTTCAAGATAGGAAGCGTATTGAATCAAGCGTGCGAAATAGAAACGGCAGCTGAAGACGTAATAGTTCAAAGATAGGAAACGCATTGAACCAAGCCTGCGAGATGACAACGGCCGCTGAGAACGTACTAGCTCAAAGATAAGAAACGCATTGAACCAAGCTTGCGAAATGAAAACGGCCGCTGAAGACGTACTAGTTCAAAGATAGGAAACGCATTGAACCAAGCCAGCGAAATGACAACGGCCGCTGAGAACGTTCTAGTTCAAAGATAATGCACGCATTGAACCAAGCCTGCGAGATGACAACGGCCGCGGAGAACGTAATAGCTCAAAGATAAGAAACGCATTGAACCAAGCTTGCCAAATGAAAACAGCCGCTGAGAACGTACTATTTCAAGATAGGAAGCGTATTGAATCAAGCGTGCGAAATAGAAACGGCAGCTGAAGACGTAATAGTTCAAAGATAGGAAACGCATTGAACCAAGCCTGCGAGATGACAACGGCCGCTGAGAACGTACTAGCTCAAAGATAAGAAACGCATTGAACCAAGCTTGCCAAATGAAAACGGCCGCTGAGAACGTACTAGTTCAAGATAGGAAGCGTATTGAATAAAGCGTGCAAAATGAAAACGGCAGCTGAAGACATAATAGTTCAAAGATAGGAAACGCATTGAATCAAGCTTGCGAAATGAAAACGGCCGCTGAGGACGTATTAGTTCAAAGATAGGAAACGCATTGAACCAAGCTTGCGAAATGAAAACGGCCGCTGAGGACGTACTATTTCAAAGATAAGAAACGCATTGAACCAAGCCAGCGAGATGACAGCGGCCGCTGAGGACGTAATAGTTCAAAAATAAAAAACGCATTGAACCAAGGTTGCGAAATGAAAACGGCCGCTGAGGACATATTAGTTCAAAGATAGAAAACGCATTGAACCAAGCTTGCGAAGTGGCAACGGCCGCTGATGACGTAATAGTTCAAAGATAGGAAACGCATTGAACCAAGCTTGCGAAATGAAAACGGCCGCTGAGAACGTAATAGTTCAAAGATAAGAAACGCATTGAATAAATTTTGCGATGTGGCAACGGCCGCTGAGGACGTACTAGTTCAAAGATAGGAAACGCATTGAACCAAGCCAGCGAAATGACAACGGCCGCTGAGAACGTTCTAGTTCAAAGATAGTGCACGCATTGAACCAAGCCTGCGAGATGACAACGGCCGCTGAGAACGTACTAGCTCAAAGATAAGAAACGCATTGAACCAATCTTGCCAAATGACAACGGCCGCTGAGAACGTTCTAGTTCAAAGATAGTGCACGCATTGAACCATGCCTGCGAGATGACAACGGCCGCGGAGAACGTAATAGCTCAAAGATAAGAAACGGATTGAACCAAGCTTGCCAAATGAAAACAGCCGCTGAGAACGTACTATTTCAAGATAGGAAGCGTATTGAATCAAGCGTGCGAAATGGAAACGGCAGCTGAAGACGTAATAGTTCAAAGATAGGAAACGCATTGAACCAAGCCTGCGAGATGACAACGGCCGCTGAGAACGTACTAGCTCAAAGATAAGAAACGCATTGAACCAAGCTTGCCAAATGAAAACGGCCGCTGAGAACGTACTAGTTCAAGATAGGAAGCGTATTGAATCAAGCGTGCGAAATGAAAACGGCAGCTGAAGACGTAATAGTTCAAAGATAGGAAACGCATTGAATCAAGCTTGCGAAATGAAAACGGCCGCTGAGGACGTATTAGTTCAAAGATAGGAAACGCATTGAACCAAGCTTGCGAAATGAAAACGGCCGCTGAGGACGTACTATTTCAAAGATAGGAAACGCATTGAACCAAGCCAGCGAGATGACAGCGGCCGTTGAGGACATAATAGTTCAAAGATAAAAAACGCATTGAATAAATCCTGCGATGTGGCAACGGCCGCTGAAGACGTACTAGTTCAAAGATAGAAAACGCATTGAACCAAGCTTGCGAAATGAAAACGGCCGCTGAGGACGTACTATTTCAAAGATAAGAAACGCATTGAACCAAGCCAGCGAGATGACAGCGGCCGCTGAGGACGTACTAGTTCAAAGATAGGAAACGCATTGAACCTTGCCAGTGAGATGGCAACGGCCGCTGAGAACGTACTAGTTCAAAGATAGGAAACGCATTGAATAAATCCTGCGATGTGGCAACGGCCGCTGAGGACGTACTAGTTCAAAGATAGAAAACGCATTGAACCAAGCTTGCGAAATGAAAACGGCCGCTGAGGACATAATAGTTCAAAGATAGTGCACGCATTGAACCAAGCCTGCGAGATGACAACGGCCGCTGAGAACGTATTAGCTCAAAAATAAGAAACGCATTGAACCAATCTTGCCAAATGAAAACGGCCGCTGAGAACGTACTAGTTCAAGATAGGAAGCGTATTGAATCAAGCGTGCGAAATGAAAACGGCAGCTGAAGACGTAATAGTTCAAAGATAGGAAACGCATTGAACCAAGCTTGCGAAATGAAAATGGCCGCTGAGAACGTACTAGTTCAAAGATAGAAAACGAATTGAACCAAGCTTGCGAAATGAAAACGGCCGCTGAAGACGTACTAGTTCAAAGATAGGAAACGCATTGAACCAAGCCAGCGAAATGACAACGGCCGCTGAGAACGTTCTAGTTCAAAGATAGTGAACGCATTGAACCAAGCCTGCGAGATGACAACGGCCGCTGAGAACGTACTAGCTCAAAGATAAGAAACGCATTGAACCAATCTTGCCAAATGAAAACGGCCGCTGAGAACGTACTAGTTCAAGATAGGAAGCGTATTGAATCAAGCGTGCGAAATGGAAACGGCAGCTGAAGACGTAATAGTTCAAAGATAGGAAACGCATTGAACCAAGCTTGCGAAATGAAAACGGCCGCTGAAGACGTACTAGCTCAAAGATAGGAAACGCATTGAACCAAGCCAGAGAGATGACATCGGCCGTTGAGGACGTACTAGTTCAAAGATAGGAAACGCATTGAACCCTGCCAGTGAGATGACAACGGCCGCTGAGAACGTACTAGTTCAAAGATAGGAAACGCATTGAATAAAGCCTGCGAAGTGGCAACGGTCGCTGAGGACGTACTAGTTCAAAGAAAAAGAACGCGTTGAACCAAGCATGCTAAATGAATGCGGCTGCTGAGGACGTACTAGTTCAAAGATAGGAAACGCATTGAACCAAGCCAGGGAGATGACAACGGCCGCTGAGAACGTAATAGTTCAAAGATAGGAAACGCATTGAACCAAGCTTGCGAAATGAAAACGGCCGCTGAGGACATAATAGTTCAAAGATAGGAAACGCATTGAACCAAGCCAGTGAAATGACTACGGCTGCTGAGGACGTACTAGTTCAAAGATAGGAAACGCATTGAACCAAGCCAGCGAAATGACAAGGACTGCTAAGGACGTACTAGTTCAAAGATAGAAAACGCATTGAACCAAGCCAGCGAAATGACAACGGCCGCTGAGAATGTTCTAGTTCAAAGATAGTGCAGGCATTGAACCAAGCCTGCGAGATGACAACGGCCGCTGAGAACGTACTAGTTCAAAGATAGGAAACGCATTGAACCAAGCCAGCGAGATGACAACGGCCGCTGAGGACGTACTAGTTCAAGATAGG
>CAKMUF010000005.1:0-17886 GCA_928718305.1 Tetramorium bicarinatum | reverse complement strand
TCAAAGATAGGAAACGCATTGAACCAAGACAGCGAGATGACAACGGCCGCTGAGGACGTAATAGTTCAAAGATAGGAAACGCATTGAACTAAGCTTGCGAAATGAAAATGGCCGCTGAGAACGTACTAGTTCAAAGATAGGAAACGCATTGAACCAAGCCAGCGAGATGACAACGGCGCTGAGGACGTAATAGTTCAAAGATAGGAAACGCAATGAACCAAGCTTGCGAATTGAAAACGGCCGCTGAGAACGTACTAGTTCAAAGATAGGAAACGCATTGAACCAAGCCTGCGAAATGAGAACGGCCGCTGAGAACGTACTAGTTCAAAGATAGGAAACATATTGAACCAAGCCAGCGAGATAAGAACGGCCGCTGAGAACGTACTAGTTTAAAGGTAGGAAACGCATTGAATAAAGCCTGCGAATTGGCAGCGGCCGCTGAGGACGTACTAGTTCAAAGATAGGAAACGCATTGAATTAAGCCTGCGAGATGACAACAACTGCTGAGGACGTACTAGTTCAAAGGTAGGAAACGCATTGAATAAAGCCTGCGAAGTGGCAGCGGCCGCTGAGGACGTACTAGTTCAAAGATAGAAAACGCATTGAACCAAGCCAGAGAGATAACAACGGCCGCTGAGGACGTACTAGTTCAAAGATAGGAGACGCATTGAACCAAGCCAGAGAGATAACAACGGCCGCTGAAAACGTACTAGTTCAAAGATATGAAACGCATTGAACTAAGCTTGCGAAATGAAAACGGCCGCAGTGAACGTACTAGTTCAAAGATAGGAAACGCATTGAACCAAGCCTGCGAAATGAGAACGGCCGCTGAGAACGTACTAGTTCAAAGATAGGAAACATATTGAACCAAGCCAGCGAGATAAGAACGGCCGCTGAGAACGTACTAGTTCAAAGGTAGGAAACGCATTGAATAAAGCCTGCGAATTGGCAGCGGCCGCTGAGGACGTACTAGTTCAAAGATAGGAAACGCATTGAATTAAGCCTGCGAGATGACAACAACTGCTGAGGACGTACTAGTTCAAAGGTAGGAAACGCATTGAATAAAGCCTGCGAATTGGCAGCGGCCGCTGAGGACGTACTAGTTCAAAGATAGAAAACGCATTGAACCAAGCCAGAGAGATAACAACGGCCGCTGAGGACGTACTAGTTCAAAGATAGGAGACGCATTGAACCAAGACAGCGAGATGACAACAACTGCTGAGGACGTACTAGTTCAAAGATAGGAAACGCATTGAATAAAGCCTGCGAAGTGGCAACGGCCGCTAAGGACGTACTAGTTCAAAGATAAAAAACACATTGAATTAAGCCAGAGAGATAACAACGGCCACTGAGAACGTAATAGTTCAAATATAGGAAACGTAATGAACCAAGCTTGCGAAATAAAAACGGCCGCTGAGAACGTACTAGTTCAAAGATAGGAAACGCATTGAACCAAGCCTGCGAAATGAGAACGGCCGCTGAGAACGTACTAGTTCAAAGATAGGAAACGCATTGAACCAACCCAGCGAAATGACAAGGACTGCTGAGGACGTAATAGTTCAAAGATAGGAAACATATTGAACCAAGCCAGCGAGATGAGAACGGCCGCTGAGAACGTATTAGTACAAAGATAGGAAACGCATTGAACCAACCCAGCGAAATGACAAGGACTGCTGAGGACGTACTAGTTCAAAGATATGAAAGGCATTGAACCAAACGTGCGAAATGAAAATGGCCGCTGAGGACGTAATAATTCAGAGATAGGAAACGCAATGAACCAAGCCAGCGAGATGACAGCGGCCGCTGAGAACGTACTAGTACAAATATAGGAAACGCATTGAACCAACCCAGCGAAATGACAAGGACTGCTGAGAACGTACTAGTTCAAAAATAGGGAACGCATTGAGCCAAGCCAGCGAGATGAGAACGGACGCTGAGAACGTACTAGTACAAAGATAGGAAACGCATTGAACCAGCGAGATGAGAACGGCCGCTGAGAACGTACTAGTACAAAGATAGGAAACGCATTGAACCAACCCAGCGAAATGACAACGGCTGCTAAAGACGTACTAGTTCAAAGATAGGAAACTCATTGAACCAAGCCTGCGAGATGACAACGGCTGCTGAGGACGTAATCGTTCAAAGATAGAAAACGCATTGAACCAAGCTTGCGAAATGAAAACGGCCGCTGAGAACGTACTAGTTCAAAGATAGGAAACGCATTGAACCAAGCCAGCGAGATGACAACGGCCGCTGAGGACGCACTAGTTCAATGATAGGAAACGCATTGAATTAACACAGCGAGATGACAACAACTGCTGAGGACGTACTAGTTCAAAGATAGGAAACGCATTGAATAAAGCCTGCGAAGTGGCAACGGCCGCTAAGGACGTACTAGTTCAAAGATAGAAAACGCATTGAATTAAGCCAGAGAGATAACAACGGCCACTGAGAACGTAATAGTTCAAATATAGGAAACGTAATGAACCAAGCTTGCGAAATAAAAACGGCCGCTGAGAACGTACTAGTTCAAAGATAGGAAACGCATTGAACAAAGCAAGCGAGATGACAACGGCCGCTGAGGACGTACTAGTTCAAAGATAGGAAACGCATTGAAATAAGCCATCGAAAACGGCCGCTGAGAACGTATTATAACAATGATAGGAAACGCATTGAACCAACCCAGCGAAATGACAAGGACTGCCGAGGACGTACTAGTTCAAAGATAGGAAACATATTGAACCAAGCCAGCGAGATGAGAACGGCCGCTGAGAACGTACTAGTACAAAGATAGGAAACGCATTGAACCAACCCAGCGAAATGACAAGGACTGCTGAGGACGTACTAGTTCAAAGATATGAAAAGCATTGAACCAAACGTGCGAAATGAAAATGGCCGCTGAGGACGTAATAATTCAGAGATAGGAAACGCAATGAACCAAGCCAGCGAGATTACAGCGGCCGCTGAGGACGTACTAGTTCAAAGATAGGAAACGCATTGAACCAGCGAGATGAGAACGGCCGCTGAGAACGTACTAGTACAAAGATAGGAAACGCATTGAACCAACCCAGCGAAATGACAACGGCTGCTAAAGACGTACTAGTTCAAAGATAGGAAACGCATTGAATAAAGCCTGCGAAGTATCAACGGCCGCTGAGGACGTACTAGTTGAAAGATGGAAAACGCATTGAATAAAGCCTGCGAAAGAACAACGGCCGCTGAGGACGTACTAGTATAAAGATAGGAAACGCATTGAACCAAGCTTACGAAATGTAAACGGCTGCTGAGAACGCACTAGTTCAAAGATAGGAAACGCATTGAATTAACACAGCGAGATGACAACAACTGCTGAGGACGTACTAGTTTAAAGATAGGAAACGCATTGAATAAAGCCTGCGAAGTGGCAACGGCTGCTAAGGACGTACTAGTTCAAAGATAGAAAACGCATTGAATTAAGCCAGAGAGATAACAACGGCCGCTGAGAACGTAATAGTTCAAATATAGGAAACGTAATGAACCAAGCTTGCGAAATAAAAACGGCCGCTGAGAACGTACTAGTTCAAAGATAGAAAACTCATTGAACCAAGCCTGCGAAGTGGCAACGGCCGCTGAGGACGTACTAGTTCAAAGATAGGAAACGAATTGAATCAAGCAAGCGAGAATACAACGGCCGCTGAAAACGTAATAGTTAAAAGATAGTAAACGCACTGAACAAATCTTGCGAAGGGGCAATGGCCGCAAAAAACGTACTAGTTCAAAGATAGGAAACGCATTGAACCAACCCAGCGAAATGACAACGGCTGCTAAAGACGTACTAGTACAAAGATAGGAAACGCATTGAATAAAGCCTGCGAAGTATCAACGGCCGCTGAGGACGTACTAGTTGAAAGATAGGAAACGCATTGAATAAAGCCTGCGAAAGAACAACGGCCGCTGAGAACGTAATAGTTCAAATATAGGAAACGTAATGAACCAAGCTTGCGAAATAAAAACGGCCGCTGAGAACGTACTAGTTCAAAGATAGGAAACGCATTGAACCAACCCAGCGAAATGACAAGGACTGCCGAGGACGTACTAGTTCAAAGATAGGAAACATATTGAACCAAGCCAGCGAGATGAGAACGGCCGCTGAGAACGTACTAGTACAAAGATAGAAAACGCATTGAACCAACCCAGCGAAATGACAAGGACTGCTGAGGACGTACTAGTTCAAAGATATGAAAGGCATTGAACCAAACGTGCGAAATGAAAATGGCCGCTGAGGACGTAATAATTCAGAGATAGGAAACGCAATGAACCAAGCCAGCGAGATTACAGCGGCCGCTGAGGACGTACTAGTTCAAAGATAGGAAACGCATTGAACCAACCCAGCGAAATGACAACGGCTGCTAAAGACGTACTAGTACAAAGATAGGAAACGCATTGAATAAAGCCTGCAAAGTATCAACGGCCGCTGAGGACGTACTAGTTGAAAGATAGGAAACGCATTGAATAAAGCCTGCGAAAGAACAACGGCCGCTGAGGACGTACTAGTATAAAGATAGGAAACGCATTGAATCAAGCTTACGAAATGTAAACGGCTGCTGAGAACGCACTAGTTCAAAGATAGGAAACGCATTGATCCAAGCCAGCGAGATGACAACGGCCGCTGAGGACGTACTAGTTCAAAGATAGGAAACGCACTGAACCAAGCCAGATGGATAACAACGGCCGCTGAGAACGTACTGGTTCAAAGATAGGAAACGCACTGAACCAAGCCAGATGGATAACAACGGCCGCTGAGAACGTACTGGTTCAAAGATAGGAAACGCATTGAACCAGCGAGATGAGAACGTCCGCTGAGAACGTACTAGTACAAAGATAGGAAACGCATTGAACCAACCCAGCGAAATGACAACGGCTGCTAAAGACGTACTAGTTCAAAGATAGGAAACGCATTGAATAAAGCCTGCGAAGTATCAACGGCCGCTGAGGACGTACTAGTTGAAAGATAGGAAACGCATTGAATAAAGCCTGCGAAAGAACAACGGCCGCTGAGGACGTACTAGTATAAAGATAGGAAACGCATTGAACCAAGCTTACGAAATGTAAACGGCCGCTGAGAACGCACTAGTTCAATGATAGGAAACGCATTGAATTAACACAGCGAGATGACAACAACTGCTGAGGACGTACTAGTTCAAAGATAGGAAACGCATTGAATAAAGCCTGCGAAGTGGCAACGGCCGCTAAGGACGTACTAGTTCAAAGTTAGAAAACGCATTGAATTAAGCCAGAGAGATAACAACGGCCACTGAGAACGTAATAGTTCAAATATAGGAAACGTAATGAACCAAGCTTGCGAAATAAAAACGGCCGCTGAGAACGTACTAGTTCAAAGATAGGAAACGCATTGAACAAAGCAAGCGAGATGACAACGGCCGCTGAGGACGTACTAGTTCAAAGATAGGAAACGCATTGAAATAAGCCATCGAAAACGGCCGCTGAGAACGTATTATAACAAAGATAGGAAACGCATTGAACCAACCCAGCGAAATGACAAGGACTGCCGAGGACGTACTAGTTCAAAGATAGGAAACATATTGAACCAAGCCAGCGAGATGAGAACGGCCGCTGAGAACGTACTAGTACAAAGATAGGAAACGCATTGAACCAACCCAGCGAAATGACAAGGACTGCTGAGGACGTACTAGTTCAAAGATATGAAAGGCATTGAACCAAACGTGCGAAATGAAAATGGCCGCTGAAGACGTAATAATTCAGAGATAGGAAACGCAATGAACCAAGCCAGCGAGATTACAGCGGCCGCTGAGGACGTACTAGTTCAAAGATAGGAAACGCATTGAACCAGCGAGATGAGAACGGCCGCTGAGAACGTACTAGTACAAAGATAGGAAACGCATTGAACCAACCCAGCGAAATGACAACGGCTGCTAAAGACGTACTAGTTCAAAGATAGGAAACGCATTGAATAAAACCTGCGAAGTATCAACGGCCGCTGAGGACGTACTAGTTGAAAGATAGGAAACGCATTGAATAAAGCCTGCGAAAGAACAACGGCCGCTGAGGACGTACTAGTATAAAGATAGGAAACGCATTGAACCAAGATTACGAAATGTAAACGGCTGCTGAGAACGCACTAGTTCAAAGATAGGAAACGCATTGAATTAACACAGCGAGATGACAACAACTGCTGAGGACGTACTAGTTCAAAGATAGGAAACGCATTGAATAAAGCCTGCGAAGTGGCAACGGCCGCTAAGGACGTACTAGTTCAAAGATAGAAAACGCATTGAATTAAGCCAGAGAGATAACAACGGCCGCTGAGAACGTAATAGTTCAAATATAGGAAACGTAATGAACCAAGCTTGCGAAATAAAAACGGCCGCTGAGAACGTACTAGTTCAAAAATAGGAAACTCATTGAACCAAGCCTGCGAAGTGGCAACGGCCGCTGAGGACGTACTAGTTCAAAGATAGGAAACGAATTGAATCAGACAAGCGAGAATACAACGGCCGCTGAAAACGTAATAGTTAAAAGATAGTAAACGCACTGAACAAATCTTGCGAAAAGGCAATGGCCGCAGAAAACGTACTAGTTCAAAGATAGGAAACGCATTGAACCAACCCAGCGAAATGACAACGGCTGCTAAAGACGTACTAGTACAAAGATAGGAAACGCATTGAATAAAGCCTGCGAAGTATCAACGGCCGCTGAGGACGTACTAGTTGAAAGATAGGAAACGCATTGAATAAAGCCTGCGAAAGAACAACGGCCGCTGAGGACGTACTAGTATAAAGATAGGAAACGCATTGAACCAAGCTTACGAAATGTAAACGGCTGCTGAGAACGCACTAGTTCAAAGATAGGAAACGCATTGAATTAACACAGCGAGATGACAACAACTGCTGAGGACGTACTAGTTCAAAGATAGGAAACGCATTGAATAAAGCCTGCGAAGTGGCAACGGCCGCTAAGGACGTACTAGTTCAAAGATAGAAAACGCATTGAATTAAGCCAGAGAGATAACAACGGCCGCTGAGAACGTAATAGTTCAAATATAGGAAACGTAATGAACCAAGCTTGCGAAATAAAAACGGCCGCTGAGAACGTACTAGTTCAAAGATAGGAAACTCATTGAACCAAGCCTGCGAAGTGGCAACGGCCGCTGAGAACGTACTAGTACAAAGATAGGAAACGCATTGAACCAACCCAGCGAAATGACAAGGACTGCTGAGGACGTACTAGTTCAAAGATATGAAAGGCATTGAACCAAGCTTGCGAAATGAAAACGGCCGCTGAAAAGTACTAGTTCAAAGATAGGAAACGCATTGAACCAAGCCAGCGAGATGACAACGGCCGCTGAGGACGTACTAGTTCAAAGATAGGAAACGTATTGAACCAAGCCAGCGAGATGACAACGGCAGCTGAGAACGTACTAGTTCAAAGATAGGAAACATATTGAACCAAGCTTGCGAAATGAAAACGGCCGCTGAGAACGTACTAGTACAAAGATAGAAAACGCATGTAACCAAGCCAGCGAGATGACAACGGACGCTGAGAACGTACTAGTACAAAGATAGGAAACGCATTAAACCAAGCTTGCGAAATGAAAACGGCCGCTGACAACGTACTAGTTCAAAGATAGGAAACGCATTGAACCAAGCCAGCGAGATGAGAACGGCCGCTGAGAACGTACTAGTACAAAGATAGGAAACGCAATGAACCAACCCAGCGAAATGACGAGGACTGCTGAGGACGTACTATTTCAAAGATAGTAAACGCATTGAACCAAGGTTGCGAAATGAAAACGGCCGCTGAGGACGTAATAGTTCAAAGATAGGAAACGCATTGAATTAAGCCAGCGAAATGACAACTGCTTAGGACGTACTAGTTCAAAGATAGGAAACGCATTGAATAAAGTTTGCGAAGTGGCAACGGCCGCTGAGGACGTACTAGTTCAAAAATAGGAAACGCATTGAAATAAGCCATCGAAAACGGCCGCTGAGAACGTATTATAACAAAGATAGGAAACGCATTGAACCAACCCAGCGAAATGACAAGGACTGCCGAGGACGTACTAGTTCAAAGATAGGAAACATATTGAACCAAGCCAGCGAGATGAGAACGGCCGCTGAGAACGTACTAGTAAAAAGATAGGAAACGCATTGAACCAACCCAGCGAAATGACAAGGACTGCTGAGGACGTACTAGTTCAAAGATATGAAAGGCATTGAACCAAACGTGCGAAATGAAAATGGCCGCTGAGGACGTAATAATTCAGAGATAGGAAACGCAATGAACCAAGCCAGCGAGATTACAGCGGCCGCTGAGGACGTACTAGTTCAAAGATAGGAAACGCATTGAACCAGCGAGATGAGAACGGCCGCTGAGAACGTACTAGTACAAAGATAGGAAACGCATTGAACCAAAACAGCGAGATGACAACAACTGCTGAGGACGTACTAGTTCAAAGATAGGAAACGCATTGAATAAAGCCTGCGAAGTGGCAACGGCCGCTAAGGACGTACTAGTTCAAAGATAGAAAACACATTGAATTAAGCCAGAGAGATAACAACGGCCACTGAGAACGTAATAGTTCAAATATAGGAAACGTAATGAACCAAGCTTGCGAAATAAAAACGGCCGCTGAGAACGTACTAGTTCAAAGATAGGAAACGCATTGAACCAAGCCTGCGAAATGAGAACGGCCGCTGAGAACGTACTAGTTCAAAGATAGGAAACATATTGAACCAAGCCAGCGAGATAAGAACGGCCGCTGAGAACGTACTAGTTTAAAGGTAGGAAACGCATTGAATAAAGCCTGCGAATTGGCAGCGGCCGCTGAGGACGTACTAGTTCAAAGATAGGAAACGCATTGAATTAAGCCTGCGAGATGACAACAACTGCTGAGGACGTACTAGTTCAAAGGTAGGAAACGCATTGAATAAAGCCTGCGAATTGGCAGCGGCCGCTGAGGACGTACTAGTTCAAAGATAGAAAATGCATTGAACCAAGCCAGAGAGATAACAACGGCCGCTGAAGACGTACTAGTTCAAAGATAGGAGACGCATTGAACCAAGCCAGAGAGATAACAACGGCCGCTGAGAACGTACTAGTTCAAAGATATGAAACGCATTGAACTAAGCTTGCGAAATGAAAACGGCCGCAGTGAACGTACTAGTTCAAAGATAGGAAACGCATTGAACCAAGACAGCGAGATGACAACAACTGCTGAGGACGTACTAGTTCAAAGATAGGAAACGCATTGAATAAAGCCTGCGAAGTGGCAACGGCCGCTAAGGACGTACTAGTTCAAAGATAAAAAACACATTGAATTAAGCCAGAGAGATAACAACGGCCACTGAGAACGTAATAGTTCAAATATAGGAAACGTAATGAACCAAGCTTGCGAAATAAAAACGGCCGCTGAAAACGTACTAGTTCAAAGATAGGAAACGCATTGAACCAAGCCTGCGAAATGAGAACGGCCGCTGAGAACGTACTAGTTCAAAAATAGGAAACGCATTGAACCAACCCAGCGAAATGACAAGGACTGCTGAGGACGTAATAGTTCAAAGATAGGAAACATATTGAACCAAGCCAGCGAGATGAGAACGGCCGCTGAGAACGTACTAGTACAAAGATAGGAAACGCATTGAACCAACCCAGCGAAATGACAAGGACTGCTGAGGACGTACTAGTTCAAAGATATGAATGGCATTGAACCAAACGTGCGAAATGAAAATGGCCGCTGAGGACGTAATAATTCAGAGATAGGAAACGCAATGAACCAAGCCAGCGAGATGACAGCGGCCGCTGAGAACGTACTAGTACAAATATAGGAAACGCATTGAACCAACCCAGCGAAATGACAAGGACTGCTGAGAACGTACTAGTTCAAAAATAGGGAACGCATTGAGCCAAGCCAGCGAGATGAGAACGGACGCTGAGAACGTACTAGTACAAAGATAGGAAACGCTTTGAACCAGCGAGATGAGAACGGCCGCTGAGAACGTACTAGTACAAAGATAGGAAACGCATTGAACCAACCCAGCGAAATGACAACGGCTGCTAAAGACGTACTAGTTCAAAGATAGGAAACGCATTGAATAAAGCCTTCGAAGTGGCAACGGCCGCTAAGGACGTACTAGTTCAAAGATAGAAAACGCATTGAATAAATTCTGCGAAGTGGCAACGGCCGCTAAGGACGTACTAGTTCAAAAATAGAAAACACATTGAATTAAGCCAGAGAGATAACAACGGCCACTGAGAACGTAATAGTTCAAATATAGGAAACGTAATGAACCAAGCTTGCGAAATAAAAACGGCCGCTGAGAACGTACTAGTTCAAAGATAGGAAACGCATTGAACAAAGCAAGCGAGATGACAACGGCCGCTTAGGACGTACTAGTTCAAAGATAGGAAACTCATTGAACCAAGCCTGCGAGATGACAACGGCTGCTGAGGACGTAATCGTTCAAAGATAGAAAACGCATTGAACCAAGCTTGCGAAATGAAAACGGCCGCTGAGAACGTACTAGTTCAAAGATAGGAAACGCATTGAACCAAGCCAGCGAGATGACAACGGCCGCTGAGGACGTACTAGTTCAAAGATAGGAAACGCATTGAACCAAGCCAGAGAGATAACAACGGCTGCTGTGAACGTACTAGTTCAAAGATATGAAACGCATTGAACCAAGCTTGCGAAATGAAAACGGCCGATGAGGACGTAATAGTTCAAAGATAGGAAACGCATTGAACCAAGCCAGCGAGATGAGAGCGGCCGCTGAAAACGTACTAGTACAAAGATAGGAAACGCAATGAACCAACCCAGCGAAATGACAAGGACTGCTGAGGACGTACTAGTTCAAAGATAGGAAACGCATTGAATAAAGCCTGCGAAATGGCAACGGCCGCTGAGGACGTACTAGTATAAAGATAGGAAACGCACTGAACCAAGCCAGATGGATAACAACGGCCGCTGAGAACGTACTTGTTCAAAGATAGGAAACGCATTGAACCAGCGAGATGAGAACGGCCGCTGAGAACGTACTAGTACAAAGATAGGAAACGCATTGAACCAACCCAGCGAAATGACAACGGCTGCTAAAGACGTACTAGTTCAAAGATAGGAAACGCATTGAATAAAGCCTGCGAAGTATCAACGGCCGCCGAGGACGTACTAGTTGAAAGATAGGAAACGCATTGAATAAAGCCTGCGAAAGAACAACGGCCGCTGAGGACGTACTAGTATAAAGATAGGAAACGCATTGAACCAAGCTTACGAAATGTAAACGGCCGCTGAGAACGCACTAGTTCAAAGATAGGAAACGCATTGAATTAACACAGCGAGATGACAACAACTGCTGAGGACGTACTAGTTCAAAGATAGGAAACGCATTGAATAAAGCCTGCGAAGTGGCAACGGCCGCTAAGGACGTACTAGTTCAAAGTTAGAAAACGCATTGAATTAAGCCAGAGAGATAACAACGGCCACTGAGAACGTAATAGTTCAAATATAGGAAACGTAATGAACCAAGCTTGCGAAATAAAAACGGCCGCTGAGAACGTACTAGTTCAAAGATAGGAAACGCATTGAACAAAGCAAGCGAGATGACAACGGCCGCTTAGGACGTACTAGTTCAAAGATAGGAAACTCATTGAACCAAGCCTGCGAGATGACAACGGCTGCTGAGGACGTAATAGTTCAAAGATAGTAAACGCATTGAACCAAGCTTGCGAAATGAAAACGGCCGCTGAGAACGTACTAGTTCAAAGATAGGAAACGCATTGAACCAAGCCAGCGAGATGACAACGGCCGCTGAGGACGTACTAGTTCAAAGATAGGAAACGCATTGAATCAAGCAAGCGAAATGACAACGGCAACTGAGAACGTTCTAGTTCAAAGATAGTGCACGCATTGAACCAAACCTGCGAGATGACAACGGCCGCTAAGAACGTACTAGCTCAAAGACAAGAAACTCATTGAACCAAGCTTGCGAAATGAAAAGTCCGCTGAGGACGTACTAGTTCAAAGATAGGAAATGCATTGAACAAATCCTGCGAGATGACAACGGCCGCTGAGGACCTACTAGTTCAAAGATAAGAAACGCATTGAACAAAGCGTGCGAAGTGGCAATGGCCGCTGAGGACGTACTAGTTCAAAGTTAGGAAACGCATTGAACCAAGCCTGCGAAATGGGAACGGCCGCTGATGACTCTATAGTTCAAAGATAGGAAACGCGTTGAACCAAGCTTGCGAAATGAAAACGGCCGCTGAGAACGTACTAGTTCAAAGATAGGAAACGCATTGAACCAAGCATGCGAAATGACAACGGCCGCTGAGGACGTACTAGTTCAAAGATAGGAAACGCATTGAACCAAGCCAGCGAGATGACAACGGCCGCTGAGGACGTACTAGTTCAAAGATAGGAAACGCATTGAACCAAGCCTGCGAAATGACAACGGCCGCTGAGAACGTACTAGCTCAAAGATAGGAAACGCATTGAACCAAGCTTGCGAAATTAAAAGTCCGCTGAGGACGTACTAGTTCAAAGATAGGAAATGCATTGAACAAATCCTGCGAAGTGGCAACGGCCGCTGAGGACGTACTAGTTCAAAGATAGGGAACGCATTGAACCAAGCCAGCGAAATGACTACGGCCGCTGAGGACGTACTAGTTCAAAGATAGAAGACGAATTGAACCAAGCCTGCGAGATGACAACGGCCTCTGAAAACTTACTAGTTCAAAAATAGGAAACGCATTGAACCAAGTAAGCGAGATGACAACGGTCGCTTAGAACGTACTTGTTCAAAGATAGGGAACGAATTGAACCAAGCCAGCGAAATGACTACGGCCGCTGAGGACATACTAGTTCAAAGATAGAAAACGAATTGAACCAAGCCTGCGAGATGACAACGGCCTCTGAAAACATACTAGTTCAAAAATAGGAAACGCATTGAACCAAGTAAGCGAGATGACAACGGTCGCTTTAAATGTACTAGTTCAAAGATAGGGAACGCATTGAACCAAGCCAGCGAAAGATGACAACGGCCGCTGAGGACGTACTAGTTCAAAGATAGGAAACGCATTGAATAAGCCTGCGAGTGGCAACGGCCGCTGAGGACGTACTAGTTCAAAGATAGGAAACGCATTGAACCAAGTAAGCGAGATGACAACGGTCGCTTTAAATGTACTAGTTCAAAGATAGGGAACGCATTGAACCAAGCCAGCGAGATGACAACGGCCGCTGAGATGTAATAGTTCAAAGATAGGAAACGCATTGAACAAAGCTTGCGAGACGACAACGGCCGCTTAGAACGTACTTGTTCAAAGATAGGGAACGAATTGAACCAAGCCTGCGAAGTGGCAACGGCCGCTGAGGACGTACTAGTTCAAAGATAGGAAACGAATTGAATCAAGCTTGCGAAATGAAAACGGCCGCAGAGGACGTACTAGTTCAAAGATAGGAAACGCATTGAATCAAGCAAGCGAAATGACAACGGCAACTGAGAACGTTCTAGTTCAAAGATAGTGCACGCATTGAACCAAACCTGCGAGATGACAACGGCCGCTAAGAACGTACTAGCTCAAAGACAAGAAACGCATTGAACCAAGCTTGCGAAATGAAAAGTCCGCTGAGGACGTACTAGTTCAAAGATAGGAAATGCATTGAACAAATCCTGCGAACAACGGCCGCTGAGGGTACTAGTTCAAAGATAGGAAACGCATTGAACCAAGCTTGCGAAATGCAACGGCCGCTGAGGACGTACTAGTTCAAAGATAGGAAACGCATTGAACCAAGCCTGCGAAGATGACAACGGCCTCTGAAAACTTTCTAGTTCAAAGATAGGAAACGCATTGAACCAAGCCAGCGAAATGACAACGGCCGCTGAGGAACGGAAACGCATCTATGACGGCCGCTTAGAACGTAGTTCAAAGATAGGAAACGCATTGAACCAAGCCATCGAAATGACAACGGCCGCTGAGGACGTACTAGTTCAAAGATAGGAAAAGCATTGAACCAAGCCAGCAAAATGACAACGGCAACTGAGAACGTTCTAGTTCAAAGATAGTGCACGCATTGAACCAAACCTGCGAGATGACAACGGCCGCTGAAAACGTACTAGCTCAAAGACAAGAAACGCATTGAACCAAGCTTGCGAAATTAAAAGTCCGCTGAGGACGTACTAGTTCAAAGATAGGAAATGCATTGAACAAATCCTGCGAAGTGGCAACGGCCGCTGAGGACGTACTAGTTCAAAGATAGGGAACGCATTGAACCAAGCCAGCGAAATGACTACGGCCGCTGAGGACGTACTAGTTCAAAGATAGAAGACGAATTGAACCAAGCCTGCGAGATGACAACGGCCTCTGAAAACTTACTAGTTCAAAGATAGTGCACGCATTGAACCAAGCCATCGAAATGACAACGGCCGCTGAGGACGTACTAGTTCAAATATAGGAAACGCATGGAACCAAGTAAGCGAGATGACAACGGCCGCTTAGAACGTACTTGTTCAAAGATAGGGAACGAATTGAACCAAGCCAGCGAAATGACTACGGCCGCTGAGGACATACTAGTTCAAAGATAGAAAACGAATTGAACCAAGCCTGCGAGATGACAACGGCCTCTGAAAACATACTAGTTTAGGAAACGCATTGAACCAAGTAAGCGAGATGACAACGGTCGCTTTAAATGTACTAGTTCAAAGATAGGGAACGCATTGAACCAAGCCAGCGAAATGAGAACGGCCGCTGAGGACGTACTAATTCAAAGATAAGAAACGAATTGAACCGCCTGCGAGGCAACGGCCTCTGAAAACGTACTAGTTCAAAGATAGAAAACGAATTGAACCAATCCTGCGAGATGACAACGGCCTCTGAAAACTTACTAGTTCAAAGATAGTGCACGCATTGAACCAAGCCATCGAAATGAAAACGGCCGCTGAGGACGTACTAGTTCAAATATAGGAAACGCATGGAACCAAGCAAGCGAGACGACAACGGCCGCTTAGAACGTACTTGTTCAAAGATAGGGAACGAATTGAACCAAGCCTGCGAAGTGGCAACGGCCGCTGAGGACGTACTAGTTCAAAGATAGGAAACGCATTGAATCAAGCTTGCGAAATGAAAACGGCCGCAGAGGACGTACTAGTTCAAAGATAGGAAACGCATTGAACCAAACCTGCGAGATGACAACGGCCGCTAAGAACGTACTAGCTCAAAGACAAGAAACGCATTGAACCAAGCTTGCGAAATGAAAAGTCCGCTGAGGACGTACTAGTTCAAAGATAGGAAATGCATTGAACAAATCCTGCGAGATGACAACGGCCGCTGAGGACCTACTAGTTCAAAGATAAGAAACGCATTGAACAAAGCTTGCGAAGTGGCAATGGCCGCTGAGGACGTACTAGTTCAAAGTTAGGAAACGCATTGAACCAAGCCTGCGAAGTGGGAACGGCCGCTGATGACTCTATAGTTCAAAGATAGGAAACGAATTGAACCAAGTCTGCGAGATGACAACGGCCTCTGAAAACGTACTAGTTCAAAGATAGGAAACGCATTGAACCAAGTAAGCGAGATGACAACGGTCGCTTTAAATGTACTAGTTCAAATATAGGGAACGCATTGAACCAAGCCAGCGAGATGACAACGGCCGCTGAGGATGTAATAGTTCAAAGATAGGAAACGCATTGAACAAAGCTTGCGAAGTGGCAATGGCCGCTGAGGACGTACTAGTTCAAAGATAGGAAACGCATTGATCCAAGCCTGCGAAGTGGCAACGGCCGCTGAAGACGTATTAGTTCAAAGATAGGAAACGAATTGAACCAAGCTTGCGAAATGAAAACGGCCGCAGAGGACGTACTAGTTCAAAGATAGGAAACGCATTGAATCAAGCAAGCGAGAATACAACGGCCGCTGAAAACGTAATAGTTAAAAGATAGTAAACGCACTGAACAAATCTTGCGAAGGGGCAATGGCCGCAGAAGACGTACTAGTTCAAAGATAGGAAACGCATTGAATCAAGCAAGCGAGAATACAACGGCCGCTGAAAACGTACTAGTTCAAAGATAGGAAACGCATTGATCCAAGCTTGCGAAATAAAAACGGCCGCTGAGGACGTACTAGTTCAAAGATAGGAAACGCATTGAACCAAGCCTGCGAAGTGGGAACGGCCGCTGAGGACTCTATAGTTCAAAGATAGGAAACGCGTTGAAACAAGCTTGCGAAATGAAAACGGCCGCTGAGAACGTACTAGTTCAAAGATAGGAAACGCATTGAACCAAGCAAGCGAAATGACAACGGACACTGAGGACGTAATAGTTCAAAGATAGGAAACGCATTGAACCAAGCCAGCGAGATGACAACGGCCGCTGAGGATGTACTAGGTCAAAGATAGGAAACGCATTGAACCAAGTTTGCGAAATGAAAATGGCCGCTGAGAACGTACTAAATCAAAGATAGGAAACGCATTGAACCAAGCCAGCGAGATGACAACGCCCGCTTAAAACGTACTAGTTCAAAGATCGGAAACGCATTGAACCAAGCTTGCGAGATGACAACGGCCGCTGAGGACGTACTAGTTCAAATATAGAAAACGCATGGAACCAAGTAAGCGAGATGACAACGGCCGCTTAGAACGTACTTGTTCAAAGATAGGAAACGCATTGAATAAATCCTGCGAAGTAACAACGGCCGCTGAAGACGTAATAGTTCAAAAATAGGAAACGCATTGAACCAAGTTTGCGAAGTGGCAACGGCCGCTGAGGACGTACTAGTTCAAAGATAGGAAACGCATTGAACCAATCCAGCGAGATGACAACGGCCGCTGAGGACCTACTAGTTCATAGATAGGGAACGCATTGAACCAAGCCATCGAAATGACAACGGCCGCTGAGGACGTACTAGTTCAAATATAGGAAACGCATGGAACCAAGTAAGCGAGATGACAACGGCCGCTTAGAACGTACTTGTTCAAAGATAGTGCACGCATTGAACCAAGCCATTGAAATGACAACGGCCGCTGAGGACGTACTAGTTCAAAGATAGGAAAAGCATTGAACCAAGCCAGCAAAATGACAACGGCAACTGAGAACGTTCTAGTTCAAAGATAGTGCACGCATTGAACCAAACCTGCGAGATGACAACGGCCGCTGAAAACGTACTAGCTCAAAGACAAGAAACGCATTGAACCAAGCTTGCGAAATTAGAAGTCCGCTGAGGACGTACTAGTTCAAAGATAGGAAATGCATTGAACAAATCCTGCGAAGTGGCAACGGCCGCTGAGGACGTACTAGTTCAAAGATAGGAAACGCATTGAACCAAGCTAGCAAAATGATAACGGCCGCTGAGGACGTACTAGTTCAAAGATAGGAAAAGCATTGAACCAAGCTTGCGAAATGGAAACGACCACTGAGGACGTACTAGTTCAAAGATAGGAAACGCATTGAACCAAGCAAGCGAGATGACAAAGGCCGCTGAGGACGTATTAGTTCAAAGATAGGAAACGCATTGAACCAAGTAAGCGAGATGACAACGGCCGCTGAGGGCGTAATAGTTCCAAGATAGGAAACGCATTGAATTAAGCCAGCGAGATGACAACGGCCGCTGAGGACGTACTAGTTCAAAGATAGGAAACGCATTGAATAAAGCCTGCGAAGTGGCAACGGCCGTTGAGGACGTAATAGTTCAAAGATAGGAAACCCATTGAACCAAGCCTGCGAGATGACAACGGCTGCTGAGAACGTACTAGAACAAAGATAGGAATCGCATTGAACCAAGCCTGCCAAATGACAACGGCTGCTGAGAACGTACTAGTTCAAAGATAGGAAACGCATTGAACCAAGCTTGCGAAATGAAAACGGCCGCTGAAGACGTACT
>CAKMUF010000004.1:125599-151591 GCA_928718305.1 Tetramorium bicarinatum | reverse complement strand
AGCCAAAGGAATATCGTGAAACTTTATCATGCTTGTGTGTAAAGCGTACATCGTTATATACTATAATAAAAAAAAAGTAATAGCACAATAAATATCCATATACTCTTGGCTCACTCCTTCCTCTCCCCCTCTCTCTCTGTGTTATTTATCAATCATTTAATTTCCCAAATTTCAATTGAAAACGCGCAGTTCTTTCTTACTATAGGTGCGTTCTGTTTCATGTATGATGCTCATGATGCATCCAGTTAACCTTGTTCATCAAAAGATAAGCAAGGATAAATGATGCATCATGCGCATCATGATGCATCATTGCATCATTGCATCGTGAAACGGAATGCACCTTATGTTTATAAACTATATACGCGTTGCGCGCGTAAAAACTTATCGATTTCTTGCTCCGTTTTTAAACGTTACCATATGCTTTTGGAACGTATTCACTCGCGTATTCGCCAAGGATGAATCGAGAGAAGATACACAAACCTCTATCTCTAAACATCCTGTAAAGTTTTTTGCTCTAATTATTATCGTACGATCCTTACAGAGCTGCAATCACAAATAAGATCCTTGTCAATCCTTCGTAATCAATATCTATGGTTTTTATGGCAAAAGATTACGTTATATTTAGCGACATTTGATTACACGGCGCATCTTCAGTCTTCTTATTATATATTTGCATCTCGGCGACATATTTTTCTTTGGATCTCTCATACATATCGTAATATACCTGAAACGATACAATGTATTCACAGCACTCGAGTACCACAGTAGTGGCAAATGACAACACATGAAGAGCATATCAAAGTCAACATTAGTGGAGAATATATTTAACGTTAGAATATTCACTTTCTTATCCTCAGAGCTGAGAGACTTCCAGGTGGTTGCGAGCTGCCTAGTAAGTTCTTGTTTACTTGGCTCTGGTTCTCCGGCTAAACGTTCCATCACCCGAGGTCTTTGCTCTTGGCAAAATTGAAAGAAAGGATTAGCCGGTCTCTTTGGTGCGTTCGGATCAGCTTTCGCGCCCTTTCTCTTGGTTCCCTTTCTGGGTTTCTCTTCTTTAGCATTATGAGCAGTACCTCTCCCTCCTTTCTCTGACTTTGGAGTTGTTTGAAATACACTGTTCTCTTCGAGAACACCCATCGGGGTTTCCCGCCAACGATCTCCATGTCGATCCAATCGATCGATTAGGAATCTACAATTAATTACACAAACGACGAAAATGCGGAAACTTGGCGAAGATATAAAGAAAAAAAAATTAACCTAACTTATGAAACTAACTTTTTCTCTTTCCTCGTTCGTCGAAGAAGCTTCCTTACTTTCTGAATTCTGTACACCAATCTTTCATTTTCCTATCATATTTAAAGAACATCATATAGTTTAAAAAGGAAAAAAATAAAAATCGTCGACAATAATTACGGTTATAAGAGATTTAACCTGTTGTAAAAGTTCGCATCTCTCCAACAGTAATTGATATTTTCTCTTATAAATATCAAGCTCTTCCGGCTCCACATCGTATTCGGACTCATCGGACATCACTATCACAACAAAATTAAAACTCAAAAGGAAACACGGCACCCTTAACAGTGAGGAAGGGACAAAAACCAAACAGATTCAATCTCTTTAAGACCCCTTTACAACGGATATACTCAGACGTGTTGAGCGTTAAGCCGGATATATAGAGACCGTAAACTATTGGATGCATTCAGAAGCACGACCGCTCACTGAGACCTCCGTCAAGTTAGCAAACAAATTGAATATATTTTAATTATTGGCTGCGTCTAATTATTCAGCAGAAAAAGCTACTTTGCAACTGTTGTAAAAATCGTGAATCTGATTAGCGTATGCTCTTGATCTTGGTAAAATCTAAGAGCATATACTCCAATAAAATTCACTAATTTTACAGTTGCAAAGCAGCTTTTTCTGCTGAACGCAACCAGTCTTTCTTATATAATTTGGGAATTATTTGGGGAAGCTGTAAGGAAGAGTAATTCAATATTAATAAATCTCAAATATCGTTTAACAATACAATTTTATTTAAATTTAACATAATATTTTCTAAAAATTAAGCAGAACGATTGATTTTTCGGCAATCGCTGAAAGATTCCGTCGATACGATATGCGTGCAGTTTTTACATTGGTCCTTGATACGTGAGACTCGCTGTTCTTTTCGTCGACAGTTTCTATTATCTAATAATTTATAAAAATTATTTTATTGTGAAATTCAATACTTTTATTATCATTGCGAATTTAAATTAAAACCGTTGTCATATTTTGTTCACAATTTTCTTTGTTACACACGCATCCGGTTTCTTTGTTTAAAATATGTTATTCATTATTAGATCTTGAATTTCTTTTTATAATACAATTTTATTTAAATTTAACATAATATTCTGCTAAAAATTAAGCAGAATGATTGATTTTTCGGTAATCTCTGTAAGATTCCGCCGAAACGATATCCATGCAGTTTTTACATGGTCATTGATACGTGAGACTCGCCGCTCTTTTCGTAGACAGTTTCTATTATCTAATAATTTATAAAAATTATTTTATTGCGAAAGTCAATTCTTTTATTATCATTGCGAATTTAAATTAAAACCGTTGTCATATTTTGTTCACAATTTTCTTTGTTACACTCGCATCCGGTTTCTTTGTTTAAAATACGTTATTTATTAATAATTCTCGAATTTTGTGTTATAATATAATTTTTATAATATAATTTTATTTAAATTACACGTAATATTCTTTTAAATATTAAACAAAACGATTGATTTGTCGGCAATCGCTGAAAGATTCCGTCGATACGATATGCGTGCAGTTTTTACATTGGTCCTTGATACGTGAGACTCGCTGTTCTTTTCGTCGACAGTTTCTATTATCTAATAATTTATAAAAATTATTTTATTGTGAAATTCAATTCTTTTATTATCATTGCGAATTTAAATTAAAACCGTTGTCATATTTTGTTCACAATTTTCTTTGTTACACTCGCATCCGGTTTCTTTGTTTAAAATACGTTATTTATTAATATTTCTCGAATTTTGTGTTATAATACAATTTTATTTAAATTTAACATAACATTCTGTTAAAAATTAAACAAAACGATTAATTTTTCGGCAATCGCTGAAAGATTCCGTCGATACGATATGCGTGCAGTTTTTACATTGGTCCTTGATACGTGAGACTCGCTGTTCTTTTCGTCGACAGTTTCTATTATCTAATAATTTATAAAAATTATTTTATTGAGAAATTCAATTTTTTTATTATCATTGCAAATTTAAATTAAAACCATTATCATATATTGTTCACGATTTTTTTTGTTACACTCGCATCCGGTTTCTTTGTTTAAAATACGTTATTTATTAATATTTCTCGAATTTTGTGTTATAATACAATTTTATTTAAATTTAACATAACATTCTGTTAAAAATTAAACAAAACGATTAATTTTTCGGCAATCGCTGAAAGATTCCGTCGATACGATATGCGTGCAGTTTTTACATTGGTCCTTGATACGTGAGACTCGCTGTTCTTTTCGTCGACAGTTTCTATTATCTAATAATTTATAAAAATTATTTTATTGTGAAATTCAATTCTTTTATTATCATTGCGAATTTAAATTAAAACCGTTGTCATATTTTGTTCACAATTTTCTTTGTTACACTCGCATCCGGTTTCTTTGTTTAAAATACGTTATTTATTAATATTTCTCGAATTTTGTGTTATAATACAATTTTATTTAAATTTAACATAACATTCTGTTAAAAATTAAACAAAACGATTAATTTTTCGGCAATCGCTGAAAGATTCCGTCGATACGATATATGCGTGCAGTTTTAACATTGGTCCTTGATACGTGAGACTCGCTGTTCTTTTCGTCGACAGTTTCTATTATCTAATAATTTATAAAAATTATTTTATTGTGAAATTCAATTCTTTTATTATCATTGCGAATTTAAATTAAAACCGTTGTCATATTTTGTTCACAATTTTCTTTGTTACACACGAATCCGGTTTCTTTGTTTAAAATATGTTATTCATTATTAGATCTTGAATTTCTTTTTATAATACAATTTTATTTAAATTTAACATAATATTCTGCTAAAAATTAAGCAGAATGATTGATTTTTCGGTAATCTCTGTAAGATTCCGCCGAAACGATATCCATGCAGTTTTTACATGGTCATTGATACGTCAGACTCGCCGCTCTTTTCGTAGACAGTTTCTATTATCTAATAATTTATAAAAATTATTTTATTGCGAAAGTCAATTCTTTTATTATCATTGCGAATTTAAATTAAAACCGTTGTCATATTTTGTTCACAATTTTCTTTGTTACACTCGCATCCGGTTTCTTTGTTTAAAATACGTTATTTATTAATAATTCTCGAATTTTGTGTTATAATATAATTTTTATAATATAATTTTATTTAAATTACACGTAATATTCTTTTAAAAATTAAGGAAAACGATTGATTTGTCGGCAATCGCTGAAAGATTCCGTCGATTCGATATTTGCGTGCAGTTTTTACATTGGGCCTTGATACGTGAGACTCGCTGTTCTTTTCGTCGACAGCTTCCATTTTCTAATAATTTATAAAAATTATTTTATTGTGAAATTCAATTCTTTTATTATCATTGAGAATTTAAATTAAAACCGTTTTCATATTGTTTTCAAGATATTCTTTGTTATACTCGCATCCGGTTTCTTTGTTTAAAATACGTTCTTTATTAATAATTCTCGAATTTTGTGTTATAATATAATTTTTATAATATAATTTTATTTAAATTACACGTAATATTCTTTTAAATATTAAACAAAACGATTGATTTGTCGGCAATCGCTGAAAGATTCCGTCGATTCGATATTTGCGTGCAGTTTTTACATTAGGCCTTGATACGTAAGACTCGCCGCTTTTTTCGTAGACACTTTCTATTATCTAATAATTTATAAAAATTATTTTATTGTGAAATTCAATTCTTTTATTATCATTGAGAATTTAAATTAAAACCGTTTTCATATTGTCCTCACGATTTTCTTTGTTACACTCGCATTCGGTTTCTTTGTTTAAAATACGTTATTTATTAATAATTCTCGAAATTCGTTTTACTATACAATTTTATTTAAATTTAACATAATATATTTTTAAAAATTAAGCAGAACGATTGATTCTAAAATCGCTGAAAGATTCAGTCGAAACGATATCCGTGCAGTTTTTACATTGGTCATTGATACGTGAGACTCGCCGCTTTTTTCGTAGACAGTTTCTATTATCTAATAATTTATAAAAATTATTTTATTGTGAAATTCAATTTTTTATTATCATTGCGAATTTAAATTAAAACCGTTGTCATATTTTGTTCACGATTTTCTTTGTTACACTCGCATTCGGTTTCTTTGTTTAAAATACGTTATTTATTAATAATTCTCGAAATTCGTTTTACTATACAATTTTATTTAAATTTAATATAATATATTTTTAAAAATTAAGCAGAACGATTGATTCTAAAATCGCTGAAAGATTCAGTCGAAACGATACGTGCAGTTTTTACATTGGTCCTTGATACGTGAGACTCGCTGTTTTTTTCGTAGACAGTTTTTATTATCTAATAAATTATAAAAATTATTTTATTGTGAAATTCAATACTTTTATTATCATTGAGAATTTAAATTAAAACCGTTGTCATATTTTGTTCACGATTTTCTTTGTTACACTCGCATCCGGTTTCTTTGTTTAAAATATGTTATTTATTAATAGTTCTTGAATTTCTTTTATAATACAATTTTATTTAAATTTAGCATAATATATTTTTAAAATTAAACAGAACGATTGATTCTAAAATCGCTGAAAGATTTTGTCGAAACGATATTTGCATGCAGTTTTTACATGGTCATTGATACGTGAGACTCGCCGCTCTTTTCGTAGACAGTTTCTATTATCTAATAATTTATAAAAATTATTTTATTGCGAAAGTCAATTCTTTTATTATCATTGCGAATTTAAATTAAAACCGTTGTCATATTTTGTTCACAATTTTCTTTGTTACACTCGCATCCGGTTTCTTTGTTTAAAATACGTTATTTATTAATATTCTCGAATTTTGTGTTATAATACAATTTTATTTAAATTTAACATAACATTCTGTTAAAAATTAAACAAAACGATTAATTTTTCGGCAATCGCTGAAAGATTCCGTCGATTCGATATTTGCGTGCAGTTTTTACATTAGTCCTTGATACGTAAGACTCGCTGCTTTTTTCGCAGACACTTACTATTATCTAATAATTTACAAAAATTATTTTATTGTGAAATTCAATTCTTTTATTATCATTGAGAATTTAAATTAAAACCTTTTCCATATTGTTTTCAAGATTTTCTTTGTTATACTCGCATCCGGTTTCTTTGTTTAATATACGTTCTTTATTAATAATTCTCGAATTTTGTGTTATAATATAATTTTTATAATATAATTTTATTTAAGTTACACGTAATATTCTTTTAAATATTAAACAAAACGATTGATTTGTCGGCAATCGCTGAAAGATTCCGTCGATTCGATATTTGCGTGCAGATTTTACATTAGGCCTTGATACGTAAGACTCGCCGCTTTTTTCGTAGACACTTTCTATTATCTAATAATTTATAATAATTATTTTATTGTGAAATTCAATACTTGTATTATCATTTCAAATTTAAATTAAAACCGTTGTCATATTTTGTTCACAATTTTCTTTGTTACACTCGCATCCGGTTTCTTTGTTTGAAATACGTTACTTATTAATAATTCTCGAATTTCGTTTTAATATTTAATTTTATTTAAATTTAACATAATATATTTTTAAAAATTAAGCAGAACGATTGATTCTAAAATCGCTGAAAGATTCAGTCGAAACGATATCCGTGCAGTTTTTACATTGGTCATTGATACGTGAGACTCGCCGCTTTTTTCGTAGACAGTTTCTATTATCTAATAATTTATAAAAATTATTTTAATGTGAAATTCAATTCTTTTATTATCATTGAGAATTTAAATTAAAACCGTTTTCATATTGCTTTCAACATTCTCTTTGTTACACTCGCATCCGGTTTCTTTGTTTAAAATATGTTATTTATTAATAGTTCTCGAATTTCTTTTTATAATACAATTTTATTTAAATTTATCGTAATATTCTGCTAAAAATAAAGAAGAACGATAGATTTTTCGGCAATCGCTGAAAGATTCCGTCGATTCGATATTTGCGTGCAGTTTTTACATTGGTCCTTGATACGTGAGACTCGCTGTTCTTTTCGTCGACAGTTTCTATTATCTAATAATTTATAAAAATTATTTTATTGTGAAATTCAATTCTTTTATTATCATTGCGAATTTAAATTAAAACCGTTGTCATATTTTGTTCACAATTTTCTTTGTTACACTCGCATCCGGTTTCTTTGTTTAAAATACGTTCTTTAGTAATAATTCTCGAATTTTGTGTTATAATACAATTTTATTTAAATTTAACATAACATTCTGTTAAAAATTAAACAAAACGATTAATTTTTCGGCAATCGCTGAAAGATTCCGTCGCTTCGATATTTGCGTGCAGTTTTTACATTGGGCCTTGATACGTGAGACTCGCTGTTCTTTTCGTCGACAGTTTCTATTATCTAATAATATTATATATTATTATCTAATAATTTATAAAAATTATTTTATTGAGAAATTCAATTTTTTTATTACCATTGCGAATTTAAATTAAAACCATTATCATATATTGTTCACGATTTTCTTTGTTACACTCGCATCCGGTTTCTTTGTTTAAAATACGTTATTTATTAATAATTCTCGAATTTTGTGTTATAATACAATTTTATTTAAATTTAACATAACATTCTGTTAAAAATTAAACAAAACGATTAATTTTTCGGCAATCGCTGAAAGATTCCGTCGATACGATATGCGTGCAGTTTTTACATTGGTCCTTGATACGTGAGACTCGCTGTTCTTTTCGTCGACAGTTTCTATTATCTAATAATTTATAAAAATTATTTTATTGTGAAATTCAATTCTTTTATTATCATTGCGAATTTAAATTAAAACCGTTGTCATATTTTGTTCACAATTTTCTTTGTTACACACGAATCCGGTTTCTTTGTTTAAAATATGTTATTCATTATTAGATCTTGAATTTCTTTTTATAATACAATTTTATTTAAATTTAACATAATATTCTGCTAAAAATTAAGCAGAATGATTGATTTTTCGGTAATCTCTGTAAGATTCCGCCGAAACGATATCCATGCAGTTTTTACATGGTCATTGATACGTGAGACTCGCCGCTCTTTTCGTAGACAGTTTCTATTATCTAATAATTTATAAAAATTATTTTATTGCGAAAGTCAATTCTTTTATTATCATTGCGAATTTAAATTAAAACCGTTGTCATATTTTGTTCACAATTTTCTTTGTTACACTCGCATCCGGTTTCTTTGTTTAAAATACGTTATTTATTAATAATTCTCGAATTTTGTGTTATAATATAATTTTTATAATATAATTTTATTTAAATTACACGTAATATTCTTTTAAAAATTAAGGAAAACGATTGATTTGTCGGCAATCGCTGAAAGATTCCGTCGATTCGATATTTGCGTGCAGTTTTTACATTGGGCCTTGATACGTGAGACTCGCTGTTCTTTTCGTCGACAGCTTCCATTTTCTAATAATTTATAAAAATTATTTTATTGTGAAATTCAATTCTTTTATTATCATTGAGAATTTAAATTAAAACCGTTTTCATATTGTTTTCAAGATATTCTTTGTTATACTCGCATCCGGTTTCTTTGTTTAAAATACGTTCTTTATTAATAATTCTCGAATTTTGTGTTATAATATAATTTTTATAATATAATTTTATTTAAATTACACGTAATATTCTTTTAAATATTAAACAAAACGATTGATTTGTCGGCAATCGCTGAAAGATTCCGTCGATTCGATATTTGCGTGCAGTTTTTACATTAGGCCTTGATACGTAAGACTCGCCGCTTTTTTCGTAGACACTTTCTATTATCTAATAATTTATAAAAATTATTTTATTGTGAAATTCAATTCTTTTATTATCATTGAGAATTTAAATTAAAACCGTTTTCATATTGTCCTCACGATTTTCTTTGTTACACTCGCATTCGGTTTCTTTGTCTAAAACACGTTATTTATTAATAATTCTCGAAATTCGTTTTACTATACAATTTTATTTAAATTTAACATAATATATTTTTAAAAATTGAGCAGAACGATTGATTCTAAAATCGTTGAAAGATTCAGTCGAAACGATATCCGTGCAGTTTTTACATTGGTCATTGATACGTGAGACTCGCCGCTTTTTTCGTAGACAGTTTCTATTATCTAATAATTTATAAAAATTATTTTATTGTGAAATTCAATTCTTTTATTATCATTGCGAATTTAAGTTAAAACCGTTGTCAAATTTTGTTCACAATTTTCTTTGTTACACTCGCATTCGGTTTCTTTGTTTAAAACACGTTATTTATTAATAATTCTCGAAATTCGTTTTACTATACAATTTTATTTAAATTTAACATAATATATTTTTAAAAATTAAGCAGAACGATTGATTCTAAAATCGTTGAAAGATTCAGTCGAAACGATATCCGTGCAGTTTTTACATTGGTCATTGATACGTGAGACTCGCTGTTTTTTTCGTAGACAGTTTTTATTATCTAATAAATTATAAAAATTATTTTATTGTGAAATTCAATACTTTTATTATCATTGAGAATTTAAATTAAAGCCGTTTTCATATTGTTTTCAAGATTTTCTTTGTTACACTCGCATCCGGTTTCTTTGTTTAAAATATGTTATTTATTAATAGTTCTTGAATTTCTTTTTATAATACAATTTTATTTAAATTTAGCATAATATATTTTTTGAAATTAAACAGAACGATTGATTCTAAAATCGCTGAAAGATTTTGTCGATACGATATTTGCATGCAGTTTTTACATGGTCATTGATACGTGAGACTCGCCGCTCTTTTCGTAGACAGTTTCTATTATCTAATAATTTATAAAAATTATTTTATTGCGAAAGTCAATTCTTTTATTATCATTGCGAATTTAAATTAAAACAGTTGTCATATTTTGTTCACAATTTTCTTTGTTACACTCGCATCCGGTTTCTTTGTTTAAAATACGTTATTTATTAATATTTCTCGAATTTTGTGTTATAATACAATTTTATTTAAATTTAACATAACATTCTGTTAAAAATTAAACAAAACTATTAATTTTTCGGCAATCGCTGAAAGATTCCGTCGATTCGATATTTGCGTGCAGTTTTTACATTAGTCCTTGATACGTAAGACTCGCTGCTTTTTTCGCAGACACTTACTATTATCTAATAATTTACAAAAATTATTTTATTGTGAAATTCAATTCTTTTATTATCATTGAGAATTTAAATTAAAACCTTTTCCATATTGTTTTCAAGATTTTCTTTGTTATACTCGCATCCGGTTTCTTTGTTTAATATACGTTCTTTATTAATAATTCTCGAATTTTGTGTTATAATATAATTTTTATAATATAATTTTATTTAAGTTACACGTAATATTCTTTTAAATATTAAACAAAACGATTGATTTGTCGGCAATCGCTGAAAGATTCCGTCGATTCGATATTTGCGTGCAGATTTTACATTAGGCCTTGATACGTAAGACTCGCCGCTTTTTTCGTAGACACTTTCTATTATCTAATAATTTATAATAATTATTTTATTGTGAAATTCAATACTTGTATTATCATTTCAAATTTAAATTAAAACCGTTGTCATATTTTGTTCACAATTTTCTTTGTTACACTCGCATCCGGTTTCTTTGTTTGAAATACGTTACTTATTAATAATTCTCGAATTTCGTTTTAATATTTAATTTTATTTAAATTTAACATAATATATTTTTAAAAATTAAGCAGAACGATTGATTCTAAAATCGCTGAAAGATTCAGTCGAAACGATATCCGTGCAGTTTTTACATTGGTCATTGATACGTGAGACTCGCCGCTTTTTTCGTAGACAGTTTCTATTATCTAATAATTTATAAAAATTATTTTATTGTGAAATTCAATTCTTTTATTATCATTGCGAATTTAAATTAAAACCGTTGTCAAATTTTGTTCACAATTTTCTTTGTTACACTCGCATCCGGTTTCTTTGTTTAAAATACGTTATTTATTAATATTTCTCGAATTTTGTGTTATAATACAATTTTAGTTAAATTTAACATAACATTCTGTTAAAAATTAAACAAAACGATTAATTTTTCGGCAATCGCTGAAAGATTCCGTCGATTCGATATTTGCGTGCAGTTTTTACATTGGGCCTTGATACGTGAGACTCGCTGTTCTTTTCGTAGACAGTTTCTATTATCTAATAATTTATAATAATTATTTTATTGTGAAATTCATTACTTGTATTATCATTTCAAATTTAAATTAAAACCGTTGTCATATTTTGTTCACAATTATTTTTGTTACACTCGCATCCGGTTTCTTTGTTTAAAATACGTTAATTTTAATAATTCTCGAATTTTGTTTTATAATACAATTTTATTTAAATGTAACATAATATTCTGTTAAAAATTAAGCACGATGATTGATTTTTCGGCAATCGCTGAAAGATTCCGTCGATTCGATATTTGCGTGCAGTTTTTACATTGAGCCTTGATACGTGAGACTCGCTGTTTTTTTCGTAGACAGTTTTTATTATCTAATAAATTATAAAAATTATTTTATTGCGAAAGTCAATTCTTTTATTATCATTGCGAATTTAAATTAAAACCGTTGTCATATTTTGTTCACAATTTTCTTTGTTACACTCGCATCCGGTTTCTTTGTTTAAAATACGTTATTTATTAATAATTCTCGAATTTTGTGTTATAATATAATTTTTATAATATAATTTTATTTAAATTACACGTAATATTCTTTTAAAAATTAAGGAAAACGATTGATTTGTCGGCAATCGCTGAAAGATTCCGTCGATTCGATATTTGCGTGCAGCTTTTACATTGGGCCTTGATACGTGAGACTCGCTGTTCTTTTCGTCGACAGCTTCCATTATCTAATAATTTATAAAAATTATTTTATTGTGAAATTCAATTCTTTTATTATCATTGAGAATTTAAATTAAAACCGTTTTCATATTGTTTTCAAGATTTTCTTTGTTACACTCGCATCCGGTTTCTTTGTTTAAAATATGTTATTTATTAATAGTTCTTGATTTCTTTTTATAATACAATTTTATTTAAATTTAGCATAATATTCTGCTAAAAATTAAGAAGAAAAATTGATTTGTCGGCAATCGCTGAAAGATTCCGTCGATACGATATGCGTGCAGTTTTTACATTGGTCCTTGATACGTGAGACCCGCTGTTCTTTTCGTCGACAGTTTCTATTATCTAATAATTTATAATAATTATTTTATTGTGAAATTCAATACTTGTATTATCATTTCAAATTTAAATTAAAACCGTTGTCATATTTTGTTCACAATTTTCTTTGTTATACCCGCATCCGGTTTCTTTGTTTAAAATACGTTACTTATTAATAGATCTTGAATTTCTTTTTATAATACAATTTTATTTAAATTTAACATAATATTCTGCTAAAAATTAAGCAGAATGATTGATTTTTCGGCAATCTCTGTAAGATTCCGCCGAAACGATATCCATGCAGTTTTTACATGGTCATTGATATGTGAGACTCGCCGCTCTTTTCGTAGACAGTTTGTATTATCTAATAATTTATAAAAATTATTTTATTGTGAAATTCAATTCTTTTATTATCATTGAGAATTTAAATTAAAACCGTTTTCATATTGTTTTCAAGATTTTCTTTGTTACACTCGCATCCGGTTTCTTTGTTTAAAATATGTTATTTATTAATAGTTCTTGAATTTCTTTTTATAATACAATTTTATTTAAATTTAGCATAATATATTTTTTAAAATTAAGCAGAACGATTGATTCTAAAATCGCTGAAAGATTTTGTCTATACGATATTTGCATGCAGTTTTTACATGGTCATTGATACGTGAGACTCGCCGCTCTTTTCGTAGACAGTTTCTATTATCTAATAATTTATAAAAATTATTTTATTGCGAAAGTCAATTCTTTTATTATCATTGCGAATTTAAATTAAAACCGTTGTCATATTTTGTTCACAATTTTCTTTGTTACACTCGCATCCGGTTTCTTTGTTTAAAATACGTTATTTATTAATATTTCTCGAATTTTGTGTTATAATACAATTTTATTTAAATTTAACATAACATTCTGTTAAAAATTAAACAAAACGATTAATTTTTCGGCAATCGCTGAAAGATTCCGTCGATTCGATATTTGCGGGCAGTTTTTACATTAGGCCTTGATACGTAAGACTCGCTGCTTTTTTCGCAGACACTTACTATTATCTAATAATTTATAATAATTATTTTATTGTGAAATTCATTACTTGTATTATCATTTCAAATTTAAATTAAAACCGTTCTCATATTGTCCTCACGATTTTCTTTGTTACACTCGCATTCGGTTTCTTTGTTTAAAACACGTTATTTATTAATAATTCTCGAAATTCGTTTTATTATACAATTTTATTTAAATTTAACATAATATATTTTTAAAAATTAAGCAGAACGATTGATTCTAAAATCGTTGAAAGATTCAGTCGAAACGATATCCGTGCAGTTTTTACATTGGTCATTGATACGTGAGACTCGCCGCTTTTTTCGTAGACAGTTTCTATTATCTAATAATTTATAAAAATTATTTTATTGTGAAATTCAATTCTTTTATTATCATTGCGAATTTAAATTAAAACCGTTGTCAAATTTTGTTCACAATTTTCTTTGTTACACTCGCATCCGGTTTCTTTGTTTGAAATACGTTACTTATTAATAATTCTCGAATTTCGTTTTACTATTCAATTTTATTTAAATTTAACATAATATATTTTTAAAAATTAAGCAGAACGATTGATTCTAAAATCGCTGAAAGATTCAGTCGAAACGATACGTATGTAATTTTTACGTTGGTCATTGATACGTGTGACTTGCCGCTTTTTTCGTAGACAGTTACTATTATCTAATAATTTATAAAAATTATTTTATTGTGAAATTCAATTCTTTTATTATCATTGAGAATTTAAATTAAAATCGTTTTCATATTGTTTTCAAGATTTTTTTTGTTACACTCGCATCCGGTTTCTTTGTTTAAAATATGTTATTTATTAATAGTTCTTGATTTCTTTTTATAATACAATTTTATTTAAATTTAGCATAATATTCTGCTAAAAATTAAGAAGAAAAATTGATTTGTCGGCAATCGCTGAAAGATTCCGTCGATTCGATATTTGCGTGCAGTTTCTACATTTGGCCTTGATATGTGAGGCTCGCTGTTCTTTTCGTCGACAGTTTCTATTATCTAAAATTTATAATAATTATTTTATTGCGAAATTCAATTCTATTATTATCATTGCGAATTTTAATTAAAACCGTTGTCATATATTGTTCACGATTTTCTTTGTTACACTCGCATCCGGTTTCTTTGTTTAAAATACGTTACTTATTAATAATTCTCGAATTTCGTTTTACTATTCAATTTTATTTAAATTTAACATAATATATTTTTAAAAATTAAGCAGAACGATTGATTCTAAAATCGTTGAAAGATTCAGTCGAAACGATATCCGTGCAGTTTTTACATTGGTCATTGATACGTGAGACTCGCCGCTTTTTTCGTAGACAGTTTCTATTATCTAATAATTTATAAAAATTATTTTATTGTGAAATTCAATTTTTTTATTATCATTGCGAATTTAAATTAAAACCGTTGTCAAATTTTGTTCACAATTTTCTTTGTTACACTCGCATCCGGTTTCTTTGTTTGAAATACGTTACTTATTAATAATTCTCGAATTTCGTTTTACTATTCAATTTTATTTAAATTTAACATAATATATTTTTAAAAATTAAGCAGAACGATTGATTCTAAAATCGCTGAAAGATTCAGTCGAAACGATACGTATGTAATTTTTACGTTGGTCATTGATACGTGTGACTTGCCGCTTTTTTCGTAGACAGTTACTATTATCTAATAATTTATAAAAATTATTTTATTGCGAAATTCAATTCTTTTATTATCATTGCGAATTTAAATCAAAACCGTTGTCATATTGTCTTCACGATTTTCTTTGTTACACTCGCATCCGATTTCTTTGTTTAAAATACGTTACTTATTAATCCCAATAAACATTAAGACATCCTATGTATGTCCTATGTATATACATATATGGATATTTCATATTCTATGTATATGTAAAGAATGTGAAAAGTATATACAGCGCATATCATATGTATGTGAAATAATTACCGCATGTATGTACATACTATATCCATAGTACATACATAGGTATATTCTAAAAATATGCAATGTATATTCATAGTATATACATAAAGTATATTTCAAGAATGTGCAATGCACATTTATAGTATGTACATGGGGTATATACCGAGGATGTACATTACACATTCGTGGCATATACATGCGATATATTTGAAAAATGTGGATTACACGTTCATAGTATGTACCTACATACGTGTATCCCATACAGCACATAAATATTGAAGCAACATCTCAGAAATATTGCGTTATAATATTGCAATGTTATACCAACATTGTAAACTATGTGTTACTTTCAAAATGTATATATTTAAATTAAAAGCATCTATTTCATAAGTTAGATGCCTTATTGAGGTTACATTCAACGCATTTATGCGAAGAAGCGTCGTGCTTTGATTAGTTAAGAGATAAACTTTAAGCTTATTTATATAGTTTCCGGAACGTAATTTACTTACGAGAAAACGAATAATCCTTGCGATTTCTAGCGGCGTGAGTCGAACTTATGCGAGTTTGTGGATATCTAATCTGACCAAGAAAGAGCGCTTTCTCGACACGCGGTGACTTTTCTATGAAAGGATGTTATAAAAATTTTTAAATGATATTACTTATTTTGTTACACACATTGCTATATACATATATATCCAATAATGACTAATTTCTGCGTAATTCAAAATATATTATAAGAGATATTACAAGTATATTCTGAGGATGTACAAGAAGAATACTATACGAGATATTATAGGAATTTTCTCTGTAAATTATGTACATGATATATATTTATAGTATGAATATAGAATATTTGACTGATATCATGTGCTGTCTCGGTTATAATTTATTATTCAATGTTCTTTCAATATTGTAGTGACATAAAAAATTAATGTTAAAAAAATCAACATAAATTTAACATTGAAAAAATATTGATATCTTAACACTCAACGTTGCAACGTCTCAGCAATGTTATTTTAACTTTTGTGCTGTATGGGGTATATACAGGCAGCGGTCTCGTTCGAATATACATGTTATGTAAATTTATATAATATTCTATGTACATCCATATACATCCATAAATATATCTACATCAGCATATATGTATAATATGTATAATATATTGACAATATACTAATTTATATTATTTAAATTATTCTTTGTTGGTTATTATTGTAGTATTAACTTTTATAAGATATTTATTTTTATGTATAAGATGATCTGCAAATTCTATATATTCTTTAATTGGTATAGTACGGGTTATTGCACAAATACTTTCTTATGAAGTTAGATTTATTATAATTATTTTGGTATTAATAATTTTAAGTGAGAGATATTCATTTATAGATTTTTTTAAATGACAGATTTATATATGATATAGGGTTATTATGTTACCAATATTTATTTTATTTTTTATTAGAATTTTGGCTGAATTAAATCGATCTCCAATAGATTTTATTGAAGGAGAGTCTGAATTAGTATCTGGGTTTAATGTTGAATATTTTAGAGGTGGGTTTGCTTTAATTTTTATGGCTGAATATGATATAATTATTTTTTGAAGATATTTAATTATAATAATATTTATAGGATTAAGTGGAATTATGTGATATTCTAGTATTATTATATAATATTTTTATGAGGTTTATAGTTTTTTTTAGTTATTTTTATACGGGGTTTATTGCCTCGTATGCGATATGATGAGTTAATGTATTTATGTTGGAAAATTATTTTACCTATAGTTTTAAATATATGATTATATGATTTTAGTTGTTAGGTTTAAGTTTATATTTATTTTAATTAATTAATTATTATTTATTATATGAATAAATAAATTAAAAAATTAATAGAAATTTATTATTTCTTTATTATGTTTTCAAAACATATTCTTATTCAAGATCATTAATTTAAATATATTAATTAACAATAAAAATTTAAATAATTTTATTATTAATTAATATTATAGTTAATATTAGATAAGGTTATAAATCAAATTTTATTTATAATAGGTATAATAATAAAAAATATAAAATATAAAGAAGATAAAATTTGTCTAATTTGTATAAATGGTGTTTCAATTAATTGAGCTCCTGCTCAGGTTAATAATATAAAAATATTAATAAAAATTCAGTATATTAATTGAATAAATGGTGAGAATATTATAGATGGTATATTAATTTTTAATATTGGTAAAAAGTATAATACTAAGATTGATATTAATAAAGCTAATACTCCCCCTAATTTGTTTGGGATAAATCGTAGGATTGCATAAGCAAATAGGAAATATTATTCAGGTTGGATATGAATAGGAGTAACTATAGGATTAGCTATTAAAAAGTTATCTGGGTCTCCAAAGATATAAGGATATTGGAGAATAATAATTATAAAAAATATTATAAATATAATAAATCCTAATATATCTTTATAAGAAAAATAAATATGGAAAGGAATTTTGTTTATATCTCTTTTTGATTCTAGGGGGTTTGAAGATCCGGTATTATGTAAAAAATAAAGATGTAAAATTACTATTATTAATAAAATAAAAGGTAAGATAAAGTGTAATGAAAAAAATCGATTTAAAGTAGCATTATTAATTGAGAATCCTCCCCAAATTCATATTACAATTGTATTTCCAATATAAGGAATTGTAGAAACTAGATTTGTAATTACTGTGGCTCCTCAGAATGATATTTGTCCTCATGGGAGTACATAACCTAAGAAAGCAGTTCCTATAGAAATTAAAAAGATTGTTACTCCAATTATTCATGTATGTGATAGTTTAAAAGAAGAATAATAAATTCCACGACCAATGTGAATATATATACAAATAAAAAATATGGATGCACCATTTATGTGAATATTGTGTATTAATCATCCATTTGATACATTTTGAATAATGTGAATTATACTTTCAAAGGCAATTTTAGTATTTGGGCAGTAATGTATTGATAAAAATAATCCTCTAATAATTTGAACTATTAGAAATATTCGAAAAAGAGATCCATAATTTCATCAATATGAAATATTAATAGGAGTTGGTAGATCTAATAGTGATGATTTTATTAATTTGATTAAATTATTCATAATTTATTTGTGTATTTTATTGGTGAATATTTATTTTATATTTATTTATTTATTTAATTTTTCGTAAAGATCTAAATTTAATTGAGGAGATTTTAATAATAATAAATAAAGATATAAGTAAGAATATAATACATATAATTGTGATATTTATAAAAGAGTAGTTATAAATTATTAAAATATTGTTAAATTGTATATTATTAATGTTTATAAATATATTTGATGATTCTCAAAAATTATATGGTATTGGAATAAGTTTATTAGGAGTTGTTAAAAATATATTTATTAATAAAAAAAAAAATTTATAATTAAAGATAATATAATAAAAATATTTATTGTGAATTTTGTTTTTTCATTTGCAATTAATCTAGAGAAATGTATAAAAATAATTAATAATCCACTAATTATTATAAGAAATGTTATAATAGAGTATATAAAATTAAATGATCATGAGGATATAATAATACAAATTATTCTTGCATAAATTAAAAGACTAATTGTTATAAAAATAGGATGAATTATTATTAATGATAATATTAAAATAATTAATAAACATATGATTAGTATTAGATAATTAATTTTATTCATAAATTATATTTAGTATAGAGTAAAGTAATTATTATCAAAAAATAGTTTAATTATAGAATATTAATTTTGGAGATTAAAGGTATGTATATATATTATATTTTTTTGAATAATATAAAATTAATTATTTTTGTATTAATTAAATAATATTTATTATAATTTTTTAAATAAATAAATTTGTTTTAAAAATATTATTTTTTTTTAATTTACAAAATTAATGTTTTAAATATAAACTATAAAACAAAATATTTAATTTTTTATATTAATTATATTTTATGATATTATAATTTATTTGCAAATATTTGGTGTATCTTTTATTTTAATGGTATTTATATATAAATATATTTTAATTTTATTGATATTAATAGAGTTAGTAGTAATAAATGTTTTTTTAATTATGTTTATTATGTTTGGTATTTTTAAAATAGAATTTTATTTAGTTTATTATTTAGTATTTAGAGTTTGTGAAAGATCTTTAGGGTTAGGTTTATTAGTAATAATTGTACGTTTTTATGGTAGGGATTTATATTATATATTTAATATAAGAAAGTTTTAGTTTATTATGTTATGATAAAGTTTTTATTTACGTTAATATTTATAGGAATTATATTATTATTTTATAATTTTATAATGTTTTTATATAATTTATGTTTTTTTATTACTTTTATATTAATTTTTATATATATATATATAAAGATTTATTATGGATTAATTTATCTTTATGGTTAGGATGTGAATATTATTCAATTTGATTGATTATGTTAAGATTATGGGTAGTTGGATTAATATTTTTAAGATTAGATAATAAAGGAGAAGGAATTTTAAAGATAATAGTTTTTTTAGTATTATTAGTTGTATTAGTTAGATTTTTTGTTTCATTAGATGTTATTTTATTTTATTTTTTTTTTGAAATTAGAATAATTCCTACATTTTTTTTAATTATTTATTGGGGTATAAATTATGAGCGGTTAAGAGCTGCTTATTATTTAATAATTTATATGTTAATAGTTTCTTTTCCTATATTAATTTATCTATTAAATATTTATAAAAATATATTAACATTTAAATTTACATTATTAATAGAAATATTAATAATATGGGAATTAAATTTAGGTAGATATTTAATTATTTATGGTGCTTTTTTTATTAAGATACCTGTATATGTATTTCATATTTGATTACCTAAAGCTCATGTTGAGGCTCCTGTTTATGGTTCTATAATTTTAGCAGGAGTTTTATTGAAAATAGGAGGGTATGGATTAATTCGATTTTTAATAATATTTATTAAAAGTAGATTAAAATTTAATTATTTAATTTTTAGATTAAGGATTGTAGGGGGAGTATTAATAAGAATTAATTGTTTAATTCAAATTGATATAAAAAGATTAGTAGCTTATTCTTCTGTTGTTCATATAAATATAATAATAGGGGCTATATTAACTTTATTTAAATTAGGATTTATTGGTGGATATATTATGATAATTGCTCATGGGTTATGTTCTTCAGGATTATTTTATATAGTTGATTTATATTATAAACTTATTGGAAGACGATTAATAGTATGAAGGAAAGGAGTTATAAGAAAATTACCATCTTTAGTATTTTGGTGATTTATTTTATGTTCTATAAATTTTTCTTTTCCTGTATCTTTAAATTTTATTAGAGAAATTTTTATTTTAAGAGTAATTATAAATTGAGATATAATAATAATGATTTATTTAATAATAGTTTGTTTTTTTAGATGTGCTTATTCATTATATTTATTTTCTTATGTTCAACATGGTAAAATAAGTAATAATCAATATATTATAGATAATGCTATAAAGGAATTTTATATATTAATTATTCATAGATGACCATTAGTAATATTATTGTTAAATTTATTAATATTAATATATTTAAGTAGTTTAAAAAAAATATTAATTTGTGGGGTTAAAGTTATATTAAAATAATATCTTAAATTATTTATATTTTTATTTATTCAAATTTAATATTTATTGGATGAATTTTTAGGTTCATTATTAGAATAAATTTATATTGAATAGATTATGGAATTATTATAGAATAAATGGTTATAAGAATAAATTCTTTAAATATAGAATTTATTATTTTGTTAGATTGAATTTCAATATTATTTATTAGATTTAGTTTTTTAATTTCATCTATAGTATTAATATATAGGTATTTATATATATGGGGAGATAAGTTTTTAAAACGGTTTATTTATTTGGTTGTTTTATTTATTTTTTCTATGATCTTAATAATTATTAGTCCTAATGTTATTAGAATTTTAATTGGGTGAGATGGTTTGGGATTAGTATCTTATTGTTTAATTATTTATTATCAAAATTATATTTCTTATACATCAGGGATAGTTACAATAATATGTAATCGAATTGGTGATGTAGGTTTATTAATAGGAATTACATTATTGATTATTAAGGGAAGGTGAAATTTGTCGGCTGTTAGAGGAAAGATTGAAGTTTTTATATTATTTTTAGCGTCTATTACAAAGAGAGCTCAAATTCCTTTTTCAGTATGATTACCTAAGGCTAAAGCAGCTCCTACTCCTGTTTCTGCTTTAGTTCATTCTTCTACTTTAGTTACAGCTGGGGTTTATTTAATAATTCGATTTAATAATATATTAATAAAAAGAAATATTTGTTATATTTTATTATATTTATCTGTATTAACAATATTTATAGCTGGTCTTATAGCTAATGTTGAAAATGATTTAAAAAAAATTATTGCTTTACCTACTTTAAGACAATTAGGATTAATAATAATAATTTTGAGATTAGGTTGAAAAATAATTTCTTTTTATCATTTATTAACTCATGCTATTTTTAAGTCTATATTATTTATATGTGCTGGTATTATAATTCATTCAATATTTAATAATCAAGATGTTCGATTGTTTGGTAATTTAAATTTAAATATTCCTTTTACTATAATAAGATTTTTAGTAGCTAGATTAGCTTTATGTGGGTTTCCTTTTTTGGCAGGATTTTATTCTAAAGATTTTATTATAGAATTAATTTATGGATTACAAATTAATTTATTTATTTTATTTATAATGGTTGTATCTTTAGCTTTTACTGTTATATATTCTGTACGGTTATATTATTATATTTATTTTAATAATATAAAATTTTATAGATATTTTAATATAGGTGAGAGAAATTTAATAAATTTTTCTATGATGATTTTAATATTTTTTAGGGTTATAATAGGTGGATTATTAAATTGAATATTTTTTTTTGATTTTTATTTTCTTTATTTAAATTTTAGAGTTAAATTTGTAACTTTATTTATTTGTTTAGTAGGATTAATTTTTGGAATTATATTAAGTATAATAAATTTTTTTAAAAAAATTTATTATTTAAATTTTTTTATAAGATCAATATGATTTTTAGATTATTTGTATTTTTGAGTTTATAATCCTTTTAATAAAATAGGTATTAAAATTTATGAAGTAGATAAGTTTTGAATTGAATTTATATTTAAAGATATAATCAATAATTTTATTAAAATTATTAATATAATTACTAAATTTAAAATTTTTATATTTATTCAAATTTTTATTTGAATATTTATTTTATTATTTTTATTTTTATATTTAAATAGTTTATATATAAAACATAATATTGCAGATATTAAAAAAATTTTTTATTTTTAAATAAATAAATATATTATATTAATTTTATAATGAAAATATAATGTTTTTTTTAAACTATATTTATTTATATATTGCTATTTTTGTATATTTTTGAAATAATAAGAATTTTAATCATATGTAATGAATTAGAAGTTCATTTTAATTTATTTCTTTATATATATGATAAATTTATTATTTTACAAATAATTGTATGAATTTTAATTGGTTGGCTCTCTTAGATTAAATATTTAATCAAAAATTTAAGTCGAAATTAAATTGTAAAATTACTTTAAGAGTTATTTTTTATAGTGAAGTTAGCATAAATTAAATATTATTTAAATTATTAAATTAATATAATAATATAGTAGGTATTGATTTAACTAGAATAATAGTTCAATTTAATTATTAACAATAATTTACCTCTTTTTGGTTTTAGTTAATATAAGATTTATATATTAATATAATTTTTAAATGCAATTTAAATGTTATGTTATTAACTAAAATCCTTTGTTTTTAAATTTTTTAATCTATTGATTGTTCAGTATATTCAGTATAGAGTCCATAAATTAAAATAATTAAAAATATTAAGGCTGTTATAATAGAATAAAAATTAAAATTTAATATAGAATGAATAATAGGTAATAATAATGTGATTTCTACATCAAAAATTAGGAAAATTAATTTAATTAAAAAAAATGAATTCTAAAAGGTGGGCGATTGTTTGATATAGGATCAAATCCACATTCAAAAGGTGATGATTTTTCTCGATCTTGGAATGATTTTTTAGATATTATAAAATTTATCGTTATTAAGATAAAAGAAATTATTATAATAATAAATAAATATATTATAATGTGAATTATTTATATTAATATTTTTAAATTTTTTAATTGGAAATTAAATGTAATAATTTTTATACTATATAAATAATTATTTATTTTATATTTTTAAAATCTTCACCAATAAATTGAAATATATAAAAAAAGTCATACTACATCTACAAAATGTCAATATCATGCAGCGGCTTCAAATCCAAAGTGATGATTTGAAGAGAAATGTATATAATTTATACGAATAAAACAAAAAATAATAAATAATGTACCAATGATTACATGAAGTCCATGAAATCCTGTTGCAATAAAAAAAGTTGATCCATAAACAGAATCAGAAATAGTGAAAGGAGCTTCAATATATTCGGTTAATTGAAGTAAGGTGAAATAAATTCCAAGAATAATTGTTAAAATAATTCTTTTTTTTCTTTCTTGAAGATTTATATTAAGTATAGAATGGTGAGATCAAGTTATAGTTAATCCTGAAGAAATTAAAATAATAGTATTTATTAAGGGAATATCGAATGGATCAAATGGTTTGATTCCACAAGGTGGTCATAATTGTCCAATTTCTATTCTAGGAGATAAAGAAGAGTGGGAATATGCTCAAAAAGAAGAAAAAAAAAATAATACTTCAGAAATAATAAATAAAATTATTCCTATTCGTATTCCATTATGAACATATAAACATATGATGTCCTTGTATAGTAGCTTCACGAGTTACGTCTCGTCATCATTGATAAGCACAAAGAAATGTAGGAGGGATAGTTAAAATTATAAAGTAGTTTAATCTATGAAATCATCTTACAGTAGCAATTAAATTATTAAATAATCTAAATGAGATAATAATAGGTCAAGGTCTTACAGTTACTAAATGGAATGGATGGTTTTGATTAGTCATATTTTTATAGTAATTAAATTTCTCTTCTATATAAAGTAGAAAGAATTGAAAATACATAAGCTTGAATTAATGATACAGAGATTTCTAAGATATATAATAAAATTTGAGAGAAAATTATTATAAATATAATAATTATATTATTAATTTTTTCACCAGAAGATCCTAAAAGAGATAGTAATAAGTGTCCTGCAATTATATTTGCAGTTAATCGAATAGCTAATGTAAATGGACAAATAATGAGTCTAATAGATTCAATAATTACTATAAATGGTATAAGTACGAACGGAGTTCCTTGAGGAGTAAGATGTGAAAAAAAATCTGTGAAAAAATTATAAATTCTGTATATTATTATTCTTAATCAGAAGGTTAATGATAAAGATAAACAAAATCTTATATGACTTGATGATGTGAAAATATAAGGAAATAATCCTAAAAAATTATTAAAAAAAATAAATAATAATATTCTAATGAATAAGATTAAATTAGAAAAAGAATAATTAATTAAGATTTTAAATTCTGTAAATAAATAGTTAATTATAAATTTTCATATAAAAATTGATCGTGATGGAATTGATCAGAATTGGTATGGAATAATAATTATAATTAATAATGTTCTTAATCAATTTAATGATAATAATGTTGATGTAGATGGATCAAAGATTGAGAATAAATTTATTATCATATTCATTTTCAATTATGTAAATTGTGAATAGGTTTTATAAAAGTTAATGATAATTGAGGGATATTTAAAAAATATAAAAAGGAAATAGTTATTAGTAAACAAAAAATAAAAAAAATCATTATTATAAATCAAATTATAGGTATTATTTGTGGTATTAAAGAGTATTATTTGAATTAATAATAATTTTAAATTGACAATTTAATGTTATTGATTTAACTAAATCTTTATTATTTTCATTAAAAATAGAAATTTATCTATTATAATTTGATTTAAAAAATCAATACTTTTTATCAGTCATTTAATGATATTAATTAATTATTATTAATAAAAAATATTAATCAATTTTTGAAGTTTTTAAAATTTGTAGATTCAATTACAATAGGTATAAATCTATGATTGATTCCACAGATTTCTGAACATTGCCCAAAAAATATTCCTGAACGATTTATTATTAGTATAGTTTGATTTAATCGTCCAGGAGTGGAGTCTATTTTAATTCCTAGAGAAGGTACTGTTCATGCGTGAATTACGTCTATTGAAGTTGTTAAAATTCGAATAGGATATTTAAATGGTAAAATACATCGATTATCTACTTCAAGTAATCGGAATTCATTATTTATTAATTGATTAGTTGGAATTATAAAAGAGTCAAATTCAATATTTGAAAAATCTGAATATTCATATCTTCAGTATCATTGGTGTCCAATAGTTTTAATTGATAGTTTGTTATTATGAATTTGTTCGACGTAAAGTCGAGAAAGGTAGCGATCTAATCTGACAAACAACACGAGACACAATCAGTTAAACTCTGTTTATTCA
>CAKMUF010000004.1:49500-125099 GCA_928718305.1 Tetramorium bicarinatum | reverse complement strand
ACTGTCTACGAAAAAAGCGGCGAGTCTCACGTATCAAGGCCCAATGTAAAAACTGCACGCAAATATCGAAGCGACGGAATCTTTCAGCGATTGCCGAAAAATCTATCGTTTTTCTTAATTTTTAGCAGAATATTACGATAAATTTAAATAAAATTGTATTATAAAAAGAAATTCGAGAACTATTAATAAATAACATATTTTAAACAAAGAAACCGGATGCGAGTGTAACAAAGAAAATGTTGAAAGCAATATGAAAACGGTTTTAATTTAAATTCTCAATGATAATAAAAGAATTGAATTTCACAATAAAATAATTTTTATAAATTATTAGATAATAGAAACTGTCTACGAAAAAAGCGGCGAGTCTCACGTATCAATGACCAATGTAAAAACTGCATGCAAATATCGTTTCGACAAAATCTTTCAGCGATTTTAGAATCAATCGTTCTTCTTAATTTTTAAAAATATATTATGATAAATTTAAATAAAATTATATTATAAAAATTATATTATAACACAAAATTCGAGAATTATTAATAAAGAACGTATTTTAAACAAAGAAACCGGATGCGAGTATAACAAAGAAAATTTTGAAAACAATATGAAAACGGTTTTAATTTAAATTCTCAATGATAATAAAGGAATTGAATTTCACAATAAAATAATTTTTATAAATTATTAGATAATAGTAAGTGTCTACGAAAAAAGCAGCGAGTCTTACGTATCAAGGCCCAATGTAAAAACTGCACGCAAATATCGAATCGACGGAATCTTTCAGCGATTGCCGACAAATCAATCGTTTTACTTAAATTTTAAAAGAATATTACGTGTAATTTAAATAAAATTATATTATAAAAATTATATTATAACACAAAATTCGAGAATTATTACTAAAGAACGTATTTTAAACAAAGAAACCGGATGCGAGTGTAACAAAGAAAATTGTGAACAAAATGTGACAACGGTTTTAATTTAAATTCTCAATGATAATAAAAGAATTGAATTTCACAATAAAATAATTTTTAAAAATTATTAGATAATAGTAACTGTCTACGAAAAAAAGCGGCGAGTCTCACGTATCAATGACCAACGTAAAAATTACATACGTCTCGTTTCGACTGAATCTTTCAGCGATTTTAGAATCAATCGTTCTGCTTAATTTTTAAAAATATATTAGATTAAATTTAAATAAAATTGTATAGTAAAACGAATTTCGAGAATTATTAATAAATAACGTATTATAAACAAAGAAACCGAATGCGAGTGTAACAAAGAAAATCGTGAGGACAATATGACAACTGTTTTAATTTAAATTTTCAATGATAATAAAAAAACTGAATTTCACAATAAAATAATTTTTATAAATTATTAGATAATAGAAACTGTCGACGAATAAAACAGCGAGTCTCACGTATCAAGGACCAATGTAAAAACTGCACGCAAATATCGAATCGAAGGAATCTTTCAGCGATTGCCGAAAAATCTATCGTTCTTCTTAATTTTTAGCAGAATATTATGATAAATTTAAATAAAATTGTATTATAAAAAGAAATTCGAGAACTATTAATAAATAACATATTTTAAACAAAGAAACCGGATGCGAGTGTAACAAAGAAAATGTTGAAAGCAATATGAAAACGGTTTTAATTTAAATTCTCAATGATAATAAAAGAATTGAATTTCACAATAAAATAATTTTTGTAAATTATTAGATAATAGTAAGTGTCTGCGAAAAAAGCAGCGAGTCTTACGTATCAAGGACCAATGTAAAAACTGCACGCAAATATCGAATCGACGGAATCTTTCAGCGATTGCCGAAAAATTAATAGTTTTGTTTAATTTTTAACAGAATGTTATGTTAAATTTAAATAAAATTGTATTATAACACAAAATTCGAGAATTATTAATAAATAACGTATTTTAAACAAAGAAACCGGATGCGAGTGTAACAAAGAAAATCGTGAACAATATATGATAATGGTTTTAATTTACATTCGCAATGATAATAAAAAAATTGAATTTCTCAATAAAATAATTTTTATAAATTATTAGATAATAGAAACTGTCGACGAAAAGAACAGCGAGTCTCACGTATCAAGGCCCAATGTAAAAACTGCACGCAAATATCGAAGCGACGGAATCTTTCAGCGATTGCCGAAAAATCTATCGTTCTTCTTAATTTTTAGCAGAATATTACGATAAATTTAAATAAAATTGTATTATAAAAAGAAATTCGAGAACTATTAATAAATAACATATTTTAAACAAAGAACCGGATGCGAGTGTAACAAAGAAAATGTTGAAAGCAATATGAAAACGGTTTTAATTTAAATTCTCAATGATAATAAAAGAATTGAATTTCACAATAAAATAATTTTTATAAATTATTAGATAATAGAAACTGTCTACGAAAAAAGCGGCGAGTCTCACGTATCAAGGCCTAATGTAAAAACTGCACGCAAATATCGAATAGACGGAATCTTTCAGCGATTGCCGAAAAATTAATCGTTTTGTTTAATTTTTAACAGAATGTTATGTTAAATTTAAATAAAATTGTATTATAACACAAAATTCGAGAATTATTAATAAATAACGTATTTTAAACAAAGAAACCGGATGCGAGTGTAACAAAGAAAATCGTGAACAATATATGATAATGGTTTTAATTTACATTCGCAATGATAATAAAAAAATTGAATTTCTCAATAAAATAATTTTTATAAATTATTAGATAATAGAAACTGTCTACGAAAAAAGCGGCGAGTCTCACGTATCAAGGCCCAATGTAAAAACTGCACGCAAATATCGAAGCGACGGAATTTTTCAGCGATTGCCGAAAAATCTATCGTTCTTCTTAATTTTTAGCAGAATATTACGATAAATTTAAATAAAATTGTATTATAAAAAGAAATTCGAGAACTATTAATAAATAACATATTTTAAACAAAGAAACCGGATGCGAGTGTAACAAAGAAAACGTTGAAAGCAATATGAAAACGGTTTTAATTTAAATTCTCAATGATAATAAAAGAATTGAATTTCACAATAAAATAATTTTTATAAATTATTAGATAATAGAAACTGTCTACGAAAAAAGCGGCGAGTCTCACGTATCAATGACCAATGTAAAAACTGCATGCAAATATCGTTTCGACAAAATCTTTCAGCGATTTTAGAATCAATCGTTCTTCTTAATTTTTAAAAATATATTATGCTAAATTTAAATAAAATTATATTATAAAAATTATATTATAACACAAAATTCGAGAATTATTAATAAAGAACGTATTTTAAACAAAGAAACCGGATGCGAGTATAACAAAGAAAATTTTGAAAACAATATGAAAACGGTTTTAATTTAAATTCTCAATGATAATAAAGGAATTGAATTTCACAATAAAATAATTTTTATAAATTATTAGATAATAGTAAGTGTCTACGAAAAAAGCAGCGAGTCTTACGTATCAAGGCCCAATGTAAAAACTGCACGCAAATATCGAATCGACGGAATCTTTCAGCGATTGCCGACAAATCAATCGTTTTACTTAATTTTTAAAAGAATATTACGTGTAATTTAAATAAAATTATGTTATAAAAATTATATTATAACACAAAATTCGAGAATTATTAATAAAGAACGTATTTTAAACAAAGAAACCGGATGCGAGTATAACAAAGAAAATCTTGAAAACAATATGAAAACGGTTTTAATTTAAATTCTCAATGATAATAAAAGAATTGAATTTCACAATAAAATAATTTTTATAAATTATTAGATAATAGTAAGTGTCTACGAAAAAAGCAGCGAGTCTTACGTATCAAGGCCTAATGTAAAAACTGCACGCAAATATCGAATCGACGGAATCTTTCAGCGATTGCCGAAAAATTAATCGTTTTGTTTAATTTTTAACAGAATGTTATGTTAAATTTAAATAAAATTGTATTATAACACAAAATTCGAGAATTATTAATAAATAACGTATTTTAAACAAAGAAACCGGATGCGAGTGTAACAAAGAAAATTGTGAACAAAATATGACAACGGTTTTAATTTAAATTCGCAATGATAATAAAAGAATTGACTTTCGCAATAAAATAATTTTTATAAATTATTAGATAATAGAAACTGTCTACGAAAAGAGCGGCGAGTCTGACGTATCAATGACCATGTAAAAACTGCATGGATATCGTTTCGGCGGAATCTTACAGAGATTACCGAAAAATCAATCATTCTGCTTAATTTTTAGCAGAATATTATGTTAAATTTAAATAAAATTGTATTATAAAAAGAAATTCAAGATCTAATAATGAATAACATATTTTAAACAAAGAAACCGGATGCGAGTGTAACAAAGTAAATCGTGAAGACAATATGACAACGGTTTTAATTTAAACTCGCAATAATAGTAAAAGAATTAAATTATTCAATAAAATAATTTTTATAAATTATTAGATAATAGAAACTGTCGACGAGTAGAACAACAAGTCTCACGTATCAGGACCAATGTTAAAACTGCACGCATATCGTATCGACTAAATCTTTCATTTCAAATTGAATTTTAATGAATTTTTCGCGTATTCCCTACTGCGGTGTATATTTTCTTATTATTCATTATTGATTTTTAACGAATTTCTCTCTCTCTCTTTCTCACTCTCTCTCGCGTATTTTCTACTCCCGTCCATATTATCTTATTATTGATTATTGATTTTTAACGAATTTCTCTCTCTCTCTTTCTCACTCTCTCTCGCGTATTTTCTACTCCCGTACATATTTTCTTATTATTGATTATTGATTTTTAACGAATTACATTCTCTCTCTTTCTCTCTCTCTCTCTCTCTCGCGTATTCCCTACTCCTGTGCATATTTTCTTATTATTGATTATTGATTTTTAACGAATTTCTCTCTCTCTCTTTCTCACTCTTTCTCGCGTATTTTCTACTCCCGTGCATATTATCTTATTATTGATTATTGATTTTTAACGAATTTCTCTCTCTCTCTTTCTCACTCTCTCTCGCGTATTTTCTACTCCCGTACATATTTTCTTATTATTGATTATTGATTTTTAACGAATTTCTCTCTCTCTCTTTCTCACTCTCTCTCGCGTATTTTCTACTCCCGTACATATTTTCTTATTATTGATTATTGATTTTTAACGAATTTCTCTCTCTCTCTCTTTCTCACTCTCTCTCGCGTATTTTCTACTCCCGTACATATTTTCTTATTATTGATTATTGATTTTTAACGAATTACACTTTCTCTCTTTCTCTCTCTCTCTCTCTCGCGTATTCCCTACTCGCGTGCATATTTTCTTATTATTGATTATTGATTTTTAACGAATTTCTCTCTCTCTCTGTTTCTTTCTTTCTCTCTCTCGTATTCCCTACTCCCGTGCATAATTTCGAATGCGAGTGTAACAAAGAAAATCGTGAACAATATATGATAATGGTTTTAATTTACATTCGCAATGATAATAAAAAAATTGAATTTCTCAATAAAATAATTTTTATAAATTATTAGATAATAGAAACTGTCTACGAAAAAAGCGGCGAGTCTCACGTATCAAGGCCCAATGTAAAAACTGCACGCAAATATCGAAGCGACGGAATCTTTCAGCGATTGCCGAAAAATCTATCGTTCTTCTTAATTTTTAGCGGAATATTATGATAAATTTAAATAAAATTGTATTATAAAAAGAAATTCGAGAACTATTAATAAATAACATATTTTAAACAAAGAAACCGGATGCGAGTGTAACAAAGAAAATGTTGAAAGCAATATGAAAACGGTTTTAATTTAAATTCTCAATGATAATAAAAGAATTGAATTTCACAATAAAATAATTTTTATAAATTATTAGATAATAGTAAGTGTCTACGAAAAAAGCAGCGAGTCTTACGTATCAAGGCCTAATGTAAAAACTGCACGCAAATATCGAATCGACGGAATCTTTCAGCGATTGCCGAAAAATTAATCGTTTTGTTTAATTTTTAACAGAATGTTATGTTAAATTTAAATAAAATTGTATTATAACACAAAATTCGAGAATTATTAATAAATAACGTATTTTAAACAAAGAAACCGGATGCGAGTGTAACAAAGAAAATCGTGAACAATATATGATAATGGTTTTAATTTACATTCGCAATGATAATAAAAAAATTGAATTTCTCAATAAAATAATTTTTATAAATTATTAGATAATAGAAACTGTCGACGAAAAGAACAGCGAGTCTCACGTATCAAGGCCCAATGTAAAAACTGCACGCAAATATCGAAGCGACGGAATCTTTCAGCGATTGCCGACAAATCAATCGTTTTGTTTAATTTTTAAAAGAATATTAAGTGTAATTCAAATAAAATTATATTATAAAAATTATATTATAACACAAAATTCGAGAATTATTACTAAAGAACGTATTTTAAACAAAGAAACCGGATGCGAGTGTAACAAAGAAAATTGTGAACAAAATGTGACAACGGTTTTAATTTAAATTCTCAATGATAATAAAAGAATTGAATTTCACAATAAAATAATTTTTAAAAATTATTAGATAATAGTAACTGTCTACGAAAAAAAGCGGCGAGTCTCACGTATCAATGACCAACGTAAAAATTACATACGTCTCGTTTCGACTGAATCTTTCAGCGATTTTAGAATCAATCGTTCTGCTTAATTTTTAAAAATATATTATATTAAATTTAAATAAAATTGTATAGTAAAACGAATTTCGAGAATTATTAATAAATAACGTATTTTAAACAAAGAAACCGAATGCGAGTGTAACAAAGAAAATCGTGAGGACAATATGACAACTGTTTTAATTTAAATTTTCAATGATAATAAAAGAATTGAATTTCACAATAAAATAATTTTTATAAATTATTAGATAATAGAAACTGTCGACGAATAAAACAGCGAGTCTCACGTATCAAGGACCAATGTAAAAACTGCACGCAAATATCGAATCGACGGAATCTTTCAAGCGATTGCCGAAAAATCTATCGTTCTTCTTAATTTTTAGCAGAATATTATGATAAATTTAAATAAAATTGTATTATAAAAAGAAATTCGAGAACTATTAATAAATAACATATTTTAAACATAGAAACCGGATGCGAATGTAACAAAGAAAATGTTGAAAGCAATATGAAAACGGTTTTAATTTAAATTCTCAATGATAATAAGAGAATTGAATTTCACAATAAAATAATTTTTATAAATTATTTGATAATAGAAACAGTCGACGAAAAGAACAGCGAGTCTCACGTATCAAGGCCCAATGTAAAAACTGCACGCAAATATCGAATCGACGGAGTCTTTCAGCGATTGCCGACAAATCAATCGTTTTGTTTAATTTTTAAAATAATATTAAGTGTAATTCAAATAAAATTATATTATAAAAATTATATTATAACACAAAATTCGAGAATTATTACTAAAGAACGTATTTTAAACAAAGAAACCGGATGCGAGTGTAACAAAGAAAATTATGAACAAAATGTGACAACGGTTTTAATTTAAATTCTCAATGATAATAAAAGAATTGAATTTCACAATAAAATAATTTTTAAAAATTATTAGATAATAGTAACTGTCTACGAAAAAAAGCGGCGAGTCTCACGTATCAATGACCAACGTAAAAATTACATACGTCTCGTTTCGACTGAATCTTTCAGCGATTTTAGAATCAATCGTTCTGCTTAATTTTTAAAAATATATTATGTTAAATTTAAATAAAATTGTATAGTAAAACGAATTTCGAGAATTATTAATAAATAACGTATTTTAAACAAAGAAACCGAATGCGAGTGTAACAAAGAAAATCGTGAGGACAATATGACAACTGTTTTAATTTAAATTTTCAATGATAATAAAAAAATTGAATTTTACAATAAAATAATTTTTATAAATTATTAGATAATAGAAACTGTCGACGAATAAAACAGCGAGTCTCACGTATCAAGGACCAATGTAAAAACTGCACGCAAATATCGAATCGACGGAATCTTTCAGCGATTGCCGAAAAATCTATCGTTCTTCTTAATTTTTAGCAGAATATTATGATAAATTTAAATAAAATTGTATTATAAAAAGAAATTCGAGAACTATTAATAAATAACATATTTTAAACAAAGAAACCGGATGCGAGTATAACAAAGAAAATGTTGAAAGCAATATGAAAACGGTTTTAATTTAAATTCTCAATGATAATAAAAGAATTGAATTTCACAATAAAATAATTTTTATAAATTATTAGATAATAGAAACAGTCGACGAAAAGAACAGCGAGTCTCACGTATCAAGGCCCAATGTAAAAACTGCACGCAAATATCGAATCGACGGAGTCTTTCAGCGATTGCCGACAAATCAATCGTTTTGTTTAATTTTTAAAAGAATATTAAGTGTAATTTAAATAAAATTATATTATAAAAATTATATTATAACACAAAATTCGAGAATTATTACTAAAGAACGTATTTTAAACAAAGAAACCGGATGCGAGTGTAACAAAGAAAATCGTAAGGAAAATATGACAACGGTTTTAATTTAAATTTTCAATGATAATAAAAAAATTGAATTTCACAATAAAATAATTTTTATAAATTATTAGATAATAGAAACTGTCGACGAGAAAAACAGCGAGTCTCACGTATCAAGGACCAATGTAAAAACTGCACGCATATCGTATCGACGGAATCTTTCAGCGATTGCCAAAAAATCAATCGTTTTACTTAATTTTTAAAAGAATATTACGTGTAATTTAAATGAAAGTAAATTATAACACAAAATTCGAGAATTATTAATAAATAACGTATTTTAAACAAAGAAACCGGATGCGAGTGTTACAAAGAAAATTGTGAACAAAATATGACAACGGTTTGAATTTAATTTCGCAATGATAATAAAAGAATTGAATTACACAATAAAATAATTTTTATAAATTATTAGATAATAGAAACTGTCGACGAAAAGAACAGCGTGTCTCACGTATCAAGGCCCAATGTAAAAACTGCACGCAAATATCGAATCGACGGAATCTTTCAGCGATTGCCGAAAAATCAATCGTTTTACTTAATTTTTAAAAGAATATTACGTGTAATTTAAATAAAATTATGTTATAAAAATTATATTATAACACAAAATTCGAGAATTATTAATAAAGAACGTATTTTAAACAAAGAAACCGGATGCGAGTGTAACAGGGAAAATGTTGAAAGCAATATGAAAACGGTTTTAATTTAAATTCTCAATGATAATAAAAGAATTGAATTTCACAATAAAATAATTTTTATAAATTATTAGATAATAGAAACTGTCGACGAAAAAAACAGCGAGTCTCACGTATCAAGGACCAATGTAAAAACTACACGCAAATATCGAATCGACGGAATCTTTCAGCGATTGCCGAAAAATCTATCGTTCTTCTTAATTTTTAGCAGAATATTATGATAAATTTAAATAAAATTGTATTATAAAAAGAAATTCGAGAACTATTAATAAATAACATATTTTAAACAAAAAAACCGGATGCGAGTGTAACAAAGAAAATGTTGAAAGCAATATGAAAACGGTTTTAATTTAAATTCTCAATGATAATAAAAGAATTGAATTTCACAATAAAATAATTTTTATAAATTATTAGATAATAGTAAGTGTCTACGAAAAGAACAGCGAGTCTCACGTATCAAGGCCCAATGTAAAAACTGCACGCAAATATCGAAGCGACGGAATCTTTCAGCGATTGCCGACATATCAATCGTTTTACTTAATTTTTAAAAAAATATTACGTGTAATTTAAATAAAATTATGTTATAAAAATTATATTATAACACAAAATTCGAGAATTATTAATAAAGAACGTATTTTAAACAAAGAAACCGGATGCGAGTGTAACGGGGAAAATGTTGAAAGCAATATGAAAACGGTTTTAATTTAAATTCTCAATAATAATAAAAGAATTGAATTTCACAATAAAATAATTTTTATAAATTATTAGATAATAGAAACTGTCGACGAAAAAAACAGCGAGTCTCACGTATCAAGGACCAATGTAAAAACTACACGCAAATATCGAATCGACGGAATCTTTCAGCGATTGCCGAAAAATCTATCGTTCTTCTTAATTTTTAGCAGAATATTATGATAAATTTAAATAAAATTGTATTATAAAAAGAAATTCGAGAACTATTAATAAATAACATATTTTAAACAAAGAAACCGGATGCGAGTGTAACAAAGAAAATGTTGAAAGCAATATGAAAACGGTTTTAATTTAAATTCTCAATGATAATAAAAGAATTGAATTTCACAATTAAATAATTTTTATAAATTATTAGATAATAGAAACTGTCTACGAAAAAAGCGGCGAGTCTCACGTATCAATGACCAATGTAAAAACTGCATGCAAATATCGTTTCGACAAAATCTTTCAGCGATTTTAGAATCAATCGTTCTTCTTAATTTTTAAAAATATATTATGCTAATTTTAAATAAAATTATATTATAAAAATTATATTATAACACAAAATTCGAGAATTATTAATAAAGAACGTATTTTAAACAAAGAAACCGGATGCGAGTATAACAAAGAAAATCTTGAAAACAATATGAAAACGGTTTTAATTTAAATTCTCAATGATAATAAAAGAATTGAATTTCACAATAAAATAATTTTTATAAATTATTAGATAATAGTAAGTGTCTACGAAAAAAGCAGCGAATCTTACGTATCAAGGCCCAATGTAAAAACTGCACGCAAATATCGAATCGACGGAATCTTTCAGCGATTGCCGACAAATCAATCGTTTTACTTAATTTTTAAAAGAATATTACGTGTAATTTAAATAAAATTATGTTATAAAAATTATATTATAACACAAAATTCGAGAATTGTTAATAAAGAACGTATTTTAAACAAAGAAACCGGATGCGAGTATAACAAAGAAAATCTTGAAAACAATATGAAAACGGTTTTAATTTAAATTCTCAATGATAATAAAAGAATTGAATTTCACAATAAAATAATTTTTATAAATTATTAGATAATAGTAAGTGTCTACGAAAAAAGCAGCGAGTCTTACGTATCAAGGCCTAATGTAAAAACTGCAGGCAAATATCGAATCGACGGAATCTTTCAGCGATTGCCGAAAAATTAATCGTTTTGTTTAATTTTTAACAGAATGTTATGTTAAATTTAAATAAAATTGTATTATAACACAAAATTCGAGAATTATTAATAAATAACGTATTTTAAACAAAGAAACCGGATGCGAGTGTAACAAAGAAAATCGTGAACAAAATATTACAACGGTTTTAATTTAAATTCGCAATGATAATAAAAGAATTGAATTTCACAATAAAATAATTTTTATAAATTATTAGATAATAGAAACTGTCTACGAAAAGAGCGGCGAGTCTGACGTATCAATGACCATGTAAAAACTGCATGGATATCGTTTCGGCGGAATCTTACAGAGATTACCGAAAAATCAATCATTCTGCTTAATTTTTAGCAGAATATTATGTTAAATTTAAATAAAATTGTATTATAAAAAGAAATTCAAGATCTAATAATGAATAACATATTTTAGACAAAGAAACCGGATGCGAGTGTAACAAAGTAAATCGTGAAGACAATATGACAACGGTTTTAATTTAAATTCGCAATAATAGTAAAAGAATTAAATTATTCAATAAAATAATTTTTATAAATTATTAGATAATAGAAACTGTCGACGAGTAGAACAACAAGTCTCACGTATCAGGACCAATGTTAAAACTGCACGCATATCGTATCGACTAAATCTTTCATTTCAAATTGATTTTTAATGAATTTTTCGCGTATTCCCTACTGCGGTGCATATTATCTTATTATTGATTATTGATTTTTAACGAATTTCTCTCTCTCTCTTTCTCACTCTCTCTCGCGTATTTTCTACTCCCGTACATATTTTCTTATTATTGATTATTGATTTTTAACGAATTTCTCTCTCTCTCTCTTTCTCACTCTCTCTCGCGTATTTTCTACTCCCGTACATATTTTCTTAATATTGATTATTGATTTTTAACGAATTTCTCTCTCTCTCTGTTTCTCACTCTCTCTCGCGTATTTTCTACTCCCGTACATATTTTCTTATTATTGATTATTGATTTTTAACGAATTACACTTTCTCTCTTTCTCTCTCTCTCTCTCGCGTATTCCCTACTCGCGTGCATATTTTCTTATTATTGATTATTGATTTTTAACGAATTTCTCTCTCTCTCTGTTTCTTTCTTTCTCTCTCTCGTATTCCCTACTCCCGTGCATAATTTCGAATGCGAGTGTAACAAAGAATATCGTGAGCAAAATATGACAACGGTTTTAAATTAAATTCGCAATGATAATAAAAGTATTGAATTCCACAATAAAATAATTTTTATAATTTATTAGATAATAAAAACTGTCTACGAAAAAAACAGCGAGTCTCACGTATCAAGGACCAATGTAAAAACTGCACGCAAATATCGAATCGACGGAATCTTTCAGCGATTGCCGAAAAATCTATCGTTCTTTTTAATTTTTAGCAGAATATTATGATAAATTTAAATAAAATTGTATTATAAAAAGAAATTCGAGAACTATTAATAAATAACATATTTTAAACAAAGAAACCGGATGCGAGTGTAACAAAGAAAATGTTGAAAGCAATATGAAAACGGTTTTAATTTAAATTCTCAATGATAATAAAAGAATTGAATTTTACAATAAAATAATTTTTATAAATTATTAGATAATAGTAAGTGTCTACGAAAAAAGCAGCGAGTCTTACGTATCAAGGCCTAATGTAAAAACTGCACGCAAATATCAAATCGACGGAATCTTTCAGCGATTGCCGAAAAATTAATCGTTTTGTTTAATTTTTAACAGAATGTTATGTTAAATTTAAATAAAATTGTATTATAACACAAAATTCGAGAATTATTAATAAATAACGTATTTTAAACAAAGAAACCGTATGCGAGTGTAACAAAGAAAATCGTGAACAATATATGATAATGGTTTTAATTTAAATTCGCAATGATAATAAAAAAATTGAATTTCTCAATAAAATAATTTTTATAAATTATTAGATAATAGAAACTGTCGACGAAAAGAACAGCGAGTCTCACGTATCAAGGCCCAATGTAAAAACTGCACGCAAATATCGAAGCGACGGAATCTTTCAGCGATTGCCGACAAATCAATCGTTTTGTTTAATTTTTAAAAGAATATTAAGTGTAATTCAAATAAAATTATATTATAAAAATTATATTATAACACAAAATTCGAGAATTATTACTAAAGAACGTATTTTAAACAAAGAAACCGGATGCGAGTGTAACAAAGAAAATTGTGAACAAAATGTGACAACGGTTTTAATTTAAATTCTCAATGATAATAAAAGAATTGAATTTCACAATAAAATAATTTTTAAAAATTATTAGATAATAGTAACTGTCTACGAAAAAAAGCGACGAGTCTCACGTATCAAAGACCAACGTAAAAATTTCATACGTCTCGTTTCGACTGAATCTTTCAGCGATTTTAGAATCAATCGTTCTGCTTAATTTTTAAAAATATATTATATTAAATTTAAATAAAATTGTATAGTAAAACGAATTTCGAGAATTATTAATAAATAACGTATTTTAAACAAAGAAACCGAATGCGAGTGTAACAAAGAAAATCGTGAAGACAATATGACAACTGTATTAATTTAAATTTTCAATGATAATAAAAAAATTGAATTTCACAATAAAATAATTTTTATAAATTATTAGATAATAGAAACTGTCGACGAAAAAAACAGCGAGTCTCACGTATCAAGGACCAATGTAAAAACTGCACGCATATCGTATCGACGGAATCTTTCAGCGATTGCCAAAAAATCAATCGTTTTACTTAATTTTTAAAAGAATATTACGTGTAATTTAAATAAAATTGTATTATAACACAAAATTCGAGAATTATTAATAAATAACGTATTTTAAACAAAGAAACCGGATGCGAGTGTAACAAAGAAAATTGTGAACAAAATATGACAACGGTTTTAATTTAAATTCGCAATTATAATAAAAGAATTGACTTTCGCAATAAAATAATTTTTATAAATTATTAGATAATAGAAATTGTCTACGAAAAGAGCGGCGAGTCTGACGTATCAATGACCATGTAAAAACTGCATGGATATCGTTTCGGCGGAATCTTACAGAGATTACCGAAAAATCAATCATTCTGCTTAATTTTTAGCAGAATATTATGTTAAATTTAAATAAAATTGTATTATAAAAAGAAATTCAAGATCTAATAATGAATAACATATTTTAAACAAAGAAACCGGATGCGAGTGTAACAAAGTAAATCGTGAAGACAATATGACAACGGTTTTAATTTAAATTCGCAATAATAGTAAAAGAATTAAATTATTCAATAAAATAATTTTTATAAATTATTAGATAATAGAAACTGTCGACGAATAGAACAACAAGTCTCACGTATCAGGACCAATGTTAAAACTGCACGCATATCGTATCGACTAAATCTTTCATTTCAAATTGATTTTTAATGAATTTTTCGCGTATTCCCTACTGCGGTGCATATTTTCTTATTATTGATTATTGATTTTTAACGAATTTCTCTCTCTCTCTTTCTCACTCTCTCTCGCGTATTTTCTACTCCCGTGCATATTATCTTATTATTGATTATTGATTTTTAACGAATTTCTCTCTCTCTCTTTCTCACTCTCTCTCGCGTATTTTCTACTCCCGCACATATTTTCTTATTATTGATTATTGATTTTTAACGAATTACACTCTCTCTCTTTCTCTCTCTCTCTCCTCGCGTATTCCCTTACCCTGCATATTTTCTTATTATTGATTATTGATTTTTAACGAATTTCTCTCTCTCTCTCTTTCTCACTCTCTCGCGTATTTTCTACTCCGTGCATATTATCTTATTATTGATTATTGATTTTTAACGAATTTCTCTCTCTCTTCTCACTCTCTCTCGCGTATTTTCTACCCTGCACATATTTTCTTATTATTGATTATTGATTAACGAATTTTCTCTCTCTCTTTTTTCACTCTCTCGCGTATTTTCTACTCCCGTACATATTTTCTTATTATTGATTATTGATTTTTAACGAATTTCTCTCTCTCTCTCTTTCTCACTCTCTCTCGCGTATTTTCTACTCCCGTACATATTATCTTATTATTGATTATTGATTTTTAACGAATTTCTCTCTCTCTCTTTCTCACTCTCTCTCGCGTATTTTCTACTCCCGTACATATTTTCTTATTATTGATTATTGATTTTTAACGAATTACACTTTCTCTCTTTCTCTCTCTCCTTCTCGCGTATTCCCTACTCCCGTGCATATTTTCTTATTATTGATTATTGATTTTTAACGAATTTCTCTCTCTCTCTGTTTCTCTCTTTCTCTCTCTCGTATTCCCTACTCGCGTGCATATTTTCGAATGCGAGTGTAACAAAGAAAATCGTGAACAAAATATGACAACGGCTTTAATTTAAATTCGCAATGATAATAAAAGTATTGAATTTCACAATAAAATAATTTTTATAAATTATTAGATAATAGTAACTGTCTACGAAAAAAGCGGCGAGTCACACGTATCAATGACCAACGTAAAAATTACATACGTATCGTTTCGACTGAATCTTTCAGCGATTTTGATCGTTCTGCTTAATTTTTAAAAATATATTATGTGAAATTTAAATAAAATTGTATACTAAAACGAATTTCAAGAATTATTAATAAATAACGTTTTTTAAACAAAGAAACCGGATGCGAATATAACAAAGAAAATCTTGAAACAATATGAAAACGGTTTTAATTTATATTCTCAATGATAATAAAAAAATTGAATTTCACAATAAAACAATTTTTATAAATTATTAGATAATAGAAAGTGGCTACGAAAAAAGCGGCGAGTCTTACGTATCAATGACCAATGTAAAAATTACAAACGTATCGTTTCGACTGAATCTTTCAGCGATTTTAAAATCAATCGTTCTGCTTAATTTCTAAAAAAATATTATGTTAAATAAATTTGCATTATAAAACAAAATTCAAAACATATTAATAATAATATATTTTAAACAAAGGAACCGGATGCGAGTGTAACAAAGAAAATCTTGAAAACAATATGACAACGGTTTTAATTTAAATTCACAATGATAATAAAAGAACTAAATTATTCAATAAAATAATTTTCATAAATTATTAGATAATAAAAACTGTCGACGAAAAGAGCGGCGAGTCTCACGTATCAATGACCAATGTAAAAATTGCACGCAAATATCGAATCGACGGAATCTTTCAGCGATTGCCGAAAAATCAATCGTCTTACTTAATTTATAACAGAATATTATGTTAAATTTAAATAAAATTGTATTATAAAAAGAAATTCGAGAACTATTAATAAAAAACATGTTTAAAACAAAGAAACCGGATGCGAGTGTAACAAAGAAAATCGTGAACAAAATATGACAACGGTTTTAATTTAAATTCGCAATGATAATACAAGTATTGAATTTCACAATAAAATAATTTTTATAAATTATTAAATAATAGAAACTGTCGACGAAAAAAGCGGCGAGTTTCACGTATCAATGATCAATGTAAAAATTACAAACGTATCTTTTCGACTGAATCTCTCAGCGATTGCCGAAAAATCAATTGATCTGCTTAATTCTTTGCAGAATATTATGTTAAATTTAAATAAAATTGTACTATAAAAAGAAATTCGAGAATTATTAATGAATAACGTATTTTAAACAAAGAAACCGGATGCGAGTATAACAAAGAAAATCTTGAAAACAATATGAAAACGGTTTTAATTTATATTCTCAATGATAATAAAAGAATTGAATTTCGCAATAAAATAATTATTATAAATTATTAGATAATAGAAACTGTCGACGAAAAGAGCAGCGAGTCTCACGTATCAAGGCCCAATGTAAAAACTGCACGCAAATATCGAATCGACGGAATCTTTCAGCGATTGCCGACAAATCAATCGTTTTACTTAATTTTTAAAAGAATATTACGTGTAATTTAAATAAAATTATGTTATAAAAATTATATTTTAACACAAAATTCGAAAATTATTAATAAAGAACGTATTTTAAACAAAGAAACCGGATGCGAGTATAACAAAGAAAATGTTGAAAACAATATGAAAACGGTTTTAATTTAAATTCTCAATGATAATAAAAGAATTGAATTTCACAATAAAATAATTTTTATAAATTATTAGATAATAGTAAGTGTCTACGAAAAAAGCAGCGAGTCTTACGTATCAAGGCCTAATGTAAAAACTGCACGCAAATATCGAATCGACGGAATCTTTCAGCGATTGCCGAAAAATTAATCGTTTTGTTTAATTTTTAACAGAATGTTATGTTAAATTTAAATAAAATTGTATTATAACACAAAATTCGAGAATTATTAATAAATAACGTATTTTAAACAAAGAAACCGGATGCGAGTGTAACAAAAAAAATCGTGAACAATATATGATAATGGTTTTAATTTAAATTTGCAATGATAATAAAAAAATTGAATTTCTCAATAAAATAATTTTTATAAATTATTAGATAATAGAAACTGTCGACGAAAAGAACAGCGAGTCTCACGTATCAAGGCCGAATGTAAAAACTGCACGCAAATATCGAAGCGACGGAATCTTTCAGCGATTGCCGAAAAATCTATCGTTTTGTTTAATTTTTAAAAGAATATTAAGTGTAATTCAAATAAAATTATATTATAAAAATTATATTATAACACAAAATTCGAGAATTATTACTAAAGAACGTATTTTAAACAAAGAAACCGGATGGGAGTGTAACAAAGAAAATTGTGAACAAAATGTGACAACGGTTTTAATTTAAATTCTCAATGATAATAAAAGAATTGAATTTCACAATAAAATAATTTTTAAAAATTATTAGATAATAGTAACTGTCTACGAAAAAAAGCGACGAGTCTCACGTATCAATGACCAACGTAAAAATTTCATACGTCTCGTTTCGACTGAATCTTTCAGCGATTTTAGAATCAATCGTTCTGCTTAATTTTTAAAAATATATTATATTAAATTTAAATAAAATTGTATAGTAAAACGAATTTCGAGAATTATTAATAAATAACGTATTTTAAACAAAGAAACCGAATGCGAGTGTAACAAATAAAATCGTGAGGACAATATGACAACTATTTTAATTTAAATTTTCAATGATAATAAAAAAATTGAATTTCACAATAAAATAATTTTTATAAATTATTAGATAATAGAAACTGTCGACGAATAAAACAGCGAGTCTCACGTATCAAGGACCAATGTAAAAACTGCACGCAAATATCGAATCGACGGAATCTTTCAGCGATTGCCGAAAAATCTATCGTTCTTCTTAATTTTTAGCAGAATATTATGATAAATTTAAATAAAATTGTATTATAAAAAGAAATTCGAGAACTATTAATAAATAACATATTTTAAACAAAGAAACCGGATGCGAGTGTAACAAAGAGAATGTTGAAAGCAATATGAAAACGGTTTTAATTTAAATTCTCAATGATAATAAAAGAATTGAATTTCACATTAAAATAATTTTTATAAATTATTAGATAATAGAAACTGTCTACGAAAAAAGCGGCGAGTCTCACGTATCAATGACCAATGTAAAAACTGCATGCAAATATCGTTTCGACAAAATCTTTCAGCGATTTTAGAATCAATCGTTCTTCTTAATTTTTAAAAATATATTATGCTAAATTTAAATAAAATTATATTATAAAAATTATATTATAACACAAAATTCGAGAATTATTAATAAAGAACGTATTTTAAACAAAGAAACCGGATGCGAGTATAACAAAGAAAATCTTGAAAACAATATGAAAACGGTTTTAATTTAAATTCTCAATGATAATAAAAGAATTGAATTTCACAATAAAATAAATTTTATAAATTATTAGATAATAGTAAGTGTCTACGAAAAAAGCAGCGAGTCTTACGTATCAAGGCCCAATGTAAAAACTGCACGCAAATATCGAATCGACGGAATCTTTCAGCGATTGCCGACAAATCAATCGTTTTATTTAATTTTTAAAAGAATATTACGTGTAATTTAAATAAAATTATGTTATAAAAATTATATTATAACACAAAATTCGAGAATTATTAATAAAGAACGTATTTTAAACAAAGAAACCGGATGCGAGTATAACAAAGAAAATCTTGAAAACAATATGAAAACGGTTTTAATTTAAATTCTCAATGATAATAAAAGAATTGAATTTCACAATAAAATAATTTTTATAAATTATTAGATAATAGTAAGTGTCTACGAAAAAAGCAGCGAGTCTTACGTATCAAGGCCAATGTAAAAACTGCACGCAAATATCGAATCGACGGAATCTTTCAGCGATTGCCGAAAAATTAATCGTTTTGTTTAATTTTTAACAGAATGTTATGTTAAATTTAAATAAAATTGTATTATAACACAAAATTCGAGAATTATTAATAAATAACGTATTTTAAACAAAGAAACCGGATGCGAGTGTAACAAAGAAAATCGTGAACACATATATGATAATGGTTTTAATTTACATTCGCAATGATAATAAAAAAATTGAATTTCTGAATAAAATAATTTTTATAAATTATTAGATAATAGAAACTGTCGACGAAAAGAACAGCGAGTCTCACGTATCAAGGCCCAATGTAAAAACTGCACGCAAATATCAAAGCGACGGAATCTTTCAGCGATTGCCGAAAAATCTATCGTTCTTCTTAATTTTTAGCAGAATATTACGATAAATTTAAATAAAATTGTATTATAAAAAGAAATTCGAGAACTATTAATAAATAACATATTTTAAACAAAGAAACCGGATGCGAGTGTAACAAAGAAAATGTTGAAAGCAATATGAAAACGGTTTTAATTTAAATTCTCAATGATAATAAAAGAATTGAATTTCACAATAAAATAATTTTTATAAATTATTAGATAATAGAAACTGTCTACGAAAAAAGCGGCGAGTCTCACGTATCAATGACCAATGTAAAAACTGCATGCAAATATCGTATCGACAAAATCTTTCAGCGATTTTAGAATCAATCGTTCTTCTTAATTTTTAAAAATATATTATGCTAAATTTAAATAAAATTATATTATAAAAATTATATTATAACACAAAATTCGAGAATTATTAATAAAGAACGTATTTTAAACAAAGAAACCGGATGCGAGTATAATAAAGAAAATCTTGAAAACAATATGAAAACGGTTTTAATTTAAATTCTCAATGATAATAAAAGAATTGAATTTCACAATAAAATAATTTTTATAAATTATTAGATAATAGTAAGTGTCTACGAAAAAAGCAGCGAGTCTTACGTATCAAGGCCCAATGTAAAAACTGCACGCAAATATCGAATCGACGGAATCTTTCAGCGATTGCCGACAAATCAATCGTTTTACTTAATTTTTAAAAGAATATTACGTGTAATTTAAATAAAATTATGTTATAAAAATTATATTATAACACAAAATTCGAGAATTATTAATAAAGAACGTATTTTAAACAAAGAAACAGGATGCGAGTATAACAAAGAAAATTTTGAAAACAATATGAAAACGGTTTTAATTTAAATTCTCAATGATAATAAAAGAATTGAATTTCACAATAAAATAATTTTTATAAATTATTAGATAATAGTAAGTGTCTACGAAAAAAGCAGCGAGTCTTACGTATCAAGGCCTAATGTAAAAACTGCACGCAAATATCGAATCGACGGAATCTTTCAGCGATTGCCGAAAAATTAATCGTTTTGTTTAATTTTTAACAGAATGTTATGTTAAATTTAAATAAAATTGTATTATAACACAAAATTCGAGAATTATTAATAAATAACGTATTTTAAACAAAGAAACCGGATGCGAGTGTAACAAAGAAAATTGTGAACAAAATATGACAACGGTTTTAATTTAAATTCGCAATGATAATAAAAGAATTGACTTTCGCAATAAAATAATTTTTATAAATTATTAGATAATAGAAACTGTCGACGAAAAGAACAGCGAGTCTCACGTATCAAGGCCCAATGTAAAAACTGCAAGCAAATATCGAAGCGACGGAATCTTTCAGCGATTGCCGAAAAATCTATCGTTCTTCTTAATTTTTAGCAGAATATTACGATAAATTTAAATAAAATTGTATTATAAAAAGAAATTCGAGAACTATTAATAAATAACATATTTTAAACAAAGAAACCGGATGCGAGTGTAACAAAGAAAAAGTTGAAAGCAATATGAAAACGGTTTTAATTTAAATTCTCAATGATAATAAAAGAATTGAATTTCACAATAAAATAATTTTTATAAATTATTAGATAATAGAAACTGTCTACGAAAAAAGCGGCGAGTCTCACGTATCAATGACCAATGTAAAAACTGCATGCAAATATCGTTTCGACAAAATCTTTCAGCGATTTTAGAATCAATCGTTCTTCTTAATTTTTAAAAATATATTATGCTAAATTTAAATAAAATTATATTATAAAAATTATATTATAACACAAAATTCGAGAATTATTAATAAAGAACGTATTTTAAACAAAGAAACCGGATGCGAGTATAACAAAGAAAATCTTGAAAACAATATGAAAACGGTTTTAATTTAAATTCTCAATGATAATAAAAGAATTGAATTTCACAATAAAATAATTTTTATAAATTATTAGATAATAGTAAGTGTCTACGAAAAAAGCAGCGAGTCTTACGTATCAAGGCCCAATGTAAAAACTGCACGCAAATATCGAATCGACGGAATCTTTCAGCGATTGCCAACAAATCAATCGTTTTACTTAATTTTTAAAAGAATATTACGTGTAATTTAAATAAAATTATGTTATAAAAATTATATTATAACACAAAATTCGAGAATTGTTAATAAAGAACGTATTTTAAACAAAAAAACCGGATGCGAGTATAACAAAGAAAATCTTGAAAACAATATGAAAACGGTTTTAATTTAAATTCTCAATGATAATAAAAGAATTGAATTTCACAATAAAATAATTTTTATAAATTATTAGATAATAGTAAGTGTCTACGAAAAAAGCAGCGAGTCTTACGTATCAAGGCCCAATGTAAAAACTGCACGCAAATATCGAATCGACGGATTCTTTCAGCGATTGCCGACAAATCAATCGTTTTACTTAATTTTTAAAAGAATATTACGTGTAATTTAAATAAAATTATGTTATAAAAATTATATTATAACACAAAATTCGAGAATTATTAATAAAGAACGTATTTTAAACAAAGAAACAGGATGCGAGTATAACAAAGAAAATCTTGAAAACAATATGAAAACGGTTTTAATTTAAATTCTCAATGATAATAAAAGAAGTGAATTTCACAATAAAATAATTTTTATAAATTATTAGATAATAGTAAGTGTCTACGAAAAAAGCAGCGAGTCTTACGTATCAAGGCCTAATGTAAAAACTGCACGCAAATATCGAATCGACGGAATCTTTCAGCGATTGCCGAAAAATTAATTGTTTTGTTTAATTTTTAACAGAATGTTATGTTAAATTTAAATAAAATTGTATTATAACACAAAATTCGAGAATTATTAATAAATAACGTATTTTAAACAAAGAAACCGGATGCGAGAGTAACAAAGAAAATTGTGAACAAAATATGACAACGGTTTTAATTTAAATTCGCAATGATAATAAAAGAATTGACTTTCGCAATAAAATAATTTTTATAAATTATTAGATAATAGAAACTGTCGACGAAAAGAACAGCGAGTCTCACGTATCAAGGCCCAATGTAAAAACTGCACGCAAATATCGAAGCGACGGAATCTTTCAGCGATTGCCGAAAAATATATCGTTCTTCTTAATTTTTAGCAGAATATTACGATAAATTTAAATAAAATTGTATTATAAAAAGAAATTCGAGAACTATTAATAAATAACATATTTTAAACAAAGAAACCGGATGCGAGTGTAACAAAGAAAATGTTGAAAGCAATATGAAAACGGTTTTAATTTAGATTCTCAATGATAATAAAAGAATTGAATTTCACAATAAAATAATTTTTATAAATTATTAGATAATAGAAACTGTCTACGAAAAAAGCGGCGAGTCTCACGTATCAATGACCAATGTAAAAACTGCATGCAAATATCGTTTCGACAAAATCTTTCATCGATTTTAGAATCAATCGTTCTTCTTAATTTTTAAAAATATATTATGCTAAATTTAAATAAAATTATATTATAAAAATTATATTATAACACAAAATTCGAGAATTATTAATAAAGAACGTATTTTAAACAAAGAAACCGGATGCGAGTATAACAAAGAAAATCTTGAAAACAATATGAAAACGGTTTTAATTTAAATTCTCAATGATAATAAAAGAATTGAATTTCACAATAAAATAATTTTTATAAATTATTAGATAATAGTAAGTGTCTACGAAAAAAGCAGCGAGTCTTACGTATCAAGGCCTAATGTAAAAACTGCACGCAAATATCGAATCGACGGAATCTTTCAGCGATTGCCGAAAAATTAATCGTTTTGTTTAATTTTTAACAGAATGTTATGTTAAATTTAAATAAAATTGTATTATAAAAAGAAATTCGAAAACTATTAATAAATAACATATTTTAAACAAAGAAACCGGATGCGAGTGTAACAAAGAAAATGTTGAAAGCAATATGAAAACGGTTTTAATTTAAATTCTCAATGATAATATAAGAATTGAATTTCACAATAAAATAATTTTTATAAATTATTAGATAATAGTAAGTGTCTACGAAAAAAGCAGCGAGTCTTACGTATCAAGGCCTAATGTAAAAACTGCACGCAAATATCGAATCGACGGAATCTTTCAGCAATTGCCGAAAAATTAATCGTTTTGTTTAATTTTTAACAGAATGTTATGTTAAATTTAAATAAAATTGTATTATAACACAAAATTCGAGAATTATTAATAAATAACGTATTTTAAACAAAGAAACCGGATGCGAGTGTAACAAAGAAAATCGTGAACAATATATGATAATGGTTTTAATTTACATTCGCAATGATAATAAAAAAATTGAATTTCTCAATAAAATAATTTTTATAAATTATTAAATAATAGAAACTGTCGACGAAAAGAACAGCGAGTCTCACGTATCAAGACCCAATGTAAAAACTGCACGCAAATATCGAAGCGACGGAATCTTTCAGCGATTGCCGAAAAATCTATCGTTTTTCTTAATTTTTAGCAGAATATTACGATAAATTTAAATAAAATTGTATTATAAAAAGAAATTCGAGAACTATTAATAAATAACATATTTTAAACAAAGAAACCGGATGCGAGTGTAACAAAGAATATGTTGAAAGCAATATGAAAACGGTTTTAATTTAAATTCTCAATGATAATAAAAGAATTGAATTTCACAATAAAATAATTTTTATAAATTATTAGATAATAGAAACTGTCTACGAAAAAAGCGGCGAGTCTCATGTATCAATGACCAATGTAAAAACTGCATGCAAATATCGTTTCGACAAAATCTTTCAGCGATTTTAGAATCAATCGTTCTTCTTAATTTCTAAAAATATATTATGCTAATTTTAAATAAAATTATATTATAAAAATTATATTATAACACAAAATTCGAGAATTATTAATAAAGAACGTATTTTAAACAAAGAAACCGGATGCGAGTATAACAAAGAAAATCTTGAAAACAATATGAAAACGGTTTTAATTTAAATTCTCAATGATAATAAAAGAATTGAATTTCACAATAAAATAATTTTTATAAATTATTAGATAATAGTAAGTGTCTACGAAAAAAGCAGCGAGTCTTACGTATCAAGGCCCAATGTAAAAACTGCACGCAAATATCGAATCGACGGAATCTTTCAGCGATTGCCAACAAATCAATCGTTTTACTTAATTTTTAAAAGAATATTACGTGTAATTTAAATAAAATTATGTTATAAAAATTATATTATAACACAAAATTCGAGAATTGTTAATAAAGAACGTATTTTAAACAAAGAAACCGGATGCGAGTATAACAAAGAAAATCTTGAAAACAATATGAAAACGGTTTTAATTTAAATTCTCAATGATAATAAAAGAATTGAATTTCACAATAAAATAATTTTTATAAATTATTAGATAATAGTAAGTGTCTACGAAAAAAGCAGCGAGTCTTACGTATCAAGTCCTAATGTAAAAACTGCACGCAAATATCGAATCGACGGAATCTTTCAGCGATTGCCGAAAAATTAATCGTTTTGTTTAATTTTTAACAGAATGTTATGTTAAATTTAAATAAAATTGTATTATAACACAAAATTCGAGAATTATTAATAAATAACGTATTTCAAACAAAGAAACCGGATGCGAGTGTAACAAAGAAAATCGTGAACAATATATGATAATGGTTTTAATTTACATTCGCAATGATAATAAAAAAATTGAATTTCTCAATAAAATAATTTTTATAAATTATTAGATAATAGAAACTGTCGACGAAAAGAACAGCGAGTCTCACGTATCAAGGCCGAATGTAAAAACTGCACGCAAATATCGAAGCGACGGAATCTTTCAGCGATTGCCGAAAAATCTATCGTTTTGTTTAATTTTTAAAAGAATATTAAGTGTAATTCAAATAAAATTATATTATAAAAATTATATTATAACACAAAATTCGAGAATTATTACTAAAGAACGTATTTTAAACAAAGAAACCGGATGCGAGTGTAACAAAGAAAATTGTGAACAAAATGTGACAACGGTTTTAATTTAAATTCTCAATGATAATAAAAGAATTGAATTTTACAATAAAATAATTTTTAAAAATTATTAGATAATAGTAACTGTCTACGAAAAAAAGCGGCGAGTCTCACGTTTCAATGACCAACGTAAAAATTACATACGTCTCGTTTCGACTGAATCTTTCAGCGATTTTAGAATCAATCGTTCTGCTTAATTTTTAAAAATATATTATATTAAATTTAAATAAAATTGTATAGTAAAACGAATTTCGAGAATTATTAATAAATAACGTATTTTAAACAAAGAAACCGAATGCGAGTGTAACAAAGAAAATCGTGAGGACAATATGACAACTGTTTTAATTTAAATTTTCAATGATAATAAAAAAATTGAATTTCACAATAAAATAATTTTTATAAATTATTAAATAATAGAAACTGTCGACGAATAAAACAGCGAGTCTCACGTATCAAGGACCAATGTAAAAACTGCACGCAAATATCGAATCGACGGAATCTTTCAGCGATTGCCGAAAAATCTATCGTTCTTCTTAATTTTTAGCAGAATATTATGATAAATTTAAATAAAATTGTATTATAAAAAGAAATTCGAGAACTATTAATAAATAACATATTTTAAACAAATAAACCGGATGCGAGTGTAACAAAGAAAATGTTGAAAGCAATATGAAAACGGTTTTAATTTAAATTCTCAATGATAATAAAAAAATTGAATTTCTCAATAAAATAATTTTTATAAATTATTAGATAATTGAAACTGTCGACGGAAAGAACAGCGAGTCTCACGTATCAAGGCCCAATGTAAAAACTGCACGCAAATATTGAAGCGACGGAATCTTTCAGCGATTGCCGAAAAATCTATCGTTCTTCTTTATTTTTAGCAGAATATTACGATAAATTTAAATAAAATTGTATTATAAAAAGAAATTCGAGAACTATTAATAAATAACATATTTTAAACAAAGAAACCGGATGCGAGTGTAACAAAGAAAATGTTGAAAGCAATATGAAAACGGTTTTAATTTAAATTCTCAATGATAATAAAAGAATTGAATTTCACAATAAAATAATTTTTATAAATTATTAGATAATAGAAACTGTCTACGAAAAAAGCGGCGAGTCTCACGTATCAATGACCAATGTAAAAACTGCATGCAAATATCGTTTCGACAAAATCTTTCAGCGATTTTAGAATCAATCGTTCTTCTTAATTTTTAAAAATATATTATGCTAAATTTAAATAAAATTATATTATAAAAATTATATTATAACACAAAATTCGAGAATTATTAATAAAGAACGTATTTTAAACAAAGAAACCGGATGCGAGTATAACAAAGAAAATCTTGAAAACAATATGAAAACGGTTTTAATTTAAATTCTCAATGATAATAAAAGAATTGAATTTCACAATAAAATAATTTTTATAAATTATTAGATAATAGTAAGTGTCTACGAAAAAAGCAGCGAGTCTTACGTATCAAGGCCCAATGTAAAAACTGCACGCAAATATCGAATCGACGGAATCTTTCAGCGATTGCCGACAAATCAATCGTTTTACTTAATTTTTAAAAGAATGTTACGTGTAATTTAAATAAAATTATGTTATAAAAATAATATTATAACACAAAATTCGAGAATTATTAATAAAGAACGTATTTTAAACAAAGAAACCGGATGCGAGTATAACAAAGAAAATCTTGAAAACAATATGAAAACGGTTTTAATTTAAATTCTCAATGATAATAAAAGAATTGAATTTCACAATAAAATAATTTTTATAAATTATTAGATAATAGTAAGTGTCTACGAAAAAAGCAGCGAGTCTTACGTATCAAGGCCTAATGTAAAAACTGCACGCAAATATCGAATCGACGGAATCTTTCAGCGATTGCCGAAAAATTAATCGTTTTGTTTAATTTTTAACAGAATGTTATGTTAAATTTAAATAAAATTGTATTATAACACAAAATTCGAGAATTATTAATAAATAACGTATTTTAAACAAAGAAACCGGATGCGAGTGTAACAAAGAAAATCGTGAACAATATATGATAATGGTTTTAATTTACATTCGCAATGATAATAAAAAAATTGAATTTCTCAATAAAATAATTTTTATAAATTATTAGATAATAGAGACTGTCGACGAAAAGAACAGCGAGTCTCACGTATCAAAGCCCAATGTAAGAACTGCACGCAAATATCGAAGCGACGGAATCTTTCAGCGATTGCCGAAAAATCTATCGTTCTTCTTAATTTTTAGCAGAATATTACGATAAATTTAAATAAAATTGTATTATAAAAAGAAATTCGAGAACTATTAATAAATAACATATTTTAAACAAAGAAACCGGATGCGAGTGTAACAAAGAAAATGTTGAAAGCAATATGAAAACGGTTTTAATTTAATTTCTCAATGATAATAAAAGAATTGAATTTCACAATAAAATAATTTTTATAAATTATTAGATAATAGAAACAGTCGACGAAAAGAACAGCGAGTCTCACGTATCAAGGCCCAATGTAAAAACTGCACGCAAATATCGAATCGACGGAGTCTTTCAGCGATTGCCGACAAATCAATCGTTTTGTTTAATTTTTAAAAGAATATTAAGTGTAATTTAAATAAAATTATATTATAAAAATTATATTATAACACAAAATTCGAGAATTATTACTAAAGAACGTATTTTAAACAAAGAAACCGGATGCGAGTGTAACAAAGAAAATTGTGAACAAAATGTGACAACGGTTTTAATTTAAATTTGCAATGATAATAAAAGAATTGAATTTCACAATAAAATAATTTTTAAAAATTATTAGATAATAGTAACTGTCTACGAAAAAAAGCGGCGAGTCTCACGTATCAATGACCAACGTAAAAATTACATACGTCTCGTTTCGACTGAATCTTTCAGCGATTTTAGAATCAATCGTTCTGCTTAATTTTTAAAAATATATTATGTTAAATTTAAATAAAACTGTATAGTAAAACGAATTTCGAGAATTATTAATAAATAACGTATTTTAAACAAAGAAACCGAATGCGAGTGTAACAAAGAAAATCGTAAGGAAAATATGACAACGGTTTTAATTTAAATTTTCAATGATAATAAAAAAATTGAATTTCACAATAAAATAATTTTTATAAATTATTAGATAATAGAAACTGTCGACGAAAGAAACAGCGAGTCTCACGTATCAAGGCCCAATGTAAAAACTGCACGCAAATATCGAAGCGACGGAATCTTTCAGCGATTGCCGAAAAATCTATCGTTCTTCTTAATTTTTAGCAGAATATTACGATAAATTTAAATAAAAGTGTATTATAAAAAGAAATTCGAGAACTATTAATAAATAACATATTTTAAACAAAGAAACCGGATGCGAGTGTAACAAAGAAAATGTTGAAAGCAATATGAAAACGGTTTTAATTTAATTTCTCAATGATAATAAAAGAATTGAATTTCACAATAAAATAATTTTTATAGATTATTAGATAATAGTAAGTGTCTACGAAAAAAGCAGCGAGTCTTACGTATCAAGGCCTAATGTAAAAACTGCACGCAAATATCGAATCGACGGAATCTTTCAGCGATTGCCGAAAAATTAATCGTTTTGTTTAATTTTTAACAGAACGTTATGTTAAATTTAAATAAAATTGTATTATAACACAAAATTCGAGAATTATTAATAAAAGACGTATTTTAAACAAAGAAACCGGATGCGAGTGTAACAAAGTAAATCGTGAAGACAATATGACAACGGTTTTAATTTAAATTCGCAATAATAGTAAAAGAATTAAATTATTCAATAAAATAATTTTTATAAATTATTAGATAATAGAAACTGTCGACGAATAGAACAACAAGTCTCACGTATCAGGACCAATGTTAAAACTGCACGCATATCGTATCGACTAAATCTTTCATTTCAAATTGATTTTTAATGAATTTTTCGCGTATTCCCTACTGCCGTGCATATTTTCTTATTATTGATTATTGATTTTTAACGAATTTCTCTCTCTCTCTTTCTCACTCTCTCTCGCGTATTTTCTACTCCCGTACATATTTTCTTATTATTGATTATTGATTTTTATCGAATTACACTCTCTCTCTCTTTGTCTCTCTCTCTCTTTGTCTCTCTCTCTCTCGCGTATTCCCTACTCCTGTGCATATTTTCTTATTATTGATTATTGATTTTTAACGAATTTCTCTCTCTCTCTCTTTCTCTCCCTCTCTCGCGTATTTTCTACTCCCGTGCATATTTTCTTATTATTGATTATTGATTTTTAACGAATTTCTCTCTCTCTCTCTTTCTCACTCTCTCTCGCGTATTTTCTACTCCCGTACATATTTTCTTATTATTGATTATTGATTTTTAACGAATTACACTTTCTCTCTTTCTCTCTCTCTTTCTCGCGTATTCCCTACTCCCGTGCATATTTTCTTATTATTGATTATTGATTTTTAACGAATTTCTCTCTCTCTCTCTTTCTCACTCTCTCTCGCGTATTTTCTACTCCCGTACATATTTTCTTATTATTGATTATTGATTTTTAACGAATTACACTTTCTCTCTTTCTCTCTCTCTTTCTCGCGTATTCCCTACTCCCGTGCATATTTTCTTATTATTGATTATTGATTTTTAACGAATTTCTCTCTCTCTCTGTTTCTCTCTTTCTCTCTCTCGTATTCTCTACTCGCGTGCATATTTTCGAATGCGAGTGTAACAAAGAAAATCGTGAACAAAATATGACAACGGTTTTAATTTAAATTCGCAATGATAATAAAAGTATTGAATTTCACAATAAAATAATTTTTATAATTTATTGGATATTAAAAACTGTCTACGAAAAAAACAGCGAGTCTCACGTATCAAGGCCCAATGTAAAAACTGCACGCAAATATCGAATCGACGGAATCTTTCAGCGATTGCCGCAAAATCAATCATCGTGCTTAATTTTTAACAGAATATTATGTTACAGAATATTATATTACATTTAAATAAAATTGTATTATAAAACAAAATTCGAGAATTATTAAAATTAACGTATTTTAAACAAAGAAACCGGATGCGAGTGTAACAAAGAAAATAGTGAACAAAATATGACAACGGTTTTAATTTAAATTCGCAATGATAATAAAAGTATTGAATTTCACAATAAAATAATTTTTATAAATTATTAGATAATAGTAAGTGTCTACGAAAAAAGCGGCGAGTCTTACGTATCAAGGCCTAATGTAAAAACTGCACGCAAATATCGAATCGACGGAATCTTTCAGCGATTGCCGAAAAATAAATCGTTTTGCTTAATTTTTAAAAGAATATTACGTGTAATTTAAACAAAATTATATTATAACGCAAAATTCGAGAATTATTAATAAAGAACGCATTTTAAACAAAGAAACCGGATGCGAGTGTAACAAAGAAAATTGTGAACAAAATATGACAACGGTTTTAATTTAAATTCGCAATGATAATAAAAGAACTAAATTATTTAATAAAATAATTTTAATAAATTATTAAATAATAGAAACTCTCAACGAAAAAAGCGGCGAGTTTCACATATCAATGAACAATGTAAAAATTACAAACGTATCTTTTCGACTGAATCTTTCAGCGATTGCCGAAAAATCAATCGTCCTGCTTAATTTTTAACAGAATATTATGTTAAATTTAAATAAAATTGCATAATAAAACGAAATTAGAGGACTATTAATAAGTAACATATTTTAGCAGAGAAACCGGATGCGAGTGTAACAAAGAAAATCGTGAACAAAATATTACAACGGTTTTAATTTAAATTCGCAATGATAATAAAAGAATTGAATTTCACAATAAAATAATTTTTATAAATTATTAGATAATAGAAACTGTCTACGAAAAGAGCGGCGAGTCTCACGTATCAATGACCAAAGTAAAAACTGCACGCATATATCGTATCGACGGAATCTTTCAGCGATTGCCGAAAAGTCAATCATTCTCCTTAATTTTTAGCAGAATATTAAATTGTTAAATTTAAATAAAATTGTGTTATAAAAAGTAATTCGAGAATTATTAATGAATAACGTATTTTAAACAAAGAAACCGGATAATGTAACAAAGAAAATTGTGAACAAAATATGACAACGGTTTTAATTTAAATTCGCAATGATAATAAAAGAACTAAATTATTTAATAAAATAATTTTAATAAATTATTAAATAATGAAAACTCTCAACGAAAAAAGCGGCGAGTTTCACGTATCAATGAACAATGTAAAAATTACAAACGTATGTTTTCGACTGAATCTTTCAGCGATTGCCGAAAAATCAATCGTTCTGCTTAATTTTTAACAGAATATTATGTTAAATTTAAATAAAATTGTATAATAAAACGAAATTAGAGGACTATTAATAAGTAACATATTTTAGCAGAGAAACCGGATGCGAGTGTAACAAAGAAAATCGTGAGCAAAATATGACAACGGTTTTAAATTAAATTCGCAATGATAATAAAAGTATTGAATTTCACAATAAAATAATTTTTATAATTTATTAGATAATAAAAACTGTCTACGAAAAAAACAGCGAGTCTCACGTATCAAGGACCAATGTAAAAACTGCACGCAAATATCGAATCGACGGAATCTTTCAGCGATTGCCGAAAAATCTATCGTTCTTCTTAATTTTTAGCAGAATATTATGATAAATTTAAATAAAATTGTATTATAAAAAGAAATTCGAGAACTATTAATAAATAACATATTTTAAACAAAGAAACCGGATGCGAGTGTAACAAAGAAAATGTTGAAAGCAATATGAAAACGGTTTTAATTTAAATTCTCAATGATAATAAAAGAATTGAATTTCACAATAAAATAATTTTTATAAATTATTAGATAATAGTAAGTGTCTACGAAAAAAGCAGCGAGTCTTACGTATCAAGGCCAATGTAAAAACTGCACGCAAATATCGAATCGACGGAATCTTTCAGCGATTGCCGAAAAATTAATCGTTTTGTTTAATTTTTAACAGAATGTTATGTTAAATTTAAATAAAATTGTATTATAACACAAAATTCGAGAATTATTAATAAATAACGTATTTTAAACAAAGAAACCGGATGCGAGTGTAACAAAGAAAATCGTGAACAATATATGATAATGGTTTTAATTTACATTCGCAATGATAATAAAAAAATTGAATTTCTCAATAAAATAATTTTTATAAATTATTAGATAATAGAAACTGTCGACGAAAAGAACAGCGAGTCTCACGTATCAAGGCCCAATGTAAAAACTGCACGCAAATATCGAAGCGACGGAATCTTTCAGCGATTGCCGAAAAATCTATCGTTCTTCTTAATTTTTAGCAGAATATTATGATAAATTTAAATAAAATTGTATTATAAAAAGAAATTCGAGAACTATTAATAAATAACATATTTTAAACAAAGAAACCGGATGCGAGTGTAACAAAGAAAATGTTGAAAGCAATATGAAAACGGTTTTAATTTAAATTCTCAATGATAATAAAAGAATTGAATTTCACAATAAAATAATTTTTATAAATTATTAGATAATAGAAACAGTCGACGAAAAGAACAGCGAGTCTCACGTATCAAGGCCCAATGTAAAAACTGCACGCAAATATCGAATCGACGGAGTCTTTCAGCGATTGCCGACAAATCAATCGTTTTGTTTAATTTTTAAAAGAATATTAAGTGTAATTTAAATAAAATTATATTATAAAAATTATATTATAACACAAAATTCGAGAATTATTACTAAAGAACGTATTTTAAACAAAGAAACCGGATGCGAGTGTAACAAAGAAAATCGTAAGGAAAATATGACAACGGTTTTAATTTAAATTTTCAATGATAATAAAAAAATTGAATTTCACAATAAAATAATTTTTATAAATTATTAGATAATAGAAACTGTCGACGAAAAAAACAGCGAGTCTCACGTATCAAGGACCAATGTAAAAACTGCACGCATATCGTATCGACGGAATCTTTCAGCGATTGCCAAAAAATCAATCGTTTTATTTAATTTTTAAAAGAATATTACGTGTAATTTAAATGAAAGTAAATTATAACACAAAATTCGAGAATTATTAATAAATAACGTATTTTAAACAAAGAAACCGGATGCGAGTGTTACAAAGAAAATTGTGAACAAAATATGACAACGGTTTGAATTTAATTTCGCAATGATAATAAAAGAATTGAATTACACAATAAAATAATTTTTATAAATTATTAGATAATAGAAACTGTCGACGAAAGGAACAGCGTGTCTCACGTATCAAGGCCCAATGTAAAAACTGCACGCAAATATCGAATCGACGGAATCTTTCAGCGATTGCCGACAAATTAATCGTTTTACTTAATTTTTAAAAGAATATTACGTGTAATTTAAATAAAATTATGTTATAAAAATTATATTATAACACAAAATTCGAGAATTATTAATAATGAACGTATTTTAAACAAAGAAACCGGATGCGAGTGTAACAGGGAAAATGTTGAAAGCAATATGAAAACGGTTTTAATTTAAATTCTCAATGATAATAAAAGAATTGAATTTCACAATAAAATAATTTTTATAAATTATTAGATAATAGAAAATGTCGACGAAAAAAACAGCGAGTCTCACGTATCAAGGACCAATGTAAAAACTACACGCAAATATCGAATCGACGGAATCTTTCAGCGATTGACGAAAAATCTATCGTTCTTCTTAATTTTTAGCAGAATATTATGATAAATTTAAATAAAATTGTATTATAAAAAGAAATTCGAGAACTATTAATAAATAACATATTTTAAACAAAGAAACCGGATGCGAGTGTAACAAAAAAAATGTTGAAAGCAATATGAAAACGGTTTTAATTTAAATTCTCAATGATAATAAAAGAATTGAATTTCACAATAAAATAATTTTTATAAATTATTAGATAATAGTAAGTGTCTACGAAAAGAACAGCGAGTCTCACGTATCAAGGCCCAATGTAAAAACTGCACGCAAATATCGAAGCGACGGAATCTTTCAGCGATTGCCGACAAATCAATAGTTTTACTTAATTTTTAAAAGAATATTACGTGTAATTTAAATAAAATTATGTTATAAAAATTATATTATAACACAAAATTCGAGAATTATTAATAAAGAACGTATTTTAAACAAAGAAACCGGATGCGAGTGTAACAGGGAAAATGTTGAAAGCAATATGAAAACGGTTTTAATTTAAATTCTCAATAATAATAAAAGAATTGAATTTCACAATAAAATAATTTTTATAAATTATTAGATAATAGAAACTGTCGACGAAAAAAACAGCGAGACTCACGTATCAAGGACCAATGTAAAAACTACACGCAAATATCGAATCGACGGAATCTTTCAGCGATTGCCGAAAAATCTATCGTTCTTCTTAATTTTTAGCAGAATATTATGATAAATTTAAATAAAATTGTATTATAAAAAGAAATTCGAGAACTATTAATAAATAACATATTTTAAACAAAGAAACCGGATGCGAGTGTAACAAAGAAAATGTTGAAAGCAATATGAAAACGGTTTTAATTTAAATTCTCAATAATAATAAAAGAATTGAATTTCACAATAAAATAATTTTTATAAATTATTAGATAATAGTAAGTGTCTACGAAAAGAACAGCGAGTCTCACGTATCAAGGCCCAATGTAAAAACTGCACGCAAATATCGAAGCGACGGAATCTTTCAGCGATTGCCGACAAATCAATCGTTTTACTTAATTTTTAAAAGAATATTACGTATAATTTAAATAAAATTATGTTATAAAAATTATATTATAACACAAAATTCGAGAATTATTAATAAAGAACGTATTTTAAACAAAGAAACCGGATGCGAGTGTAACAGGGAAAATGTTGAAAGCAATATGAAAACGGTTTTAATTTAAATTCTCAATGATAATAAAAGAATTGAATTTCACAATAAAATAATTTTTATAAATTATTAGATAATAGAAACTGTCGACGAAAAAAAGAGCGAGTCTCACGTATCAAGGACCAATGTAAAAACTACACGCAAATATCGAATCGACGGAATCTTTCAGCGATTGCCGAAAAATCTATCGTTCTTCTTAATTCTTAGCAGAATATTATGATAAATTTAAATAAAATTGTATTATAAAAAGAAATTCGAGAACTATTAATAAATAACATATTTTAAACAAAGAAACCGGATGCGAGTGTAACAAAGAAAATGTTGAAAGCAATATGAAAACGGTTTTAATTTAAATTCTCAATGATAATAAAAGAATTGAATTTCACAATAAAATAATTTTTATAAATTATTAGATAATAGAAACTGTCTACGAAAAAAGCGGCGAGTCTCACGTATCAATGACCAATGTAAAAACTGCATGCAAATATCGTATCGACAAAATCTTTCAGCGATTTTAGAATCAATCGTTCTTCTTAATTTTTAAAAATATATTATGCTAAATTTAAATAAAATTATATTATAAGAAAAAATTTAAGAACTTTTAATAAATAACATATTTTAAACAAAGAAACCGGATGCGAGTGTAACAAAGAAAATGTTGAAAGCAATATGAAAACGGTTTTAATTTAAATTCTCAATGATAATAAAAGAATTGAATTTCACAGTAAAATAATTTTTATAAATTATTAGATAATAGTAAGTGTCTACGAAAAAAGCAGCGAGTCTTACGTATCAAGGCCTAATGTAAAAACTGCAGGCAAATATCGAATCGACGGAATCTTTCAGCGATTGCCGAAAAATTAATCGTTTTGTTTAATTTTTAACAGAATGTTATGTTAAATTTAAATAAAATTGTATTATAACACAAAATTCGAGAATTATTAATAAATAACGTATTTTAAACAAAGAAACCGGATGCGAGTGTAACAAAGAAAATCGTGAACAATATATGATAATGGTTTTAATTTAAATTCGCAATGATAATAAAAAAATTGAATTTCTCAATAAAATAATTTTTATAAATTATAAGATAATAGAAACTGTCGACGAAAAGAACAGCGAGTCTCACGTATCAAGGCCCAATGTAAAAACTGCACGCAAATATCGAAGCGACGGAATCTTTCAGCGATTGCCGACAAATCAATCGTTTTGTTTAATTTTTAAAAGAATATTAAGTGTAATTCAAATAAAATTATATTATAAAAATTATATTATAACACAAAATTCGAGAATTATTACTAAAGAACGTATTTTAAACAAAGAAACCGGATGCGAGTGTAACAAAGAAAATCGTGAAGAATATATGATAATGGTTTTAATTTACATTCGCAATGATAATAAAAAAATTGACTTTCGCAATAAAATAATTTGTATAAATTATTAGATAATAGAAACTGTCTACGAAAAGAGCGGCAAGTCTGACGTATCAATGACCATGTAAAAACTGCATGGATATCGTTTCGGCGGAATCTTACAGAGATTACCGAAAAATCAATCATTCTGCTTAATTTTTAGCAGAATATTATGTTAAATTTAAATAAAATTGTATTATAAAAAGAAATTCAAGATCTAATAATGAATAACATATTTTAAACAAAGAAACCGGATGCGAGTGTAACAAAGTAAATCGTGAAGACAATATGACAACGGTTTTAATTTAAATTCGCAATAATAGTAAAAGAATTAAATTATTCAATAAAATAATTTTTATAAATTATTAGATAATAGAAACTGTCGACGAGTAGAACAACAAGTCTCACGTATCAGGACCAATGTTAAAACTGAACGCATATCGTATCGACTAAATCTTTCATTTCAAATTGATTTTTAATGAATTTTTCGCGTATTCCCTACTGCGGTGCATATTTTCTTATTATTGATTATTGATTTTTAACGAATTTCTCTCTCTCTCTTTCTCACTCTCTCTCGCGTATTTTCTACTCCCGTGCATATTATCTTATTATTGATTATTGATTTTTAACGAATTTCTCTCTCTCTCTTTCTCACTCTCTCTCGCGTATTTTCTACTCCCGTACATATTTTCTTATTATTGATTATTGATTTTTAACGAATTACATTCTCTCTCTTTCTCTCTCTCTCTCTCTCTCGCGTATTCCCTACTCCTGTGCATATTTTCTTATTATTGATTATTGATTTTTAACGAATTTCTCTCTCTCTCTTTCTCACTCTCTCTCGCGTATTTTCTACTCCCGTGCATATTATCTTATTATTGATTATTGATTTTTAACGAATTTCTCTCTCTCTCTTTCTCACTCTCTCTCGCGTATTTTCTACTCCCGTACATATTTTCTTATTATTGATTATTGATTTTTAACGAATTTTCTCTCTCTCTCTTTTTCTCACTCTCTCTCGCGTATTTTCTACTCCCGTACATATTTTCTTATTATTGATTATTGATTTTTAACGAATTTCTCTCTCTCTCTCTTTCTCACTCTCTCTCGCGTATTTTCTACTCCCGTACATATTTTCTTATTATTGATTATTGATTTTTAACGAATTACACTTTCTCTCTTTCTCTCTCTCTCTCTCTCGCGTATTCCCTATTCGCGTGCATATTTTCTTATTATTGATTATTGATTTTTAACGAATTTCTCTCTCTCTCTGTTTCTTTCTTTCTCTCTCTCGTATTCCCTACTCCCGTGCATAATTTCGAATGCGAGTGTAACAAAGAAAATCGTGAGCAAAATATGACAACGGTTTTAAATTAAATTCGCAATGATAATAAAAGTATTGAATTTCACAATAAAATAATTTTTATAATTTATTAGATAATAAAAACTGTCTACGAAAAAAACAGCGAGTCTCACGTATCAAGGACCAATGTAAAAACTGCATGCAAATATCGTTTCGATAAAATCTTTCAGCGATTTTAGAATCAATCGTTCTTCTTAATTTTTAAAAATATATTATGCTAAATTTAAATAATATTATATTATAAAAATTATATTATAACACAAAATTCGAGAATTATTAATAAAGAACGTATTTTAAACAAAGAAACCGGATGCGAGTATAACAAAGAAAATCTTGAAAACAATATGAAAACTGTTTTAATTTAAATTCTCAATGATAATATAAGAATTGAATTTCACAATAAAATAATTTTTATAAATTATTAGATAATAGTAAGTGTCTACGAAAAAAGCAGCGAGTCTTACGTATCAAGGCCCAATGTAAAAACTGCACGCAAATATCGAATCGACGGAATCTTTCAGCGATTGCCGACAAATCAATCGTTTTACTTAATTTTTAAAAGAATATTACGTGTAATTTAAATAAAATTATGTTATAAAAATTATATTATAACACAAAATTCGAGAATTATTAATAAAGAACGTATTTTAAACAAAGAAACCGGATGCGAGTGTAACAAAGAAAATGTTGAAAGCAATATGAAAACGGTTTTAATTTAAATTCTCAATGATAATAAAAGAATTGAATTTCACAATAAAATAATTTTTATAAATTATTAGATAATAGTAAGTGTCTACGAAAAAAGCAGCGAGTCTTACGTATCAAGGCCTAATGTAAAAACTGCACGCAAATATCGAATCGACGGAATCTTTCAGCGATTGCCGAAAAATTAATCGTTTTGTTTAATTTTTAACAGAACGTTATGTTAAATTTAAATAAAATTGTATTATAACACAAAATTCGAGAATTATTAATAAATAACGTATTTTAAACAAAGAAACCGGATGCGAGTGTAACAAAGAAAATCGTGAACAATATATGATAATGGTTTTAATTTACATTCGCAATGATAATAAAAAAATTGAATTTCTCAATAAAATAATTTTTATAAATTATTAGATAATAGAAACAGTCGACGAAAAGAACAGCGAGTCTCACGTATCAAGGCCCAATGTAAAAACTGCACGCAAATATCGAATCGACGGAGTCTTTCAGCGATTGCCGACAAATCAATCGTTTTGTTTAATTTTTAAAAGAATATTAAGTGTAATTTAAATAAAATTATATTATAAAAATTATATTATAACACAAAATTCGAGAATTATTACTAAAGAACGTATTTTAAACAAAGAAACCGGATGCGAGTGTAACAAAGAAAATTGTGAACAAAATGTGACAACGGTTTTAATTTAAATTCGCAATGATAATAAAAGAATTGAATTTCACAATAAAATAATTTTTAAAAATTATTAGATAATAGTAACTGTCTACGAAAAAAAGCGGCGAGTCTCACGTATCAATGACCAACGTAAAAATTACATACGTCTCGTTTCGACTGAATCTTTCAGCGATTTTAGAATCAATCGTTCTGCTTAATTTTTAAAAATATATTATGTTAAATTTAAATAAAACTGTATAGTAAAACGAATTTCGAGAATTATTAATAAATAACGTATTTTAAACAAAGAAACCGAATGCGAGTGTAACAAAGAAAATCGTAAGGAAAATATGACAACGGTTTTAATTTAAATTTTCAATGATAATAAAAAAATTGAATTTCACAATAAAATAATTTTTATAAATTATTAGATAATAGAAACTGTCGACGAAAGAAACAGCGAGTCTCACGTATCAAGGACCAATGTAAAAACTGCACGCATATCGTATCGACGGAATCTTTCAGCGATTGCCAAAAAATCAATCGTTTTACTTAATTTTTAAAAGAATATTACGTGTAATTTAAATAAAAGTAAATTATAACACAAAATTCGAGAATTATTAATAAATAACGTATTTTAAACAAAGAAACCGGATGCGAGTGTAACAAAGAAAATCGTGAACAATATATGATAATGGTTTTAATTTAAATTCGCAATGATAATAAAAAAATTGAATTTCTCAATAAAATAATTTTTATAAATTATTAGATAATAGAAACTGTCGACGAAAAGAACAGCGAGTCTCACGTATCAAGGCCCAATGTAAAAACTGCACGCAAATATCGAAGCGACGGAGTCTTTCAGCGATTGCCGAAAAATCTATCGTACTTCTTAATTTTTAGCAGAATATTATGATAAATTTAAATAAAATTGTATTATAAAAAGAAATTCGAGAACTATTAATAAATAACATATTTTAAACAAAGAAACCGGATGCGAGTGTAACAAAGAAAATGTTGAAAGCAATATGAAAACGGTTTTAATTTAAATTCTCATTGATAATAAAAGAATTGAATTTCACAATAAAATAATTTTTATAAATTATTAGATAATAGTAAGTGTCTACGAAAAAAGCAGCGAGTCTTACGTATCAAGGCCCAATGTAGAAACTGCACGCAAATATCGAATCGACGGAATCTTTCAGCGATTGCCGACAAATCAATCGTTTTACTTAATTTTTAAAAGAATATTACGTGTAATTTAAATAAAATTATGTTATAAAAATTATATTATAACACAAAATTCGAGAATTATTAATAAAGAACGTATTTTAAACAAAGAAACCGGATGCGAGTATAACAAAGAAAATCTTGAAAACGATATGAAAACGGTTTTAATTTAAATTCTCAATGATAATAAAAGAATTGAATTTCACAATAAAATAATTTTTATAAATTATTAGATAATAGTAAGTGTCTACGAAAGAAGCAGCGAGTCTTACGTATCAAGGCCCAATGTAAAAACTGCACGCAAATATCGAATCGACAAAATCTTTCAGCGATTTTAGAATCAATCGTTCTTCTTAATTTTTAAAAATATATTATGCTAAATTTAAATAAAATTATATTATAAAAATTATATTATAACACAAAATTCGAGAATTATTAATAAAGAACGTATTATAAACAAAGAAACCGGATGCGAGTATAACAAAGAGAATCTTGAAAACAATATGAAAACGGTTTTAATTTAAATTCGCAATGATAATAAAAGAATTGACTTTCGCAATAAAATAATTTTTATAAATTATTAGATAATAGAAACTGTCTACGAAAAGAGCGGCGAGTCTGACGTATCAATGACCATGTAAAAACTGCATGGATATCGTTTCGGCGGAATCTTACAGAGATTACCGAAAAATCAATCATTCTGCTTAATTTTTAGCAGAATATTATGTTAAATTTAGATAAAATTGTATTATAAAAAGAAATTCAAGATCTAATAATGAATAACATATTTTAAACAAAGAAACCGGATGCGAGTGTAACAATGAAAATCGTGATTACAATATGACAACTGTTTTAATTTAAATTTTCAATGATAATAAAAAAATTGAATTTAACAATAAAATAATTTTTATAAATTATTAGATAATAGAAACTGTCGACGAGTAGAACAACAAGTCTCACGTATCAGGACCAATGTTAAAACTGCACGCATATCGTATCGACTAAATCTTTCATTTCAAATTGATTTTTAATGAATTTTTCGCGTATTCCCTACTGCGGTGCATATTTTCTTATTATTGATTATTGATTTTTAACGAATTTCTCTCTCTCTCTTTCTCACTCTCTCTCGCGTATTTTCTACTCCCGTGCATATTATCTTATTATTGATTATTGATTTTTAACGAATTTCTCTCTCTCTCTTTCTCACTCTCTCTCGCGTATTTTCTACTCCCGTACATATTTTCTTATTATTGATTATTGATTTTTAACGAATTACATTCTCTCTCTTTCTCTCTCTCTCTCTCTCTCTCGCGTATTCCCTACTCCTGTGCATATTTTCTTATTATTGATTATTGATTTTTAACGAATTTCTCTCTCTCTCTTTCTCACTCCCTCTCGCGTATTTTCTACTCCCGTGCATATTATCTTATTATTGATTATTGATTTTTAACGAATTTCTCTCTCTCTCTTTCTCACTCTCTCTCGCGTATTTTCTACTCCCGTACATATTTTCTTATTATTGATTATTGATTTTTAACGAATTTCTCTCTCTCTCTCTTTCTCACTCTTTCTCGCGTATTTTCTACTCCCGTACATATTTTCTTATTATTGATTATTGATTTTTAACGAATTTCTCTCTCTCTCTCTTTCTCACTCTCTCTCGCGTATTTTCTACTCCCGTACATATTTTCTTATTATTGATTATTGATTTTTAACGAATTACACTTTCTCTCTTTCTCTCTCTCTCTCTCGCGTATTCCCTACTCGCGTGCATATTTTCTTATTATTGATTATTGATTTTTAACGAATTTCTCTCTCTCTCTGTTTCTTTCTTTCTCTCTCTCGTATTCCCTACTCCCGTGCATAATTTCGAATGCGAGTGTAACAAAGAAAATCGTGAGCAAAATATGACAACGGTTTTAAATTAAATTCGCAATGATAATAAAAGTATTGAATTTCACAATAAAATAATTTTTATAATTTATTAGATAATAAAAACTGTCTACGAAAAAAACAGCGAGTCTCACGTATCAAGGACCAATGTAAAAACTGCACGCAAATATCGAATCGACGGAATCTTTCAGCGATTGCCGAAAAATCTATCGTTCTTCTTAATTTTTAGCAGAATATTATGATAAATTTAAATAAAATTGTATTATAAAAAGAAATTCGAGAACTATTAATAAATAACATATTTTAAACAAAGAAACCGGATGCGAGTGTAACAAAGAAAATGTTGAAAGCAATATGAAAACGGTTTTAATTTAAATTCTCAATGATAATAAAAGAATTGAATTTCACAATAAAATAATTTTTATAAATTATTAGATAATAGTAAGTGTCTACGAAAAAAGCAGCGAGTCTTACGTATCAAGGCCTAATGTAAAAACTGCACGCAAATATCGAATCGACGGAATCTTTCAGCGATTGCCGAAAAATTAATCGTTTTGTTTAATTTTTAACAGAATGTTATGTTAAATTTAAATAAAATTGTATTATAACACAAAATTCGAGAATTATTAATAAATAACGTATTTTAAACAAAGAAACCGGATGCGAGTGTAACAAAGAAAATCGTGAACAATATATGATAATGGTTTTAATTTAAATTCGCAAAGATAATAAAAAAATTGAATTTCTCAATAAAATAATTTTTATATATTATTAGATAATAGAAACTGTCGACGAAAAGAACAGCAAGTCTCACGTATCAAGGCCCAATGTAAAAACTGCACGCAAATATCGAAGCGACGGAATCTTTCAGCGATTGCCGACAAATCAATCGTTTTGTTTAATTTTTAAAAGAATATTAAGTGTAATTCAAATAAAATTATATTATAAAAATTATATTATAACACAAAATTCGAGAATTATTACTAAAGAACGTATTTTAAACAAAGAAACCGGATGCGAGTGTAACAATGAAAATTGTGAACAAAATGTGACAACGGTTTTAATTTAAATTCTCAATGATAATAAAAGAATTGAATTTCACAATAAAATAATTTTTAAAAATTATTAGATAATAGTAACTGTCTACGAAAAAAAGCGGCGAGTCTCACGTATCAATGACCAACGTAAAAATTACATACGTCTCGTTTCGACTGAATATTTCAGCGATTTTAGAATCAATCGTTCTGCTTAATTTTTAAAAATATATTATATTAAATTTAAATAAAATTGTATAGTAAAACAAATTTCGAGAATTATTAATAAATAACGTATTTTAAACAAAGAAACCGGATGCGAGTGTAACAAAGAAAATCGTGAACAATATATGATAATGGTTTTAATTTACATTCGCAATGATAATAAAAAAATTGAATTTCTCAATAAAATAATTTTTATAAATTATTAAATAATAGAAACTGTCGACGAAAAGAACAGCGAGTCTCACGTATCAAGGCCCAATGTAAAAACTGCACGCAAATATCGAAGCGACGGAATCTTTCAGCGATTGCCGAAAAATCTATCGTTTTTCTTAATTTTTAGCAGAATATTACGATAAATTTAAATAAAATTGTATTATAAAAAGAAATTCGAGAACTATTAATAAATAACATATTTTAAACAAAGAAACCGGATGCGAGTGTAACAAAGAAAATGTTGAAAGCAATATGAAAACGGTTTTAATTTAAATTCTCAATGATAATAAAAGAATTGAATTTCACAATTAAATAATTTTTATAAATTATTAGATAATAGAAACTGTCTACGAAAAAAGCGGCGAGTCTCACGTATCAATGACCAATGTAAAAACTGCATGCAAATATCGTTTCGACAAAATCTTTCAGCGATTTTAGAATCAATCGTTCTTCTTAATTTTTAAAAATATATTATGCTAATTTTAAATAAAATTATATTATAAAAATTATATTATAACACAAAATTCGAGAATTATTAATAAAGAACGTATTTTAAACAAAGAAACCGGATGCGAGTATAACAAAGAAAATCTTGAAAACAATATGAAAACGGTTTTAATTTAAATTCTCAATGATAATAAAAGAATTGAATTTCACAATAAAATAATTTTTATAAATTATTAGATAATAGTAAGTGTCTACGAAAAAAGCAGCGAGTCTTACGTATCAAGGCCCAATGTAAAGACTGCACGCAAATATCGAATCGACGGAATCTTTCAGCGATTGCCGACAAATCAATCGTTTTACTTAATTTTTAAAAGAATATTACGTGTAATTTAAATAAAATTATGTTATAAAAATTATATTATAACACAAAATTCGAGAATTGTTAATAAAGAACGTATTTTAAACAAAGAAACCGGATGCGAGTATAACAAAGAAAATTTTGAAAACAATATGAAAACGGTTTTAATTTAAATTCTCAATGATAATAAAAGAATTGAATTTCACAATAAAATAATTTTTATAAATTATTAGATAATAGTAAGAGACAAAAAAAAAAGCAGCGAGTCTTACGTATCAAGGCCTAATGTAAAAACTGCACGCAAATATCGAATCGACGGAATCTTTCAGCGATTGCCGAAAAATTAATCGTTTTGTTTAATTTTTAACAGAATGTTATGTTAAATTTAAATAAAATTGTATTATAACACATAATTCGAGAATTATTAATAAATAACGTATTTTAAACAAAGAAACCGGATGCGAGTGTAACAAAGAAAATTGTGAACAAAATATGACAACGGTTTTAATTTAAATTCGCAATGATAATAAAAGAATTGACTTTCGCAATAAAATAATTTTTATAAATTATTAGATAATAGAAACTGTCTGCGAAAAGTGCGGCGAGTCTGACGTATCAATGACCATGTAAAAACTGCATGGATATCGTTTCGGCGGAATCATACAGAGATTACCGAAAAATCAATCATTCTGCTTAATTTTTAGCAGAATATTATGTTAAATTTAAATAAAATTGTATTATAAAAAGAAATTCAAGATCTAATAATGAATAACATATTTTAAACAAAGAAACCGGATGCGAGTGTAACAAAGTAAATCGTGAAGACAATATGACAACGGTTTTAATTTAAATTCGCAATAATAGTAAAAGAATTAAATTATTCAATAAAATAATTTTTATAAATTATTAGATAATAGAAACTGTCGACGAGTAGAACAACAAGTCTCACGTATCAGGACCAATGTTAAAACTGCACGCATATCGTATCGACTAAATCTTTCATTTTAAATTGATTTTTAATGAATTTTTCGCGTATTCCCTACTGCGGTGCATATTTTCTTATTATTGATTATTGATTCTTAACGAATTTCTCTCTCTCTCTGTTTCTTTCTTTCTCTCTCTCGTATTCCCTACTCCCGTGCATAATTTCGAATGCGAGTGTAACAAAGAATATCGTGAGCAAAATATGACAACGGTTTTAAATTAAATTCGCAATGATAATAAAAGTATTGAATTCCACAATAAAATAATTTTTATAATTTATTAGATAATAAAAACTGTCTACGAAAAAAACAGCGAGTCTCACGTATCAAGGACCAATGTAAAAACTGCACGCAAATATCGAATCGACGGAATCTTTCAGCGATTGCCGAAAAATCTATCGTTCTTCTTAATTTTTAGCAGAATATTATGATAAATTTAAATAAAATTGTATTATAAAAAGAAATTCGAGAACTATTAATAAATAACATATTTTAAACAAAGAAACCGGATGCGAGTGTAACAAAGAAAATGTTGAAAGCAATATGAAAACGGTTTTAATTTAAATTCTCAATGATAATAAAAGAATTGAATTTCACAATAAAATAATTTTTATAAATTATTAGATAATAGTAAGTGTCTACGAAAAAAGCAGCGAGTCTTACGTATCAAGGCCTAATGTAAAAACTGCACGCAAATATCGAATCGACGGAATCTTTCAGCGATTGCCGAAAAATTAATCGTTTTGTTTAATTTTTAACAGAATGTTATGTTAAATTTAAATAAAATTGTATTATAACACAAAATTCGAGAATTATTAATAAATAACGTATTTTAAACAAAGAAACCGGATGCGAGTGTAACAAAGAAAATTGTGAACAAAATATGACAACGGTTTTAATTTAAATTCGCAATGATAATAAAAGAATTGACTTTCGCAATAAAATAATTTTTATAAATTATTAGATAATAGAAACTGTCTACGAAAAGAGCGGCGAGTCTGACGTATCAATGACCATGTAAAAACTGCATGGATATCGTTTCGGCGGAATCTTACAGAGATTACCGAAAAATCAATCATTCTGCTTAATTTTTAGCAGAATATTATGTTAAATTTAAATAAAATTGTATTATAAAAAGAAATTCAAGATCTAATAATGAATAACATATTTTAAACAAAGAAACCGGATGCGAGTGTAACAAAGAAAATCGTGAGGACAATATGACAACTGTTTTAATTTAAATTTTCAATGATAATAAAAAAATTGAATTTCACAATAAAATAATTTTTATAAATTATTAGATAATAGAAACTGTCGACGAGTAGAACAACAAGTCTCACGTATCAGGACCAATGTTAAAACTGCACGCATATCGTATCGACTAAATCTTTTATTTCAAATTGATTTTTAATGAATTTTTCGCGTATTCCCTACTGCGGTGCATATTTTCTTATTATTGATTATTGATTTTTAACGAATTTCTCTCTCTCTCTTTCTCACTCTCTCTCGCGTATTTTCTACTCCCGTGCATATTATCTTATTATTGATTATTGATTTTTAACGAATTTCTCTCTCTCTCTTTCTCACTCTCTCTCGCGTATTTTCTACTCCCGTACATATTTTCTTATTATTGATTATTGATTTTTAACGAATTACATTCTCTCTCTTTCTCTCTCTCTCTCTCTCTCGCGTATTCCCTACTCCTGTGCATATTTTCTTATTATTGATTATTGATTTTTAACGAATTTCTCTCTCTCTCTTTCTCACTCTCTCTCGCGTATTTTCTACTCTTGTGAATATTATCTTATTATTGATTATTGATTTTTAACGAATTTCTCTCTCTCTCTTTCTCACTCTCTCTCGCGTATTTTCTACTCCCGTACATATTTTCTTATTATTGATTATTGATTTTTAACGAATTTCTCACTCTCTCTTTCTCTCTCTCTCTCTCTCTCGCGTATTCCCTACTCCTGTGCATATTTTCTTATTATTGATTATTGATTTTTAACGAATTTTCTCTCTCTCTCTTTCTCACTCTCTCTCGCGTATTTTCTACTCCCGTACATATTTTCTTATTATTGATTATTGATTTTTAACGAATTTCTCTCTCTCTCTCTTTCTCACTCTCTCTCGCGTATTTTCTACTCCCGTACATATTTTCTTATTATTGATTATTGATTTTTAACGAATTTCTCTCTCTCTCTCTTTCTCACTCTCTCTCGCGTATTTTCTACTCCCGTACATATTTTCTTATTATTGATTATTGATTTTTAACGAATTACACTTTCTCTCTCTCTCTCTCTCTCTCTCTCGCGTATTCCCTACTCGCGTGCATATTTTCTTATTATTGATTATTGATTTTTAACGAATTTCTCTCTCTCTCTGTTTCTTTCTTTCTCTCTCTCGTATTCCCAACTCCCGTGTATAATTTCGAATGCGAGTGTAACAAAGAAAATCGTGAGCAAAATATGAGAACGGTTTTAAATTAAATTCGCAATGATAATAAAAGTATTGAATTTCACAATAAAATAATTTTTATAATTTATTAGATAATAAAAACTGTCTACGAAAAAAACAGCGAGTCTCACGTATCAAGGACCAATGTAAAAACTGCACGCAAATATCGAATCGACGGAATCTTTCAGCGATTGCCGAAAAATTAATCGTTTTGTTTAATTTTTAACAGAATGTTATGTTAAATTTAAATAAAATTGTATTATAACACAAAATTCGAGAATTATTAATAAATAACGTATTTTAAACAAAGAAACCGGATGCGAGTGTAACAAAGAAAATTGTGAACAAAATATGACAACGGTTTTAATTTAAATTCGCAATGATAATAAAAGAATTGACTTTCGCAATAAAATAATTTTTATAAATTATTAGATTATAGAAACTGTCTACGAAAAGAGCGGCGAGTCTGACGTATCAATGACCATGTAAAAACTGCATGGATATCGTTTCGGCGGAATCTTACAAAGATTACCGAAAAATCAATCATTCTGCTTAATTTTTAGCAGAATATTATGTTAAATTTAAATAAAATTGTATTATAAAAAGAAATTCAAGATCTAATAATGAATAACATATTTTAAACAAAGAAACCGGATGCGAGTGTAACAAAGTAAATCGTGAAGACAATATGACAATGGTTTTAATTTAAATTCGCAATAATAGTAAAAGAATTAAATTATTCAATAAAATAATTTTTATAAATTATTAGATAATAGAAACTGTCGACGAGTAGAACAACAAGTCTCACGTATCAGGACCAATGTTAAAACTGCACGCATATCGTATCGACTAAATCTTTCATTTCAAATTGATTTTTAATGAATTTTTCGCGTATTCCCTACTGCGGTGCATATTTTCTTATTATTGATTATTGATTTTTAACGAATTTCTCTCTCTCTCTTTCTCACTCTCTCTCGCGTATTTTCTACTCCCGTGCATATTATCTTATTATTGATTATTGATTTTTAACGAATTTCTCTCTCTCTCTTTCTCACTCTCTCTCGCGTATTTTCTACTCCCGTACATATTTTCTTATTATTGATTATTGATTTTTAACGAATTACATTCTCTCTCTTTCTCTCTCTCTCTCTCTCGCGTATTCCCTACTCCTGTGCATATTTTCTTATTATTGATTATTGATTTTTAACGAATTTCTCTCTCTCTCTTTCTCACTCTCTCTCGCGTATTTTCTACTCCCGTGCATATTATCTTATTATTGATTATTGATTTTTAACGAATTTCTCTCTCTCTCTTTCTCACTCTCTCTCGCGTATTTTCTACTCCCGTACATATTTTCTTATTATTGATTATTGATTTTTAACGAATTTCTCTCTCTCTCTCTTTTTCTCACTCTCTCTCGCGTATTTTCTACTCCCGTACATATTTTCTTATTATTGATTATTGATTTTTAACGAATTTCTCTCTCTCTCTCTTTCTCACTCTCTTTCGCGTATTTTCTACTCCCGTACATATTTTCTTATTATTGATTATTGATTTTTAACGAATTACACTTTCTCTCTTTCTCTCTCTTTCTCTCGCGTATTCCCTACTCGCGTGCATATTTTCTTATTATTGATTATTGATTTTTAACGAATTTCTCTCTCTCTCTGTTTCTTTCTTTCTCTCTCTCGTATTCCCTACTCCCGTGCATAATTTCGAATGCGAGTGTAACAAAGAAAATCGTGAGCAAAATATGACAACGGTTTTAAATTAAATTCGCAATGATAATAAAAGTATTGAATTTCACAATAAAATAATTTTTAGAAATTATTAGATAATAGTAAGTGTCTACGAAAAAAGCAGCGAGTCTTACGTATCAATGACCATGTAAAAACTGCATGGATATCGTTTCGGCGGAATCTTACAGAGATTACCGAAAAATCAATCATTCTGCTTAATTTTTAGCAGAATATTATGTTAAATTTAGATAAAATTGTATTATAAAAAGAAATTCAAGATCTAATAATGAATAACATATTTTAAACAAAGAAACCGGATGCGAGTGTAACAATGAAAATCGTGATTACAATATGACAACTGTTTTAATTTAAATTTTCAATGATAATAAAAAAATTGAATTTAACAATAAAATAATTTTTATAAATTATTAGATAATAGAAACTGTCGACGAGTAGAACAACAAGTCTCACGTATCAGGACCAATGTTAAAACTGCACGCATATCGTATCGACTAAATCTTTCATTTCAAATTGATTTTTAATGAATTTTTCGCGTATTCCCTACTGCGGTGCATATTTTCTTATTATTGATTATTAATTTTTAACGAATTTCTCTCTCTCTCTTTCTCACTCTCTCTCGCGTATTTTCTACTCCCGTGCATATTATCTTATTATTGATTATTGATTTTTAACGAATTTCTCTCTCTCTCTTTCTCACTCTCTCTCGCGTATTTTCTACTCCCCTACATATTTTCTTATTATTGATTATTGATTTTTAACGAATTACATTCTCTCTCTTTCTCTCTCTCTCTCTCTCTCTCGCGTATTCCCTACTCCTGTGCATATTTTCTTATTATTGATTATTGATTTTTAACGAATTTCTCTCTCTCTCTTTCTCACTCCCTCTCGCGTATTTTCTACTCCCGTGCATATTATCTTATTATTGATTATTGATTTTTAACGAATTTCTCTCTCTCTCTTTCTCACTCTCTCTCGCGTATTTTCTACTCCCGTACATATTTTCTTATTATTGATTATTGATTTTTAACGAATTTCTCTCTCTCTCTCTTTCTCACTCTTTCTCGCGTATTTTCTACTCCCGTACATATTTTCTTATTATTGATTATTGATTTTTAACGAATTTCTCTATCTCTCTCTTTCTCACTCTCTCTCGCGTATTTTCTACTCCCGTACATATTTTCTTATTATTGATTATTGATTTTTAACGAATTACACTTTCTCTCTTTCTCTCTCTTTCTCTCGCGTATTCCCTACTCGCGTGCATATTTTCTTATTATTGATTATTGATTTTTAACGAATTTCTCTCTCTCTCTGTTTCTTTCTTTCTCTCTCTCGTATTCCCTACTCCCGTGCATAATTTCGAATGCGAGTGTAACAAAGAAAATCGTGAGCAAAATATGACAACGGTTTTAAATTAAATTCGCAATGATAATAAAAGTATTGAATTTCACAATAAAATAATTTTTATAATTTATTAGATAATAAAAACTGTCTACGAAAAAAACAGCGAGTCTCACGTATCAAGGACCAATGTAAAAACTGCACGCAAATATCGAATCGACGGAATCTTTCAGCGATTGCCGAAAAATCTATCGTTCTTCTTAATTTTTAACAGAATATTATGATAAATTTAAATAAAATTGTATTATAAAAAGAAATTCGAGAACTATTAATAAATAACATATTTTAAACAAAGAAACCGGATGCGAGTGTAACAAAGAAAATGTTGAAAGCAATATGAAAACGGTTTTAATTTAATTTCGCAATGATAATAAAAGAATTGAATTTCACAATAAAATAATTTTTATAAATTATTAGATAATAGTAAGTGTCTACGAAAAAAGCAGCGAGTCTTACGTATCAAGGCCTAATGTAAAAACTGCACGCAAATGTCGAATCGACGGAATCTTTCAGCGATTGCCGAAAAATTAATCGTTTTGTTTAATTTTTAACAGAATGTTATGTTAAATTTAAATAAAATTGTATTATAACACAAAATTCGAAAATTATTAATAAATAACGTATTTTAAACAAAGAAACCGGATGCGAGTGTAACAAAGAAAATCGTGAACAATATATGATAATGGTTTTAATTTAAATTCGCAATGGTAATAAAAAAATTGAATTTCTCAATAAAATAATTTTTATAAATTATTAGATAATAATATATAATATTATTAGATAATAGAAACTGTCGACGAAAAGAACAGCGAGTCTCACGTATCAAGGCCCAATGTAAAAACTGCACGCAAATATCGAAGCGACGGAATCTTTCAGCGATTGCCGACAAATCAATCGTTTTGTTTAATTTTTAAAAGAATATTAAGTGTAATTCAAATAAAATTATATTATAAAAATTATATTATAACACAAAATTCGAGAATTATTACTAAAGAACGTATTTTAAACAAAGAAACCGGATGCGAGTGTAACAAAGAAAATTCTGAACAAAATGTGACAACGGTTTTAATTTAAATTCGCAATGATAATAAAAGAATTGAATTTCACAATAAAATAATTTTTAAAAATTATTAGATAATAGTAACTGTCTACGAAAAAAAGCGGCGAGTCTCACGTATCAATGACCAACGTAAAAATTACATACGTCTCGTTTCGACTGAATCTTTCAGCGATTTCAGAATCAATCGTTCTGCTTAATTTTTAAAAATATATTATATTAAATTTAAATAAAATTGTATAGTAAAACGAATTTCGAGAATTATTAATAAATAACGTATTTTAAACAAAGAAACCGAATGCGAGTGTAACAAAGAAAATCGTGAGGACAATATGACAACTGTTTTAATTTAAATTTTCAATAATAATAAAAAAATTGAATTTCACAATAAAATAATTTTTATAAATTATTAGATAATAGAAACTGTCGACGAAAAAAACAGCGAGTCTCACGTATCAAGGCCCAATGTAAAAACTGCACGCAAATATCGAAGCGACGGAATCTTTCAGCGATTGCCGAAAAATCTATCGTTCTTCTTAATTTTTAGCAGAATATTATGATAAATTTAAATAAAATTGTATTATAACACAAAATTCGAGAATTATTAATAAATAACGTATTTTAAACAAAGAAACCGGATGCGAGTGTAACAAAGAAAATTGTGAACAAAATATGACAACGGTTTTAATTTAAATTCGCAATGATAATAAAAGAATTGACTTTCGCAATAGAATAATTTTTATAAATTATTAGATAATAGAAACTGTCTACGAAAAGAGCGGCGAGTCTGACGTATCAATGACCATGTAAAAACTGCATGGATATCGTTTCGGCGGAATCTTACAGAGATTACCGAAAAATCAATCATTCTGCTTAATTTTTAGCAGAATATTATGTTAAATTTAAATAAAATTGTATTATAAAAAGAAATTCAAGATCTAATAATGAATAACATATTTTAAACAAAGAAACCGGATGCGAGTGTAACAAAGAAAATCGTGAGGACAATATGACAACTGTTTTAATTTAAATTTTCAATGATAATAAAAAAATTGAATTTCACAATAAAATAATTTTTATAAATTATTAGATAATAGAAACTGTCGACGAGTAGAACAACAAGTCTCACGTATCAGGACCAATGTTAAAACTGCACGCATATCGTATCGACTAAATCTTTCATTTCAAATTGATTTTTAATGAATTTTTCGCGTATTCCCTACTGCGGTGCATATTTTCTTATTATTGATTATTGATTTTTAAGGAATTTCTCTCTCTCTCTTTCTCACTCTCTCTCGCGTATTTTCTACTCCCGTGCATATTATCTTATTATTGATTATTGATTTTTAACGAATTTCTCTCTCTTTCTTTCTCACTCTCTCTCGCGTATTTTCTACTCCCGTACATATTTTCTTATTATTGATTATTGATTTTTAACGAATTACATTCTCTCTCTTTCTCTCTCTCTCTCTCTCTCTCGCGTATTCTTTACTCCTGTGCATATTTTCTTATTATTGATTATTGATTTTTAACGAATTTCTCTCTCTCTCTTTCTCTCTCTCTCTCGCGTATTTTCTACTCTTGTGAATATTATCTTATTATTGATTATTGATTTTTAACGAATTTCTCTCTCTCTCTTTCTCACTCTCTCTCGCGTATTTTCTACTCCCGTACATATTTTCTTATTATTGATTATTGATTTTTAACGAATTTCTCTCTCTCTCTCTTTCTCACTCTCTCTCGCGTATTTTCTACTCCCGTACATATTTTTTTATTATTGATTATTGATTTTTAACGAATTTCTCACTCTCTCTTTCTCTCTCTCTCTCTCTCTCGCGTATTCCCTACTCCTGTGCATATTTTCTTATTATTGATTATTGATTTTTAACGAATTTCTCTCTCTCTCTTTCTCACTCTCTCTCGCGTATTTTCTACTCCCGTGCATATTATCTTATTATTGATTATTGATTTTTAACGAATTTCTCTCTCTCTCTTTCTCACTCTCTCTCGCGTATTTTCTACTCCCGTACATATTTTCTTATTATTGATTATTGATTTTTAACGAATTTCTCTCTCTCTCTCTCTCTTTCTCACTCTCTCTCGCGTATTTTCTACTCCCGTACATATTTTCTTATTATTGATTATTGATTATTAACGAATTTCTCTCTCTCTCTCTTTCTCACTCTCTTTCGCGTATTTTCTACTCCCGTACATATTTTCTTATTATTGATTATTGATTTTTAACGAATTACACTTTCTCTCTTTCTCTCTCTCTCTCTCGCGTATTCCCTACTCGCGTGCATATTTTCTTATTATTGATTATTGATTTTTAACGAATTTCTCTCTCTCTCTGTTTCTTTCTTTCTCTCTCTCGTATTCCCAACTCCCGTGTATAATTTCGAATGCGAGTGTAACAAAGAAAATCGTGAGCAAAATATGAGAACGGTTTTAAATTAAATTCGCAATGATAATAAAAGTATTGAATTTCACAATAAAATAATTTTTATAATTTATTAGATAATAAAAACTGTCTACGAGAAAAACAGCGAGTCTCACGTATCAAGGACCAATGTAAAAACTGCACGCAAATATCGAATCGACGGAATCTTTCAGCGATTGCCGAAAAATTAATCGTTTTGTTTAATTTTTAACAGAATGTTATGTTAAATTTAAATAAAATTGTATTATAACACAAAATTCGAGAATTATTAATAAATAACGTATTTTAAACAAAGAAACCGGATGCGAGTGTAACAAAGAAAATTGTGAACAAAATATGACAACGGTTTTAATTTAAATTCGCAATGATAATAAAAGAATTGACTTTCGCAATAAAATAATTTTTATAAATTATTAGATAATAGAAACTGTCTACGAAAAGAGCGGCGAGTCTGACGTATCAATGACCATGTAAAAACTGCATGGATATCGTTTCGGCGGAATCTTACAGAGATTACCGAAAAATCAATCATTCTGCTTAATTTTTAGCAGAATATTTTGTTAAATTTAAATAAAATTGTATTATAAAAAGAAATTCAAGATCTAATAATGAATAACATATTTTAAACAAAGAAACCGGATGCGAGTGTAACAAAGTAAATCGTGAAGACAATATGACAACGGTTTTAATTTAAATTCGCAATAATAGTAAAAGAATTAAATTATTCAATAAAATAATTTTTATAAATTATTAGATAATAGAAACTGTCGACGAGTAGAACAACAAATCTCACGTATCAGGACCAATGTTAAAACTGCACGCATATCGTATCGACTAAATCTTTCATTTCAAATTGATTTTTAATGAATTTTTCGCGTATTCCCTACTGCGGTGCATATTTTCTTATTATTGATTATTGATTTTTAACGAATTTCTCTCTCTCTTTCTCACTCTCTCTCGCGTATTTTCTACTCCCGTGCATATTATCTTATTATTGATTATTGATTTTTAACGAATTTCTCTCTCTCTCTTTCTCACTCTCTCTCGCGTATTTTTTACTCCCGTACATATTTTCTTATTATTGATTATTGATTTTTAACGAATTACATTCTCTCTCTTTCTCTCTCTCTCTCTCTCTCGCGTATTCCCTACTCCTGTGCATATTTTCTTATTATTGATTATTGATTTTTAACGAATTTCTCTCTCTCTCTCTCTCACTCTCTCTCGCGTATTTTCTACTCCCGTGCATATTATCTTATTATTGATTATTGATTTTTAACGAATTTCTCTCTCTCTCTTTCTCACTCTCTCTCGCGTATTTTCTACTCCCGTACATATTTTCTTATTATTGATTATTGATTTTTAACGAATTTCTCTCTCTCTCTCTCTCTTTCTCACTCTCTCTCGCGTATTTTCTACTCCCGTACATATTTTCTTATTATTGATTATTGATTATTAACGAATTTCTCTCTCTCTCTCTTTCTCACTCTCTTTCGCGTATTTTCTACTCCCGTACATATTTTCTTATTATTGATTATTGATTTTTAACGAATTACACTTTCTCTCTTTCTCTCTCTCTCTCTCGCGTATTCCCTACTCGCGTGCATGTTTTCTTATTATTGATTATTGATTTTTAACGAATTTCTCTCTCTCTCTGTTTCTTTCTTTCTCTCTCTCGTATTCCCTACTCCCGTGCATAATTTCGAATGCGAGTGTAACAAAGAAAATTGTGAACAAAATGTGACAACGGTTTTAATTTAAATTCTCAATGATAATAAAAGAATTGAATTTCACAATAAAATAATTTTTATAAATTATTAGATAATAGAAACTGTCGACGAAAAGAACAGCGAGTCTCACGTATCAAGGCCCAATGTAAAAACTGCACGCAAATATCGAAGCGACGGAATCTTTCAGCGATTACCCAAAAATCTATCGTTCTTCTTAATTTTTAGCAGAATATTATGATAAATTTAAATAAAATTTTATTATAAAAAGAAATTCAAGAACTATTAATAAATAACATATTTTAAACAAAAAAACCGGATGCGAGTGTAAAAAAGAGAATTGTGAACAAAATATGACAACTGTTTTAATTTAAATTCGCAATGATAATACAAGTATTGAATTTCACAATAAAATAATTTTTATAAATTATTAAATAATAGAAACTGTCGACGAAAAAAGCGGCGAGTTTCACGTATCAATGAACAATGTAAAAATTACAAACGTATCTTTTCGACTGAATCTCTCAGCGATTGCCGAAAAATCAATTGATCTGCTTAATTTTTAGCAGAATATTATGCTAAATTTAAATAAAATTTTATTATAAAAAAAAATTCAAGAACTTTTAATAAATAACATATTTTAAACAAAGAAACCGGATGCGAGTGTAACAAAGAAAATGTTGAAAGCAATATGAAAACGGTTTTAATTTAAATTCTCAATGATAATAAAAGAATTGAATTTCACAATAAAATAATTTTTATAAATTATTAGATAATAGAAACAGTCGACGAAAAGAACAGCGAGTCTCACGTATCAAGGCCCAATGTAAAAACTGCACGCAAATATCGAATCGACGGAGTCTTTCAGCGATTGCCGACAAATCAATCGTTTTGTTTAATTTTTAAAAGAATATTAAGTGTAATTTAAATAAAATTATATTATAAAAATTATATTATAACACAAAATTCGAGAATTATTAATAAATAACGTATTTTAAACAAAGAAACCGGATGCGAGTGTAAAAAGAAAATTGTGATCAAAATATGACAACGGTTTTAATTTAAATTCGCAATGATAATAAAAGTATTGAATTTCACAATAAAATAATTTTTATAATTTATTAGATAATAAAAACTGTCTACGAAAAAAACAGCGAGACTCACGTATCAAGAACCAATGTAAAAACTGCACGCAAATATCGAATCGACGGAATCTTTCAGCGATTGCCGAAAAATCTATCGTTCTTCTTAATTTTTAGCAGAATATTAGGATAAATTTAAATAAAATTGTATTATAAATAGAAATTCGAGAACTATTAATAAATTACATATTTTAAACAAAGAAACCGGATGCGAGTGTAACAAAGAAAATGTTGAAAGCAATATGAAAACGGTTTTAATTTAAATTCTCAATGATAATAAAAGAATTGAATTTCACAATAAAATAATTTTTATAAATTATTAGATAATAGTAAGTGTCTACGAAAAAAGCAGCGAGTCTTACGTATCAAGGCCTAATGTTAAAACTGCACGCAAATATCGAATCGACGGAATTTTTCAGCGCTTGCCGAAAAATTAATCGTTTTGTTTAATTTTTAACAGAATGTTATGTTAAATTTAAATAAAATTGTATTATAACACAAAATTCGAGAATTATTAATAAATAACGTATTTTAAACAAAGAAACCGGATGCGAGTGTAACAAAGAAAATCGTGAACAATATATGATAATGGTTTTAATTTAAATTTGCAATGATAATAAAAAAATTGAATTTCTCAATAAAATAATTTTTATAAATTATTAGATAATAGAAACTGTCGACGAAAAGAACAGCGAGTCTCACGTATCAAGGCCCAATGTAAAAACTGCACGCAAATATCGAAGCGACGGAATCTTTCAGCGATTGCCGACAAATCAATCGTTTTGTTTAATTTTTAAAAGAATATTAAGTGTAATTCAAATAGAATTATATTATAAAAATTATATTATAACACAAAATTCGAGAATTATTACTAAAGAACGTATTTTAAACAAAGAAACCGGATGCGAGTGTAACAAAGAAAATTCTGAACAAAATGTGACAACGGTTTTAATTTAAATTCGCAATGATAATAAAAGAATTGAATTTCACAATAAAATAATTTTTAAAAATTATTAGATAATAGTAACTGTCTACGAAAAAAAGCGGCGAGTCTCACGTATCAATGACCAACGTAAAAATTACATACGTCTCGTTTCGACTGAATCTTTCAGCGATTTCAGAATCAATCGTTCTGCTTAATTTTTAAAAATATATTATATTAAATTTAAATAAAATTGTATAGTAAAACGAATTTCGAGGATTATTAATAAATAACGTATTTTAAACAAAGAAACCGAATGCGAGTGTAACAAAGAAAATCGTGAGGACAATATGACAACTGTTTTAATTTAAATTTTCAATGATAATAAAAAAATTGAATTTCACAATAAAATAATTTTTATAAATTATTAGATAATAGAAACTGTCGACGAAAAAAACAGCGAGTCTCACGTATCAAGGCCCAATGTAAAAACTGCACGCAAATATCGAAGCGACGGAATCTTTCAGCGATTGCCGAAAAATCTATCGTTCTTCTTAATTTTTAGCAGAATATTATGATAAATTTAAATAAAATTGTATTATAAAAAGAAATTCGAGAACTATTAATAAATAACATATTTTAAACAAAGAAACCGGATGCGAGTGTAACAAAGAAAATGTTGAAAGCAATATGAAAACGGTTTTAATTTAAATTCTCAATGATAATAAAAGAATTGAATTTCACAGTAAAATAATTTTTATAAATTATTAGATAATAGTAAGTGTCTACGAAAGAAGCAGCGAGTCTTACGTATCAAGGCCCAATGTAAAAACTGCACGCAAATATCGAATCGACAAAATCTTTCAGCGATTTTGGAATCAATCGTTCTTCTTAATTTTTAAAAATATATTATGCTAAATTTAAATAAAATTATATTATAAAAATTATATTATAACACAAAATTCGAGAATTATTAATAAAGAACGTATTATAAACAAAGAAACCGGATGCGAGTATAACAAAGAGAATCTTGAAAACAATATGAAAACGGTTTTAATTTAAATTCGCAATGATAATAAAAGAATTGACTTTCGCAATAAAATAATTTTTATAAATTATTAGATAATAGAAACTGTCTACGAAAAGAGCGGCGAGTCTGACGTATCAATGACCATGTAAAAACTGCATGGATATCGTTTCGGCGGAATCTTACAGAGATTACCGAAAAATCAATCATTCTGCTTAATTTTTAGCAGAATATTATGTTAAATTTAGATAAAATTGTATTATAAAAAGAAATTCAAGATCTAATAATGAATAACATATTTTAAACAAAGAAACCGGATGCGAGTGTAACAATGAAAATCGTGATTACAATATGACAACTGTTTTAATTTAAATTTTCAATGATAATAAAAAAATTGAATTTCACAATAAAATAATTTTTATAAATTATTAGATAATAGAAACTGTCGACGAGTAGAACAACAAGTCTCACGTATCAGGACCAATGTTAAAACTGCACGCATATCGTATCGACTAAATCTTTCATTTCAAATTGATTTTTAATGAATTTTTCGCGTATTCCCTACTGCGGTGCATATTTTCTTATTATTGATTATTGATTTTTAACGAATTTCTCTCTCTCTCTTTCTCACTCTCTCTCGCGTATTTTCTACTCCCGTGCATATTATCTTATTATTGATTATTGATTTTTAACGAATTTCTCTCTCTCTCTTTCTCACTCTCTCTCGCGTATTTTCTACTCCCGTACATATTTTCTTATTATTGATTATTGATTTTTAACGAATTACATTCTCTCTCTTTCTCTCTCTCTCTCTCTCTCTCGCGTATTCCCTACTCCTGTGCATATTTTCTTATTATTGATAATTGATTTTTAACGAATTTCTCTCTCTCTCTTTCTCACTCCCTCTCGCGTATTTTCTACTCCCGTGCATATTATCTTATTATTGATTATTGATTTTTAACGAATTTCTCTCTCTCTCTCTCTCACTCTCTCTCGCGTATTTTCTACTCCCGTACATATTTTCTTATTATTGATTATTGATTTTTAACGAATTTCTCTCTCTCTCTCTTTCTCACTCTTTCTCGCGTATTTTCTACTCCCGTACATATTTTCTTATTATTGATTATTGATTTTTAACGAATTTCTCTCTCTCTCTCTTTCTCACTCTCTCTCGCGTATTTTCTACTCCCGTACATATTTTCTTATTATTGATTATTGATTTTTAACGAATTACACTTTCTCTCTTTCTCTCTCTCTCTCTCTCGCGTATTCCCTACTCGCGTGCATATTTTCTTATTATTGATTATTGATTTTTAACGAATTTCTCTCTCTCTCTCTCTGTTTCTTTCTTTCTCTCTCTCGTATTTTTTACTCCCGTGCATAATTTCGAATGCGAGTGTAACAAAGAAAATCGTGAGCAAAATATGACAACGGTTTTAAATTAAATTCGCAATGATAATAAAAGTATTGAATTTCACAATAAAATAATTTTTATAATTTATTAGATAATAAAAACTGTCTACGAAAAAAACAGCGAGTCTCACGTATCAAGGACCAATGTAAAAACTGCATGCAAATATCGAATCGACGGAATCTTTCAGCGATTGCCGAAAAATCTATCGTTCTTCTTAATTTTTAGCAGAATATTATGATAAATTTAAATAAAATTGTATTATAAAAAGAAATTCGAGAACTATTAATAAATAACATATTTTAAACAAAGAAACCGGATGCGAGTGTAACAAAGAAAATGTTGAAAGCAATATGAAAACGGTTTTAATTTAAATTCGCAATGATAATAAAAGTATTGAATTTCACAATAAAATAATTTTTATAATTTATTAGATAATAAAAACTGTCGACGAAAAAAACAGCGAGTCTCACGTATCAAGGACCAATGTAAAAACTGCACGCAAATATCGAATCGACGGAATCTTTCAGCGTTTGCCGAAAAATTAATCGTTTTGTTTAATTTTTAACAGAATGTTATGTTAAATTTAAATAAAATTTTATTATAACACAAAATTCGAGAATTATTAATAAATAACGTATTTTAAACAAAGAAACCGGATGCGAGTGTAACAAAGAAAATCGTGAACAATATATGATAATGGTTTTAATTTAAATTCGCAAAGATAATAAAAAAATTGAATTTCTCAATAAAATAATTTTTATATATTATTAGATAATAGAAACTGTCGACGAAAAGAACAGCAAGTCTCACGTATCAAGGCCCAATGTAAAAACTGCACGCAAATATCGAAGCGACGGAATCCTTCAGCGATTGCCGACAAATCAATCGTTTTGTTTAATTTTTAAAAGAATATTAAGTGTAATTCAAATAAAATTATATTATACAAATTATATTATAACACAAAATTCGAGAATTATTACTAAAGAACGTATTTTAAACAAAGAAACCGGATGCGAGTGTAACAAAGAAAATTGTGAACAAAATGTGACAACGGTTTTAATTTAAATTCTCAATGATAATAAAAGAATTGAATTTCACAATAAAATAATTTTTAAAAATTATTAGATAATAGTAACTGTCTAGGAAAAAAAGCGGCGAGTCTCACGTATCAATGACCAACGTAAAAATTACATACGTCTCGTTTCGACTGAATCTTTCAGCGATTTTAGAATCAATCGTTCTGCTTAATTTTTAACAATATATTATATTAAATTTAAATAAAATTGTATAGTAAAACGAATTTCGAGAATTATTAATAAATAACGTATTTTAAACAAAGAAACCGGATGCGAGTGTAACAAAGAAAATCGTGAACAATATATGATAATGGTTTTAATTTAAATTCTCAATGATAATAAAAGAATTGAATTTCACAATAAAATAATTTTTATAAATTATTAGATAATAGTAAGTGTCTACGAAAAAAGCAGCGAGTCTTACGTATCAAGGCCTAATGTAAAAACTGCACGCAAATATCGAATCGACGGAATCTTTCAGCGATTGCCGAAAAATTAATCGTTTTGTTTAATTTTTAACAGAATGTTATGTTAAATTTAAATAAAATTGTATTATAACACAAAATTCGAGAATTATTAATAAATAACGTATTTTAAACAAAGAAACCGGATGCGAGTGTAACAAAGAAAATTGTGAACAAAATATGACAACGGTTTTAATTTAAATTCGCAATGATAATAAAAAAATTGAATTTCACAATAAAATAATTTTTATAAATTATTAGATAATAGAAACTGTCGACGAGTAGAACAACAAGTCTCACGTATCTGGACCAATGTTAAAACTGCACGCATATCGTATCGACTAAATCTTTCATTTCAAATTGATTTTTAATGAATTTTTCGCGTATTCCCTACTGCGGTGCATATTTTCTTATTATTGATTATTGATTTTTAACGAATTTCTCTCTCTCTCTTTCTCTCTCTCTCTCGCGTATTTTCTACTCCCGTGCATATTATCTATTATTGATTATTGATTTTTAACGAATTTCTCTCTCTCTCTTTCTCTCTCTCTCTCGCGTATTTTCTACTCCCGTACATATTTTCTTATTATTGATTATTGATTTTTAACGAATTACATTCTCTCTCTTTCTCTCTCTCTCTCTCTCTCGCGTATTCTTTACTCCTGTGCATATTTTCTTATTATTGATTATTGATTTTTAACGAATTTCTCTCTCTCTCTTTCTCACTCTCTCTCGCGTATTTTCTACTCTTGTGAATATTATCTTATTATTGATTATTGATTTTTAACGAATTTCTCTCTCTCTCTTTCTCACTCTCTCTCGCGTATTTTCTACTCCCGTACATATTTTCTTATTATTGATTATTGATTTTTAACGAATTTCTCTCTCTCTCTCTTTCTCACTCTCTCTCGCGTATTTTCTACTCCCGTACATATTTTCTTATTATTGATTATTGATTTTTAACGAATTTCTCACTCTCTCTTTCTCTCTCTCTCTCTCTCTCGCGTATTCCCTACTCCTGTGCATATTTTCTTATTATTGATTATTGATTTTTAACGAATTTCTCTCTCTCTCTTTCTCACTCTCTCTCGCGTATTTTCTACTCCCGTGAATATTATCTTATTATTGATTATTGATTTTTAACGAATTTCTCTCTCTCTCTTTCTCACTCTCTCTCGCGTATTTTCTACTCCCGTACATATTTTCTTATTATTGATTATTGATTTTTAACGAATTTCTCTCTCTCTCTCTCTCTTTCTCACTCTCTCTCGCGTATTTTCTACTCCCGTACATATTTTCTTATTATTGATTATTGATTATTAACGAATTTCTCTCTCTCTCTCTTTCTCACTCTCTTTCGCGTATTTTCTACTCCCGTACATATTTTCTTATTATTGATTATTGATTTTTAACGAATTACACTTTCTCTCTTTCTCTCTCTCTCTCTCGCGTATTCCCTACTCGCGTGCATATTTTCTTATTATTGATTATTGATTTTTAACGAATTTCTCTCTCTCTCTGTTTCTTTCTTTCTCTCTCTCGTATTCCCAACTCCCGTGTATAATTTCGAATGCGAGTGTAACAAAGAAAATCGTGAGCAAAATATGAGAACGGTTTTAAATTAAATTCGCAATGATAATAAAAGTATTGAATTTCACAATAAAATAATTTTTATAATTTATTAGATAATAAAAACTGTCTACGAGAAAAACAGCGAGTCTCACGTATCAAGGACCAATGTAAAAACTGCACGCAAATATCGAATCGACGGAATCTTTCAGCGATGGCCGAAAAATTAATCGTTTTGTTTAATTTTTAACAGAATGTTATGTTAAATTTAAATAAAATTGTATTATAACACAAAATTCGAGAATTATTAATAAATAACGTATTTTAAACAAAGAAACCGGATGCGAGTGTAACAAAGAAAATTGTGAACAAAATATGACAACGGTTTTAATTTAAATTCGCAATGATAATAAAAGAATTTACTTTCGCAATAAAATAATTTTTATAAATTATTAGATAATAGAAACTGTCTACGAAAAGAGCGGCGAGTCTGACGTATCAATGACCATGTAAAAACTGCATGGATATCGTTTCGGCGGAATCTTACAGAGATTACCGAAAAATCAATCATTCTGCTTAATTTTTAGCAGAATATTATGTTAAATTTAAATAAAATTGTATTATAAAAAGAAATTCAAGATCTAATAATGAATAACATATTTTAGACAAAGAAACCGGATGCGAGTGTAACAAAGTAAATCGTGAAGACAATATGACAACGGTTTTAATTTAAATTCGCAATAATAGTAAAAGAATTAAATTATTCAATAAAATAATTTTTATAAATTATTAGATAATAGAAACTGTCGACGAGTAGAACAACAAGTCTCACGTATCAGGACCAATGTTAAAACTGCACGCATATCGTATCGACTAAATCTTTCATTTCAAATTGATTTTTAATGAATTTTTCGCGTATTCCCTACTGCGGTGCATATTTTCTTATTATTGATTATTGATTTTTAACGAATTTCTCTCTCTCTCTTTCTCACTCTCTCTCGCGTATTTTCTACTCCCGTGCATATTATCTTATTATTGATTATTGATTTTTAACGAATTTCTCTCTCTCTCTTTCTCACTCTCTCTCGCGTATTTTCTACTCCCGTACATATTTTCTTATTATTGATTATTGATTTTTAACGAATTACATTCTCTCTCTTTCTCTCTCTCTCTCTCTCTCGCGTATTCCCTACTCCTGTGCATATTTTCTTATTATTGATTATTGATTTTTAACGAATTTCTCTCTCTCTCTTTCTCACTCTCTCTCGCGTATTTTCTACTCCCGTGCATATTATCTTATTATTGATTATTGATTTTTAACGAATTTCTCTCTCTCTCTTTCTCACTCTCTCTCGCGTATTTTCTACTCCCGTACATATTTTCTTATTATTGATTATTGATTTTTAACGAATTTTCTCTCTCTCTCTCTTTTTCTCACTCTCTCTCGCGTATTTTCTACTCCCGTACATATTTTCTTATTATTGATTATTGATTTTTAACGAATTTCTCTCTCTCTCTCTTTCTCACTCTCTTTCGCGTATTTTCTACTCCCGTACATATTTTCTTATTATTGATTATTGATTTTTAACGAATTACACTTTCTCTCTTTCTCTCTCTCTCTCTCGCGTATTCCCTACTCGCGTGCATGTTTTCTTATTATTGATTATTGATTTTTAACGAATTTCTCTCTCTCTCTGTTTCTTTCTTTCTCTCTCTCGTATTCCCTACTCCCGTGCATAATTTCGAATGCGAGTGTAACAAAGAAAATCGTGAGCAAAATATGACAACGGTTTTAAATTAAATTCGCAATGATAATAAAAGTATTGAATTTCACAATAAAATAATTTTTATAATTTATTAGATAATAAAAACTGTCTACGAAAAAAACAGCGAGTCTCACGTATCAAGGACCAATGTAAAAACTGCACGCAAATATCGAATCGACGGAATCTTTCAGCGATTGCCGAAACAATCGTTTTCTTAATTTTTAAAAGAATATTATGTAAATTTAAATAAAATTATGTTATAAAAATTATATTATAACACAAAATTCGAGAATTGTTAATAAAGAACGTATTTTAAACAAAGAAACCGGATGCGAGTATAACAAAGAAAATCTTGAAAACAATATGAAAACGGTTTTAATTTAAATTCTCAATGATAATAAAAGAATTGAATTTCACAATAAAATAATTTTTATAAATTATTAGATAATAGTAAGTGTCTACGAAAAAAGCAGCGAGTCTTACGTATCAAGGCCTAATGTAAAAACTGCACGCAAATATCGAATCGACGGAATCTTTCAGCGATTGCCGAAAAATTAATCGTTTTGTTTAATTTTTAACAGAATGTTATGTTAAATTTAAATAAAATTGTATTATAACACATAATTCGAGAATTATTAATAAATAACGTATTTTAAACAAAGAAACCGGATGCGAGTGTAACAAAGAAAATTGTGAACAAAATATGACAACGGTTTTAATTTAAATTCGCAATGATAATAAAAGAATTGACTTTCGCAATAAAATAATTTTTATAAATTATTAGATAATAGAAACTGTCTACGAAAAGAGCGGCGAGTCTGACGTATCAATGACCATGTAAAAACTGCATGGATATCGTTTCGGCGGAATCTTACAGAGATTACCGAAAAATCAATCATTCTGCTTAATTTTTAGCAGAATATTTTGTTAAATTTAAATAAAATTGTATTATAAAAAGAAATTCAAGATCTAATAATGAATAACATATTTTAAACAAAGAAACCGGATGCGAGTGTAACAAAGTAAATCGTGAAGACAATATGACAACGGTTTTAATTTAAATTCGCAATAATAGTAAAAGAATTAAATTATTCAATAAAATAATTTTTATAAATTATTAGATAATAGAAACTGTCGACGAGTAGAACAACAAGTCTCACGTATCAGGACCAATGTTAAAACTGCACGCATATCGTATCGACTAAATCTTTCATTTCAAATTGATTTTTAATGAATTTTTCGCGTATTCCCTACTGCGGTGCATATTTTCTTATTATTGATTATTGATTCTTAACGAATTTCTCTCTCTCTCTTTCTCACTCTCTCTCGCGTATTTTCTACTCCCGTGCATATTATCTTATTATTGATTATTGATTTTTAACGAATTTCTCTCTCTCTCTTTCTCACTCTCTCTCGCGTATTTTCTACTCCCGTACATATTTTCTTATTATTGATTATTGATTTTTAACGAATTTCTCTCTCTCTCTCTTTCTCACTCTCTCTCGCGTATTTTCTACTCCCGTACATATTTTCTTAATATTGATTATTGATTTTTAACGAATTTCTCTCTCTCTCTGTTTCTCACTCTCTCTCGCGTATTTTCTACTCCCGTACATATTTTCTTATTATTGATTATTGATTTTTAACGAATTACACTTTCTCTCTTTCTCTCTCTCTCTCTCGCGTATTCCCTACTCGCGTGCATATTTTCTTATTATTGATTATTGATTTTTAACGAATTTCTCTCTCTCTCTGTTTCTTTCTTTCTCTCTCTCGTATTCCCTACTCCCGTGCATAATTTCGAATGCGAGTGTAACAAAGAATATCGTGAGCAAAATATGACAACGGTTTTAAATTAAATTCGCAATGATAATAAAAGTATTGAATTCCACAATAAAATAATTTTTATAATTTATTAGATAATAAAAACTGTCTACGAAAAAAACAGCGAGTCTCACGTATCAAGGACCAATGTAAAAACTGCACGCAAATATCGAATCGACGGAATCTTTCAGCGATTGCCGAAAAATCTATCGTTCTTCTTAATTTTTAGCAGAATATTATGATAAATTTAAATAAAATTGTATTATAAAAAGAAATTCGAGAACTATTAATAAATAACATATTTTAAACAAAGAAACCGGATGCGAGTGTAACAAAGAAAATGTTGAAAGCAATATGAAAACGGTTTTAATTTAAATTCTCAATGATAATAAAAGAATTGAATTTCACAATAAAATAATTTTTATAAATTATTAGATAATAGTAAGTGTCTACGAAAAAAGCAGCGAGTCTTACGTATCAAGGCCTAATGTAAAAACTGCACGCAAATATCGAATCGACGGAATCTTTAGCGATTGCCGAAAAATTAATCGTTTTGTTTAATTTTTAACAGAATGTTATGTTAAATTTAAATAAAATTGTATTATAACACAAAATTCGAGAATTATTAATAAATAACGTATTTTAAACACAGAAACCGGATGCGAGTGTAACAAAGAAAATCGTGAACAATATATGATAATGGTTTTAATTTACATTCGCAATGATAATAAAAAAATTGAATTTCTCAATAAAATAATTTTTATAAATTATTAGATAATAGAAACTGTCGACGAAAAGAACAGCGAGTCTCACGTATCAAGGCCCAATGTAAAAACTGCACGCAAATATCGAAGCGACGGAATCTTTCAGCGATTGCCGAAAAATCTATCGTTTTGTTTAATTTTTAAAAGAATATTAAGTGTAATTCAAATAAAATTATATTATAAAAATTATATTATAACACAAAATTCGAGAATTATTACTAAAGAACGTATTTTAAACAAAGAAACCGGATGCGAGTGTAACAAAGAAAATTGTGAACAAAATGTGACAACGGTTTTAATTTAAATTCTCAATGATAATAAAAGAATTGAATTTTACAATAAAATAATTTTTAAAAATTATTAGATAATAGTAACTGTCTACGAAAAAAAGCGGCGAGTCTCACGTTTCAATGACCAACGTAAAAATTACATACGTCTCGTTTCGACTGAATCTTTCAGCGATTTTAGAATCAATCGTTCTGCTTAATTTTTAAAAATATATTATATTAAATTTAAATAAAATTGTATAGTAAAACGAATTTCGAGAATTATTAATAAATAACGTATTTTAAACAAAGAAACCGAATGCGAGTGTAACAAAGAAAATCGTGAGGACAATATGACAACTGTTTTAATTTAAATTTTCAATGATAATAAAAAAATTGAATTTCACAACAAAATAATTTTTATGAATTATTAGATAATAGAAACTGTCGACGAATAAAACAGCGAGTCTCACGTATCAAGGACCAATGTAAAAACTGCACGCAAATATCGAATCGACGGAATTTTTCAGCGATTGCCGAAAAATCTATCGTTCTTCTTAATTTTTAGCAGAATATTATGATAAATTTAAATAAAATTGTATTATAAAAAGAAATTCGAGAACTATTAATAAATAACATATTTTAAACAAATAAACCGGATGCGAGTGTAACAAAGAAAATGTTGAAAGCAATATGAAAACGGTTTTAATTTAAATTCTTAATGATAATAAAAAAATTGAATTTCTCAATAAAACAATTTTTATAAATTATTAGATAATTGAAACTGTCGACGAAAAGAACAGCGAGTCTCACGTATCAAGGCCCAATGTAAAAACTGCACGCAAATATCGAAGCGACGGAATCTTTCAGCGATTGCCGAAAAATCTATCGTTCTTCTTTATTTTTAGCAGAATATTACGATAAATTTAAATAAAATTGTATTATAAAAAGAAATTCGAGAACTATTAATAAATAACATATTTTAAACAAAGAAACCGGATGCGAGTGTAACAAAGAAAATGTTGAAAGCAATATGAAAACGGTTTTAATTTAAATTCTCAATGATAATAAAAGAATTGAATTTCACAATAAAATAATTTTTATAAATTATTAGATAATAGAAACTGTCTACGAAAAAAGCGGCGAGTCTCACGTATCAATGACCAATGTATAAACTGCATGCAAATATCGTTTCGACAAAATCTTTCAGCGATTTTAGAATCAATCGTTCTTCTTAATTTTTAAAAATATATTATGCTAAATTTAAATAAAATTATATTATAAAAATTATATTATAACACAAAATTCGAGAATTATTAATAAAGAACGTATTTTAAACAAAGAAACCGGATGCGAGTATAACAAAGAAAATCTTGAAAACAATATGAAAACGGTTTTAATTTAAATTCTCAATGATAATAAAAGAATTGAATTTCACAATAAAATAATTTTTATAAATTATTAGATAATAGTAAGTGTCTACGAAAAAAGCAGCGAGTCTTACGTATCAAGGCCCAATGTAAAAACTGCACGCAAATATCGAATCGACGGAATTTTTCAGCGATTGCCGACAAATCAATCGTTTTACTTAATTTTTAAAAGAATATTACGTGTAATTTAAATAAAATTATGTTATAAAAATTATATTATAACACAAAATTCGAGAATTATTAATAAAGAACGTATATTAAACAAAAAAACCGGATGCGAGTATAACAAAGAAAATCTTGAAAACAATATGAAAACGGTTTTAATTTAAATTCTCAATGATAATAAAAGAATTGAATTTCACAATAAAATAATTTTTATAAATTATTAGATAATAGTAAGTGTCTTCGAAAAAAGCAGCGAGTCTTACGTATCAAGGCCTAATGTAAAAACTGCACGCAAATATCGAATCGACGGAATCTTTCAGCGATTGCCGAAAAATTAATCGTTTTGTTTAATTTTTAACAGAATGTTATGTTAAATTTAAATAAAATTGTATTATAACACAAAATTCTAGAATTATTAATAAATAACGTATTTTAAACAAAGAAACCGGATGCGAGTGTAACAAAGAAAATCGTGAACAATATATGATAATGGTTTTAATTTACATTCGCAATGATAATAAAAAAATTGAATTTCTCAATAAAATAATTTTTATAAATTATTAGATAATAGAGACTGTCGACGAAAAGAACAGCGAGTCTCACGTATCAAGGCCCAATGTAAAAACTGCACGCAAATATCGAAGCGACGGAATCTTTCAGCGATTGCCGAAAAATCTATTGTTCTTCTTAATTTTTAGCAGAATATTACGATAAATTTAAATAAAATTGTATTATAAAAAGAAATTCGAGAACTATTAATAAATAACATATTTTAAACAAAGAAACCGGATGCGAGTGTAACAAAGAAAATGTTGAAAGCAATATGAAAACGGTTTTAATTTAAATTCTCAATGATAATAAAAGAATTGAATTTCACAATAAAATAATTTTTATAAATTATTAGATAATAAAAACTGTCTACGAAAAAAGCGGCGAGTCTCACGTATCAATGACCAATGTAAAAACTGCATGCAAATATCGTTTCGACAAAATCTTTCAGCGATTTTAGAATCAATCGTTCTTCTTAATTTTTAAAAATATATTATGCTAAATTTAAATAAAATTATGTTATAAAAATTATATTATAACACAAAATTCGAGAATTATTAATAAAGAACGTATTTTAAACAAAGAAACCGGATGCGAGTATAACAAGGAAAATCTTGAAAACAATATGAAAACGGTTTTAATTTAAATTCTCAATGATAATAAAAGAATTGAATTTCACAATAAAATAATTTTTATAAATTATTAGATAATAGTAAGTGTCTACGAAAAAAGCAGCGAATCTTACGTATCAAGGCCCAATGTAAAAACTGCACGAAAATATCGAATCGACGGAATCTTTCAGCGATTGCCGACAAATCAATCGTTTTACTTAATTTTTAAAAGAATGTTACGTGTAATTTAAATAAAATTATGTTATAAAAATTATATTATAACACAAAATTCGAGAATTATTAATAAAGAACGTATTTTAAACAAAGAAACCGGATGCGAGTATAACAAAGAAAATCTTGAAAACAATATGAAAACGGTTTTAATTTAAATTCTCAATGATAATAAAAGAATTGAATTTCACAATAAAATAATTTTTATAAATTATTAGATAATAGTAAGTGTCTACGAAAAAAGCAGCGAGTCTCACGTATCAAGGACCAATGTAAAAACTGCACGCAAATATCGAATCGACGGAATCTTTCAGCGAAAGAAGAAAAATCTATCGTTCTTCTTAATTTTTAGCAGAATATTATGATAAATTTAAATAAAATTGTATTATAAAAAGAAATTCGAGAACTATTAATAAATAACATATTTTAAACAAAGAAACCGGATGCGAGTGTAACAAAGAAAATGTTGAAAGCAATAAAAAAACGGTTTTAATTTAAATTCTCAATGATAATAAAAGAATTGAATTTCACAATAAAATAATTTTTATAAATTATTAGATAATAGTAAGTGTCTACGAAAAAAGCAGCGAGTCTTACGTATCAAGGCCTAATGTAAAAACTGCACGCAAATATCGAATCGACGGAATTTTTCAGCGATTGCCGAAAAATTAATCGTTTTGTTTAATTTTTAACAGAATGTTATGTTAAATTTAAATAAAATTGTATTATAACACAAAATTCGAGAATTATTAATAAATAACGTATTTTAAACAAAAAAACCGGATGCGAGTGTAACAAAGAAAATCGTGAACAATATATGATAATGGTTTTAATTTAAATTCGCAATGATAATAAAAAAATTGAATTTCTCAATAAAATAATTTTTATAAATTATTAGATAATAGAAACTGTCGACGAAAAGAACAGCGAGTCTCACGTATCAAGGCCCAATGTAAAAACTGCACGCAAATATCGAAGCGACGGAATCTTTCAGCGATTGCCGACAAATCAATCGTTTTGTTTAATTTTTAAAAGAATATTAAGTGTAATTCAAATAAAATTATATTATAAAAATTATATTATAACACAAAATTCGAGAATTATTACTAAAGAACGTATTTTAAACAAAGAAACCGGATGCGAGTGTAACAAAGAAAATTGTGAACAAAATGTGACAACGGTTTTAATTTAAATTCTCAATGATAATAAAAGAATTGAATTTCACAATAAAATAATTTTTAAAAATTATTAGATAATAGTAACTGTCTACGAAAAAAAGCGGCGAGTCTCACGTATCAATGACCAACGTAAAAATTACATACGTCTCGTTTCGACTGAATCTTTCAGCGATTTTAGAATCAATCGTTCTGCTTAATTTTTAAAAATATATTATATTAAATTTAAATAAAATTGTATAGTAAAACGAATTTCGAGAATTATTAATAAATAACGTATTTTAAACAAAGAAACCGAATGCGAGTGTAACAAATAAAATCGTGAGGACAATATGACAACTATTTTAATTTAAATTTTCAATGATAATAAAAAAATTGAATTTCACAATAAAATAATTTTTATAAATTATTAAATAATAGAAACTGTCGACGAATAAAACAGCGAGTCTCACGTATCAAGGACCAATGTAAAAACTGCACGCAAATATCGAATCGACGGAATCTTTCAGCGATTGCCGAAAAATCTATCGTTCTTCTTAATTTTTAGCAGAATATTATGATAAATTTAAATAAAATTGTATTATAAAAAGAAATTCGAGAACTATTAATAAATAACATATTTTAAACAAAGAAACCGGATGCGAGTGTAACAAAGAGAATGTTGAAAGCAATATGAAAACGGTTTTAATTTAAATTCTCAATGATAATAAAAGAATTGAATTTCACATTAAAATAATATTTATAAATTATTAGATAATAGAAACTGTCTACGAAAAAAGCGGCGAGTCTCACGTATCAATGACCAATGTAAAAACTGCATGCAAATATCGTTTCGACAAAATCTTTCAGCGATTTTAGAATCAATCGTTCTTCTTAATTTTTAAAAATATATTATGCTAAATTTAAATAAAATTATATTATAAAAATTGTATTATAACACAAAATTCGAGAATTATTAATAAAGAACGTATTTTAAACAAAGAAACCGGATGCGAGTATAACAAAGAAAATCTTGAAAACAATATGAAAACGGTTTTAATTTAAATTCTCAATGATAATAAAAGAATTGAATTTCACAATAAAATAAATTTTATAAATTATTAGATAATAGTAAGTGTCTACGAAAAAAGCAGCGAGTCTTACGTATCAAGGCCCAATGTAAAAACTGCACGCAAATATCGAATCGACGGAATCTTTCAGCGATTGCCGACAAATCAATCGTTTTACTTAATTTTTAAAAGAATATTACGTGTAATTTAAATAAAATTATGTTATAAAAATTATATTATAATACAAAATTCGAGAATTATTAATAAAGAACGTATTTTAAACAAAGAAACCGGATGCGAGTATAACAAAGAAAATCTTGAAAACAATATGAAAACGGTTTTAATTTAAATTCTCAATGATAATAAAAGAATTGAATTTCACAATAAAATAATTTTTATAAATTATTAGATAATAGTAAGTGTCTACGAAAAAAGCAGCGAGTCTTACGTATCAAGGCCTAATGTAAAAACTGCACGCAAATATCGAATCGACGGAATCTTTCAGCGATTGCCGAATAATTAATCGTTTTGTTTAATTTTTAACAGAATGTTATGTTAAATTTAAATAAAATTGTATTATAACACAAAATTCGAGAATTATTAATAAATAACGTATTTTAAACAAAGAAACCGGATGCGAGTGTAACAAAGAAAATCGTGAACAATATATGATAATGGTTTTAATTTACATTCGCAATGATAATAAAAAAATTGAATTTCTGAATAAAATAATTTTTATAAATTATTAGATAATAGAAACTGTCGACGAAAAGAACAGCGAGTCTCACGTATCAAGGCCCAATGTAAAAACTGCACGCAAATATCAAAGCGACGGAATCTTTCAGCGATTGCCGAAAAATCTATCGTTCTTCTTAATTTTTAGCAGAATATTACGATAAATTTAAATAAAATTGTATTATAAAAAGAAATTCGAGAACTATTAATAAATAACATATTTTAAACAAAGAAACCG